>CACTHL010000245.1:7142500-7682500 GCA_902712375.1 Dioscorea dumetorum
TATCTTGGGCCACAAATCTTGATTCGGTGTTAATCATGAATCTAGCCAGGACATCTTCAGTTGTGTATTTTCTCTCCTGTTGTTGAGGAGGTTGATACTGAGGACCTTGAGGTTGGGGTGGCCTTTGTTGTGATTGGCCTTGGTTCCACGAGAAGTTTGAATTGCTCTTCCACCCCGGGTTATATGTATTGCCATATTGATTACCCGGTCCTCTCTGACCTCCACTGACATAGTCAACTGACTCCATTTATGCAGGGGGAGTAACAAGAATGGGGTATTGGCTTGTTGCATGCCCCGCTCCACATGTTTCACATGACATCACCTGCCTTTGAGCTTGAACTGGAACCCAACATGAATTGATCAAGTTTTCGTGTTAAAACTTCAACCTTAGCATTGTTGTCAATAACATTCTTGTTCGGGGCTTCCACTCTTGCCGCTAAGGCGGTAGTCTCACTCACCTCATACGAGTCCTGCTGCTCGGGCGGCTTCGTCTAGTACTCCGGTGACATTCGTTACTAGCCATGTTCTCAATCAAAGCTTCGGCTTCTTCGGGGAAGTTTGTTACTCAAAGATCCTCCTGCTGCTTTGCATCAATGAGCTGCCTTGTAGCGTAATTCAGTCCATTACGAGAATGTCCGCACCCTCATCCAAGCGGGGAACCCATGATGAGGACATCTTCTTAGGAGATCCTTAAATCTTTCATGAGCTTCAAATAGGGTCTCGGAATCTCCTTGTCGAAATGCTGATATTTCCTGCCTCAACCTAGTTGCCTTGCTTGGTGGAAAATATCGGGCAAGAAACTTCTCCACCATTTCCTTCCATGAAGTGATCGATCCCGGAGCCAAAGAAGTAAGCCATCTATATCTTTGCTCCCCTTAAACCGAAAGGAAATAATCTCGGCCTTATTGCATCATCGAAACCGAATTGATCTTGAAGGTTGAGCATATACGAAGGAACTTGGACAAGTGGGCATGCGGGTCTTCATCGGCCGGACCATCAAGCCGAACGAGTTTTGCACCATCCCAATTGTGCTTGCTTTTATTTCGAAGTTATTTGCAGGCACAGTAGGAACCAACACACTGAACTCGTCCCCGGTGAACTGTGGCCTTTCATAATCAGATAGGGTTCTTCTTGGCTCGGCCATGACAGTAGGCTCACTAGATTCGACACGAATTTCTTGTTGCCTTGAGCTTTCAGTAACTTCTATTAAACGTTGATGCAAAGTTCGTTCAATCTCGTTGTCAGGATCAACCAAATTTTTGTGACTCGCTCGTGTCATAAGATAGGTACCTCGCAAGAAAATTCAAGGCGAGAGTCAAAACTTAAAGAAAAACAAACAGGAAAAATGCAGGGAATAAAATAACGGAAAATAAACAAGAATGGCAAAAACAACAAAACAATAGCTAAATCAACACGCTAAAAGTTTTCCGAATATTTCTCGAGGTTCCCCGGCAACGGCGCCAAAAACTTGGTGGTTGTCCCGCAAGCGCACGGGGTCGTCAAGTAATAAACCACTCGTGCACGCACGAGTGGGTCGTATTCCCAAGGGCCCGAGAATCTATCCTTACTTCCTTCTCGCAATATTGTCTAGCCGATCAAACTCGAGAGTAAAAGATGAAAATGCAAATACACGAAATTAATACAAATCAGAAAGCTAAATAACCGGGGCAATAGAAAGTGTGAAATCGGGGTGAGAAAGCGGTCCCGGATAAGGATCCCCTCGGGGGCTCTTGGAGTGTACGGGATGCTTTGGAATAACATGTAAATGGCTTGTTGGACCGAGAAAACCCTAGATTAGGTCAACCCGATGGTCACGGCAGTTGACCCCTAATCCGGTACGAGTATTGAATACGGGCCCTACCCGTATAAATCCTCATACGATTGCAAAGGGTGAGGCGGTTTTCTCAAACTAAGGTTGAATCACAAATAAGCAATTAACCCTAGAATTGGAGGGGTACAAATACCCGATGGTCACGGCGTATTTATACGTATTTCCCTTCCAAGCTTGGTGAGTCTAACACTAGGGCAATGGTCATGCAACCTAGTATTGGCTAAGTATGGATACACAGAGTTCTCATGCATACCCTAACATTGAAAAGCACCAAACAAGGATCACAAACAAGGATCACAAACAAGTCTACAAACATTAATTAAAACCAAGCATCCAAAATACACAAGTTCACCCCCAAGGTTCACCTACATCCGGTGACCTTTGGGTTTAGTTGTTCATAATATCAAAATACATACTCAAAAGCATGAAAACAACTAAAGAAAGCATAATCACTCCCTCAAATACGAAAATGGAGTTCCGAAGACGCCACTCAAGAGGTGGCTTCTCTTGTCTTCAACCCTCCTTCAATGATGCCCTAGAGTAGGATCTTGCTCCCAAACGCACTCTCCTCCAAGATCTCGCCGTGAAAACGCCCTCAAAGCCCTCCTCCAAGCCGGATTTTTAGATGGTTGTGTGGAGCTCCAAGGAAGAAGACTTTCTCCCCTCCAAATGCCCTAGAAAAGCCTTTTAAATCAAGACATCGCGATGCCTTGCGGGTGGCCTTGCGGGCGCAAGGTTGCGCGCAAGGCATCCAGAGAGTTTCTCAGGAAGTTTTCCATTCAGTGCTACAGTACCCTGCTACAGTACTGCTACAGTGATGAAGCCCAAAAACACCGTATTTGGTGTCGATTTCTTCATGAATACGTTCTTGAGCTTATTTCGGGCCTGTAACACAAGTAAAACCACAATAAACAAGAAAATAGAAAACAACTTAACATAAAGAGAGAATAAACTATACACAAGTACGTATAAAATACGTATATTTAGACATTTATCAAACATCCCCACACCTAAGCGTTTGCTTGTCCCCAAGCAAACAAACATGAAGAACAGGGGCAAGAAGATAAATGGCTAAATATACGACCTCAAGCTCAAATGTACAGGACTTCACTAGCACAGGTGGTTAGAAATCAGGAAGTGAGTTGTTCAGTGTATAGACAAGCAATATCAGCTCTGTTTCATCCAAAGTGTCATCGTGAGTGTGTGCTGACTCCCACACTGATCTCCACACCCTGGATTACCCCAGGATGTCCATTCACCTCACACAGATTGAAGTTAGTGTTAGGAATGCTAAAGACCCTCTCAATAGTCAATTAAAAATCTTCTGGTCTCCAAAGAGGAACTTTAACATCAAGTGAAGATAGAACAGGTTTCAGGCGCCCGAAAGGTTTTTTTTTTTTTCCGAGTCCGCCTAACGGAGACTGCACAAAAATCTTTCAGTAGGATGCACATGCTGGCCAGGCACAAGAGCCACCCAACTTAGGGAATATGAGATAGCGGAGTGTCCCCTTTCCCTTCCGACAGATATTTCCTATCTTCATATTCCCTAAGTGTCAAGCAACCATATGTGGTGTGAGGCGTCGAGAGAATTCTCCGCCGGGACCTCGTAGGGGGTTAGGGATCTTTCACCTGGAGGCAGGGTTAGATCTACTTTTAGGAATTGGTTATATCTTTGGGATCCCTAGAGTTTTAAGCAGTCATATGTGGTTGACACACCCTTGCGTGTGTACTCCGCAAGTGCACGGGTGTCGAAGTAATAAAGTACCCAAACGGGTGGGTAGTCGAATCCACAGGGAGTAGACGTAAGAACAATCACACTTTGTTAAGTAATCAAAGATAAACCAATTGTTGTTGAAAGAAAATAAAATCAGAAAGTAGTAGAAACAAAGTGCTGAAAATGAAAGCTAGGTCGGAGATATAGATCAATAAGAAGATGGGGTACTCGGACAATGCTCCCCCTAGAATCCTTGTTTCAAGTGCAAGACTTCAAGTACTCTTATTCAATAGAGATTTCAAGAATCGTGGAATCCAAAGATACAAGGTCCCAAATCTAAGGTCAACCTTGACTAGTCCCCTACGAGGTCCCGGCGGAGAGAAGACTCTCGACGCCTCACACCACGTATGACTGCGCTATGCTCTAGGGATTCCAAGTGGTAAACCCTATTCCCAACTATAGATCAATCCCTTTGGTCCAGGCGAAAGATCCCTAATCACAAATAAGTCCCGGCGGAAAGGCCTCTCTCAACGCCTAACTCTCTTTGAGATCGAAGGTAAAACTTGGAATAAGAAGGTAGGGAAAACCTCACCGGAGGGGAAAGGGGACGCGTCGCTACCTCTCAACTCACCCTCTCAACCCTCTTCAATCTTGGTAACCTAATCCTAATGGTGATGGTCACTCGTCAAAAGGATGATTGGATTAGCCCTCAACCCTAGTGTCACTCTAAGGGAGAAACCATTAAGCATACAAGATTAAAACTCAAATTTAAACTCAAATTGAATAAGAGCATTAAAGTCAATGAAACATAGGAAATCTAGGGTTTACAAGTCCAAGTACCCACTAGGGGTTTAGCTCTCCATGGAGCAATACAAGTTCATCAAAATAACTGAAGATAAGTGCAAGAAATCCATAAAGAAAACCCCCTTAAGCTTCGTGTTGATAGACTATGGGAACTTCTCCTTCTTCTTCAAAGAATCCCTTCCTCCAAGCCTAAGGCACACCTCGCCGAATCGAGTCGTCGAAGGCTCTCCCAATGGCTCTCCTTGGAAGGGAGTGATGATGAAACCGGTGAAGAAGCGCCCCCAAAGTGTAGCAAGAACCTCCTAAACCCTAGCCGTCACCTCCTTCCAAAGTTAGAAGAAGATCCCTCAAATAACGCTTCAGAACGGCTTTATAATTGGCCATCTCGAGGATCCACACGGGCGTGTGGAAATTCCACACGGCCGTGTGGAAATTCCACACGCCCATGTGGATTTTCTGCCTTGTGAAATCTTCATACTAATCCTCGATTTCGCCCGTTTCTTCTCCTGAGGTCACATGGACGGACACACGCCCATGTGAAAGGTCAAGTGGCGTTTCTTGATGATGGGAAACCTTTGAGAGCTTTTGAAATCTTTGAACCAATCGGAACGAGCGAGCATGACTGCCTTCGTGTCCTTCTACAAGAGTTGTCTTGAAGTCTTTAGAAGTTGGCACATACCCCCTCGTTGGAACCCGATTTGTGTCTTGAACTCCGTAATTGCACAAAAGATATCCACATGGCACCATTATGACCTAATCTTGCTTTTCTTCGCATAAACCTTCTTCACAACCCTAATTGCATGAAAGAACACAGAAACACACGAAATGAGAAATATAACCTGAAAAATGTGATGCTCATTCAGGGAAAAACATCTCAAATTATATGTACATGCAAGCACTTATCAAACTCCCCCACACTTAAGCTTTTGCTTGTCCTCAAGCAAAATTTATACAATAAAATCCACAAGTAGAGTGATAGAAGTGCTTAGCCTTAAGTTCACCAAAAAGTATGTAAGGAGAGCATTCTTAAACAAAGGAACAATTTGCAACATAGAAAGATAAAAACCAATGCTCTAGCAAAAACACGAAGCACAAAGAAAATAGAATCTGACTGCGTGTGTGTGTGTCTTGTTTACTCATGCCAACCCTAAGTTTACTCTTAAAGGTTCTTATTGAAAAGGGCTTATTTAAGGACAAAAAATAGGTAGTAGCTGCACACAACCTCGAAGGTAGCCATTTCCCAAGATGCCTCCTGGGCGGCTTTCACGCTTTGAGGTGGTAGCTCTTTCCACCTGGGAGTGTTAGCTTTCACACAGCCTATTAGATAGCTCTTTCTCTCCCTAGGGCATAGCTAGTATCCGACTTATGAGAGTAGCTGCATACAACATAGGTGGTAGCTCTTTCCACTCCGAAAACAAGTAAACAAATAAGGCATTCTTCCTTTGTTTTCTTCTTTTTTTTTTTTTTTTTTTTTTTTTTTTTTTTTTTTTTTTTGAAACTAAAGAAAACTAATGTCCTTTTGGCACTGAACTAGAGTTATCAGGGTTAACAGAGCAAGAAAGGTGTAAGTAATGCAATCAGACAAAAAATTTCTATGTTTTTCGAGTAAACTAGAGCATGAGTACAAACGATGTTTAAAATTCTCCTAAATTCAAGACTGCAATCCTTGTCTTTTAAGGTGAACTATCATTGGCTAGATAAGCATATGAGTGATGAGCATACATACATAGAGAACGTGTGCAACGTGAACTCCCCCCCACACTTAAGCTGTACATTGCCCTCAATGTACTCATACAAACATGCAACATAAGAGTGCAAATAAAAAAAAAAACATGAGGGCGTGGGTATTAAAAAAAACAACACTCCCCTGATCTCCGAATGTGGTAGTTGAATGGAGGTGTGAAGGTGGGAAGTGGAGTTGCGTAGGGTTGTGAAGCTCACACGGCCGTGTGGAAATTCCACACGGCCGTGCCTATGACCATTTCTCAAAACCAAGTTGATAAGTCTATCTGCACATCACAAAAGGGGTTCAGTGGATTTCAACAAAAGCTAAGATTAAAAGAGTACAAAAAATTAAACAAGCCAAACACAAACTCAACAAAGAACATGAAAAGAAAGCAGTAAGATAACTCTCAGAAGGTGTAACCTTTCTGAGTACACAAAGACTCAACACAAAAGAAAGTACAAGGGAATAAAAAGGAAGAATAAAAGACGCATCAAGCGTCGGCATCTGCTGGTGCTGCTGGGGATGCTGGGGAGGCGTAGGGTGCTCGGGGCGTGAAGTGAGGTGATGCGCGTCATCATCTCCGTGTGGTACTCAGCCATGCGAGCAAGAACCTCGGTGTGGTTCGTTGCTCGAGTCACCCGCATGGCGGCGAGATCGATGCTGGAGAGTCCCCACGGCGGCCTCAAGTCTGCGCCTATGCGATCTGTCTTTGGAGGGGATACGAGTGCTGATACGGGTGGCCCCTCCTCGTCTGCCGGGTCTCCTCCGAGTCTTCATCTTCGTCCTCGAGACTCCTCGGACTCATCCGGAAATGGAACGCAGCAAGTACGTACTGCGCGGGGCGGCCCTCTTCACCATGCCCATCATACGCAAGGTATCGAGGCCAAGTGGGGGAAGGAACAATAACCTTGTCGGCTCCCGAACGGCATCAATCGGTCCCATTCCTCGGATGAGTCGGGTGATGTAGGAACCGGGAGAAAAGAACTCCTATCCGCGCGTCTTGTCCACCGGTGCCTCGGGAAAATCAGCTACCACGTAACCCGGAGTGCGGGGGCGGGCTCCGGACCATAGAATATAAATAGAGGAGGTCCAACCGCCCCAATACGCCGGTCTTTGTCTCCCCCCCGATAATAGACCTGCTCGGGATGGCATGAATGTACTGTGGGCGGGGCGGAGGAGCAAAGACGCCTTGGTCAACCCGGGCTCATGCTTGTATATCTCCACACGGCATCCAGGCAAACCCGGCTTGGAGTGACGCGGAAAGGATAGTCGAAAGGCAGCTGCGCGTACTCCTCCGTGTGGATGAAGTCTCGATCGTACGGGCCGAGGGCGACGGCAAAATCTGTCAAGCTCATGCTTTGTGGTACTTGCCCAAAGATGCGGAATCGAAGCGTGTCCGGCCGGTGGTAGTCGGTGTGAGCGCGATCAAACTCGAATGTCGCGAGGACTTCGAAAGTGAGATCGCGAGTGGCTGGGTCTTTGATGCACAATAGTCGCTCCCACCCGCCCACAGCAATAAGCTCACGGACCTCATCCGCCAACTCGGCTGCACGCGCATGTTCTATTGCCTCCAAAGCTTCCAAGTCGGGAATGCGCGTCTGGCCAAACTTCAACTTCGAAAGTCGATCAAACCGTTCTTGATGTTCAGGCACGGCGAACTCGAATGGTGCGGGTGAGAGATTACGGGACTCCCGGACCTCACGGGCCTCACGAGGGCGCTTATGAGCGAGTTTCTTCGTTCTTGGGGCCATTCCTGTGCATAAGAAAGGTAAGGAAGTTAATTCAGAGCTTAAAATAGGTTCCCAGGATTCCACATGGCCGTGTGGAATTTCCACGCGGCCGTGTGTCTCCTCTAGTTACCCAAAAACAAAGAAACAGCCAATACACACGGCCGTGTGGAATTTCCACACGGCCGTGTGTCTCCTCTGGAATTCAGAGGGGGCACCCCGATAATCCACACGGCCGTGTGGAATTGCCACACGGCCGTGTGGATCTTCGACCATGGCCAAAGCGCCATGGTGAATCCACACAACTTAATACAATCATCCACACATTTGAGCACAAGTGTTTTAAGCAATAATCTAAGTATTAAACACGAAAATAGCATGCAAAAACACAAGATTCAACATCCACACAACTAATGAAGGTTTCATGGCAAGAAGAGGGGAAGAAGGCTTACCGGAGAAGATGAGTCCAATCTAACAATGTAGTAACGAGTAAGGCCTACAAATCCCTTAAATAAGCGAGAGAATGGAAGGAGAAGAGCAACCGTCCACGACCTTTGAAGAGGAGGCGTTAGAAGGTGAAGGGTTGCTTGGGGGGGGTTATAAAGAGAAAGGCCCCTTTTCATGTTTAAGTACCCCACACGGCCGTGTGGAAATTCCACACGGCCGTGTGGATTCTCTGTATGGCCTTATAAAACTCCCCGAAATTCCACACGGCCGTGTGGAATTTCCCAGCACGGCCGTGGGGATTCTCTCGTATTGTGAAGATTTGTACTAAATAAATCCACATGGCCGTGTGGAATTTCCACACGGCCGTGGGGATTCTCTCGGATGAGAAAATTCCTTCACAATTTCATCCACACGGCCATGTGGAAATTCCACATGGCCGTGTGCTTCCATTTTTCAACTCAAAAATAGTCCCAACTCTGCAGAAATTAATGAAAACACATGGAGCATTGCGAAGTTGAAAACTAAGACGTTTACGATTTAAAATCTCGCAAAATTCACGGGAATACCACCTAACTTGCCATAAACGATGAACACATAAAAATGCACTACCAGCAATACATCCACACACTACAAACTAAACAAAAAATGCAGAAATAAAACTAACTACAACACAAGCAAAGAGTTCTAAAAATTGGGTTGCCTCCCAATAAGCGCTTGTTTTACGTCACTAGCTTGACGTACCTGCCTCTCTAGACTCAAGGGGGGTCATGGGTCGAAAGCACTTCGCTTCTTGGAAATGTGAAACATGAAGAGCATAAGTTCTGGAATTTAGAAGATGAGTGATCGAATTTGTTACCATATGGAGGGGTATCATCCTTAAACTTTGAAGGAACGTCCGCAGGTTCATTCGTTTGCTTCTTGCGGCGATGTCTTACCCTCTTTAGCTTTTTCATTAGTTTGTTGACCGTACTGTGATAGATGTATTCTTGTTTTCCGAGTCAACTAATGAAATGTGATCATCATCCATCTCTTGATCCAACAAATCAGCTAGCGGATCCAGGCAAAAGATTTCCTGCACATAATCATCAATCAAAGCATCGGTAGTGTCAAGAAAGTACAAAGTATCATCAAAGTTGAGAGAATGTCTCATGGCCTCGGCAAGGCGGTAGGTCGACTTCTCATCTCCTATCCTCAATGTCATCTCCCCGCCATCCATGTCTATAAGAGCTTTGGAAGTACGCGAGAAAGGGTCTTCCAAGTATCGGCGGCACGTCGACATTCTCATCTACATCCAGTACCACGAAATCTGCAGGAAATATATACTTATCCACTTTCACCAAAATATCTTCAATGATGCCTCTCGGGTGACGAATGGAACGGTCAGCTAGTTGTAAGGTCTTCCGAGTGGGTCTTGGCTCTCCCCGTCCCAGCTTCTTGAAGAAGGAGTAAGGCATGACATTGATACTGGCTCCTGAATCTGCCAATGCCTTCTCTTCACCCAAATTCCCAATGTTACATGGGATGATGAAGCTTCCGGGGTCTTTCATCTTGTTAGGTAGATTTTTCGCAACACAGCTGAACAAGATGCATCCAATATCACTGCTGCACCCTCTTCCAATTTCCTCTTGTTGGTTAAGAGGTCCTTCAAAAATTTTGCCTATCGAGGCATTTGAGACAAAGCCTCCACAAAAGGGATATTAATGTGCAGCTGCTTGAAAAGGCCCAAAAACTTCTTGTACTTGCTCATCATTTTGATCATTCTTCAGCCTTGAAGGGTAAGGAATCCTTGGTTTATATGGTGCGGGTGCTACCTCCTTTTCCTTACCCTTTTCCTTGTCTGTCTCCTTAGCGGGAATTTGAACAACCTCTTCGGTGGGAAGTCTACCCTCAACCTCACGACCACTCCTAAGAGTGATTGCTTTCAGTTGCTCTCTTGGGTTGGTCTCTGTATTTCCGGGAGACTTCCTTGTGGTCGTTCGGATAACGATTTCGCAATCTGCCCCACCCGATTTTCCAAGTTATGTAGGGAAGCGGTGTGATTGCGAAGTGTACTCTCCACGCCTTGAAAGCGCGTGTCGAGGACTGAATGAACTTGGTCAACGCCTTTTCCAAGTCTGTCATTCGGTTCTCAAGCCCCGAAACTCGGCCCTCCATGTTTGGTTGTTGGGGTTGCTGAAATCCGGGGGTGCGAGAGGGCCTTTGTTGCCCTTGATTGCTCCATGCAAAGTTCGGGTGGTTTCGCCACCCCGGATTGTAGGTGTTGCTATAGGGGTTTCCTTGACCTCGTCCGGCATTCCCCACAAAATCAACTTTGTTCAACGAGTCTTTGTTCCGACCATAGAAATAGGGCAATCGGCGGAAACATGCCCTCCTCCACAACTATCACAATTCATCACTTGCAGCCATTCTAGATGGGCCTGGCAAAGTGTCCAACTTCTTGCTCAATGCTTCAACTTGAGCCGCTAGAGATGTCACTTTGCATCAACTTTATGAATACCCGCCACTTTCCTCTTGTCTCGAGCATTCCCTTGATAGCTATTCATAGCCATTTCTTCTATCGGTTGGCGGGCAGCTTCGGGGGTCTTGCTTCCTAAGGTACCTCTGCTTGCGGCATCAAGTAGGCTGTCTTGTGCTTGGGTTCAATCCATTGTAGAAGGTGTGGATGACCATCCACTCGGGGAACCCATGTTGAGGACATTTGCGCGAAGGTCCTTGAACCTTTCCCATGTCTCGAAAAGAGACTCCAATTCCGATTGCATGAAGGAAGAAATTTCATTTCTCGGCTTGGCCGATTTCCCGGGGAGGGAAATATCGGGCAAGGAAGGCCTCAACCATTTCTTCCCAAGTGGTAATTGATGCTCTAGGTAAAGATTGCAACCTTTGTTTTGCTTTCCCCTTCAAGGAAAATGGGAAGGCTCTCAATCGATGGCGTCGTCCGTAACTCCATTGATCTTCAACATGTCGCACACTTCCAAGAAATTTTCTATGTGATTGTTTGGGTCTTCATCTGCTAACCCATTAAAGCGTGCGGATTTGTTGGACCATCTGAATAAACCCCGGCTTAAGCTCAAAGTTATGAGCTGAAATTGGTGGCCCGACTATGCTTGGCTTGTGTACCACGAACGGACGGCCTAGCAAAATCGGAAAGGGTCCGTTGCTTGCTCATTCTGTTCAGCCATGGTTGCGGACTCTTCAACTTCTATCTCGGCTCGATCAAAGCTGTTGCAAGTCGGGGTTGTCTTCCCCGTCTGTGCAATCTCCTCTCTATCTCCGGATCACCTTCTACTAATGTCGAAGGATGTCCACGGGTCATAACCTGGGGCTGAAATCAAGAAGAGAAAGTGAAGTCAGAACGATGGAAGTAAAAGAAATGTGAGATAGAATGTACGAAAAATGACTAGCGAAACAAAGTGTAAAAAAAAAAAAAAAAAATTCCTAAAACGCCTAACTCCCAGGCAACGGCGCCAAAAACTTGACACACCCTTGCGTGTGTACTCCGCAAGTGCACGGGTGTCGAAGTAATAAAGTACCCAAACGGGTGGGTAGTCGAATCCACATGGAGTAGACGTAAGAACAATCACACTTTGTTAAGTAATCAAAGATAAACCAATTGTTGTTGAAAGAAAATAAAATCGGAAAGTAGTAGAAACAAAGTGCTGAAAATGAAAGCTAGGTCGAGAGATATAGATCAATAAGAAGATGGGGTACTCGGACAATGCTCCCCCTAGAATCCTTGTTTCAAGTGCAAGACTTCAAGTACTCTTATTCAATAGAGATTTCAAGAATCGTGGAATCCAAAGATACAAGGTCCCAAATCTAAGGTCAACCTTGACTAGTCCCCTACGAGGTCCCGGCGGAGAGAAGACTCTCGACGCCTCACACCACGTATGACTGCGCTATGCTCTAGGGATTCCAAGTGGTAAACCCTATTCCCAACTATAGATCAATCCCTTTGGTCCAGGCGAAAGATCCCTAATCACAAATAAGTCCCGGCGGAAAGGCCTCTCTCAACACCTAACTCTCTTTGAGATCGAAGGTAAAACTTGGAATAAGAAGGTAGGGAAAACCTCACCGGAGGGGAAAGGGGACGCGTCGCTACCTCTCAACTCACCCTCTCAACCCTCTTCAATCTTGGTAACCTAATCCTAATGGTGATGGTCACTCGTCAAAAGGATGATTGGATTAGCCCTCAACCCTAGTGTCACTCTAAGGGAGAAACCATTAAGCATACAAGATTGAAACTCAAATTTAAACTCAAATTGAATAAGAGCATTAAAGTCAATGAAACATAGGAAATCTAGGGTTTACAAGTCCAAGTACCCACTAGGGGTTTAGCTCTCCATGGAGCAATACAAGTTCATCAAAATAACTGAAGATAAGTGCAAGAAATCCATAAAGAAAACCCCCTTAAGCTTCGTGTTGATAGACTATGGGAACTTCTCCTTCTTCTTCAAAGAATCCCTTCCTCCAAGCCTAAGGCACACCTCGCCGAATCGAGTCGTCGAAGGCTCCCCCAATGGCTCTTCTTGGAAGGGAGTGAT
Organism: Dioscorea dumetorum; assembly: GCA_902712375.1. NCBI lineage: Eukaryota > Viridiplantae > Streptophyta > Magnoliopsida > Dioscoreales > Dioscoreaceae > Dioscorea > Dioscorea dumetorum. The sequence continues at coordinate 7,155,291 of CACTHL010000245.1, forward strand.
GATGAAACCGGTGAAGAAGCGCCCCCAAAGTGTAGCAAGAACCTCCTGAACCCTAGCCGTCACCTCCTTCCAAAGTTAGAAGAAGATCCCTCAAATAACGCTTCAGAACGGCTTTATAATTGGCCATCTCGAGGATCCACACGGGCGTGTGGATAGTCCACAAGGCCGTGTGGAAATTCCACACGGCCGTGTGGAAATTCCACACGCCCATGTGGATTTTCTGCCTTGTGAAATCTTCATACTAATCCTCGATTTCGCCCGTTTCTTCTCCTGAGGTCACATGGACGGACACATGCCCATGTGAAAGGTCAAGTGGCGTTTCTTGATGATGGGAAACCTTGGAGAGCTTTTGAAATCTTTGAACCAATCGGAACGAGCGAGCATGACTGCCTTCGTGTCCTTCTACAAGAGTTGTCTTGAAGTCTTTAGAAGTTGGCACATACCCCCTCGTTGGAACCCGATTTGTGTCTTGAACTCCGTAATTGCACAAAAGATCTCCACATGGCACCATTATGACCTAATCTTGCTTTTCTTCACATAAACCTTCTTCACAACCCTAATTGCACGAAAGAACACAGAAACACACGAAATGAGAAATATAACCTGAAAAATGTGATGCTCATTCAGGGAAAAACATCTCAAATTATATGTGATTCAACCTTAGTTTGAGAAAACCATCTTGCCCTTTGCAATCGTAGGAGGAATTGTACGGGTAGAGCTCGTATTCAATACTCGTACCGGATTAGGGGTCAATTGCCGTGACCATCGGGTTGACCTAATCTAGGTTTTCTCGGTCCATCAAGCCACTTGCATGTTAATCCAACATCCTTCTCACTTTAGTAACCCCGAGGGGATCCTCATCCGTGACCATCTTCTTACCTTGATTTTCCTCCCGTTTAACGCCCTTGGTATTTAGTAGTTTAATTGCTTTTGTTTTACTTCTTTACTTTCTCATTCCAAATCTCAAGTTTGATCGGCTAGACAACATTGAAAAAAGGAAGTAAGGATAGATTCTCGGGCCCTTGGGAATACGACCCACTCGTGCTTGCGCGAGTGGTTTATTACTTGACGACCCCGTGCGCTTGCCGGATCACCACCAAGTTTTTGGCGCCGTTGCCGGGGAACCACGAGAAATATTCGGAAAACTTTGAGTGTGTTGATTTGGCTTTTGTTTTGCCGTTTTTGCCATTCTTGTATATATTCCGTCATTTCATTTTCTCTGCATTTTCCTACTTGTTCGTCTGCAAGTTTTAACGCTTGACTTGAATTTTCTTGCAAGGTACCCATCTTATGACCCGAGCAAGTCAAGAAAATTTAGTTTAACCCGACAACGAGATAGAAAGAACACTGCACCGTCGTTTGAGAGAAGGTATTGAGGGTTCAAGTTAACGAGAAGTTCAAGTAGAATCCAGTGAGCCCACAGTTATGGCCGAGCCAAGAAGAACTCTATCCGATTATGACAGGCCACAATTCACCGGGGATGAATTTAGTGTGTTGGTTCCCACCGTACCTACGAATAATTTCGAAATAAAGGCAAGCACAATTGGGATGGTGCAAAACTCAGTACAGTTTGATGGTCTAGCTGATGAAGACCCGCATGCCCACTTGTCCAAGTTCCTTCAAATATGCTCAACCTTTAAGATCAATTCTGTTTCAGATGATCCAATCAGGTTGAGATTATTTCCTTCCAGTTTAAGGGGAGCAGCCTATAGATGGCTTACTTCTTTGGCTCCGGGATCGATTACTTCATGGAAGGAAATGGTGGAGAAGTTTCTTGCCCGATATTTTCCACCAAGTAAGGCAGCGAGGCTAAGGCAAGAAATTTCCGCCTTCCGACAAGGAGATTCTGAGACCCTATTCGAAGCTCATGAAAGATTTAAGGACCTTCTAAGAAGATGTCCTCGTCACGGGTTCCCTGCATGGATGAGGGTGCAGACATTCTGTAATGGGCTGAATTATGCTACAAGACAACTCATCGACGCAGCAGCGGGTGGCTCCTTAAGTAACAAACTTCCTGAAGAAGCCGAAGCATTAATTGAAAACATGGCAAGTAATGAATGTCACTAGAGCACTAGGCAGAAGCAACTCAAAGCAGCCGGATTGATGAGGTGAATGAGACTACTGCCTTGGCGGCAAGAGTGGATGCCCGAAACAAGAATGCTATTGATAACAATGCTAAGGTTGAAGCTTTAACTCAGAAACTTGATCAATTCATGTTAGGCTCCAGTTCAAGCTCAAAGGCCTTGATGTCATGTGAAACATGTGGTGCTGGGCATGCAACAAACCAATGCCCAATTATTGTTACTTCCCCTGCACAAATGGAGTCAGTAGACTACGTCAGTGGAGGTCAGAGGGAACCGGGTAACCAATATGGTAATACATATAACCCGGGGTGGAAAAACAATGCAAACTTTTCTTGGAATCAAGGCCAATCACAACAAAGGCCACCCCCGCCTCAAGGTCCTCCTTATCAACCTCCTCAACAACAAGAAAGAAAATACACAGCTGAAGACGTCCTGGCGAGATTCATGATTAATACTGAAGCCAGATTTGTTGCTCAAGATAAAAGGTTTGATGAAATAGGTACTGTACTAAGAAATGTTCAAGCGTCTATTCAATCTTTGGAAAATCAAGTTGGGCAACTCGCTAGAGGGCAAGCAGAATGTCCCTCAGGTAGTTTACCAAGTAACACCGAAAGCAACCCGAGGGAACACTTAAAAGGCTGTGACACCGAGGAGTGGGAAGCAAGAGTTGGAGGCAAGGGCCGAGGAGAGCCCAAGTGCTTCCAATGACGGGGTAGCCATTCGGGAAGACCCCAATATGAGTAAAAATGCAATTGTAGATACTGCGAAGAAACAGAAGGATGATGTTCCAAAACGACCCACTCATAAGATCCCTGAATACAAGCCTGTGGTGCCATATCCCTCAAGGCTCAAGCAAGACAAGGATGAAGCCCAATTTAAAAAGTTCCTCCACATGTTCAAGCAGCTTCATATTAACATTCCCTTGGTCGAAGCTCTATCTCAAATGCCCAAGTATGCGAAATTCATGAAAGACCTTCTTACTAACAAGAGGAAATTAGAAGACTTGGGCACTGTAACTCTATCGGGGAATTGTTACTGCTTTGTAATCCAAAAGAAGCTACCGAAGAAACCGGCGATCCGGGCAGCTTTATTATCCCTTGTGTACTTGGAGAAGGGATGGAAGAAAATGCTTTAGCTGACTCGGGGGCAAGTATTAACGTGATGCCCTATAAATTATTTCTGAAGGTAGGGCTGGAGGAATTGAGACCTACAAGGATGACCTTACAGCTCGCAGACCGTTCAGTGAGAAAACCTAGAGGAGTTGTCGAGGATGTTCTTGTGAGAGTTGATAAACTCATCATCCCGGTGGACTTTGTGATACTAGATGTGGATGATGATGTAGAGGTCCCGTTGATCCTTGGCCGCCCTTTCCTCAACACCGCAGGCGCCCTAATTGATGTTAAGGGAGGGAAGATGACATTGTGAGTGGGGGATGAACAAGTTGTTTTCACTCTTCCGGAGGCTATGAAGCACACACTAGACCATGATGATACTTTATATTTCACGGATATAATTGACGTAATAATTTCTGAATGTGTGCGGGAAGTTCTTTCATTGAATCCCTTAGACGAGTACCTAGAAGGAACCGAGGATGAAGAACCGGAAGTAAAAGACCCCTCGCCTTCGCCAACACCACAAATAGCCCAAGTAGAAGTTGTATCACCTCCGCATCATAAGAAAAAGGGAACTTTGAAGAAGGCATGGCGAAAGGTGAATGCAAAAATGAAGAAAAGCATGAGTATCTCCACGTTACCACCGAGTGAGGTAGACCGCCTATATTTTGACAATGAAGGTAAATTTTGCATCTTCTCTTGTCTTTCCATGAACTTTCCAGGTCACAACATTCCGTCAAGAAATGGAGGTAATTCTCCACCCTTTTTCCCACCCTGATTCGAGGTAAGAAGAGTCGAGCTAACGACTTTAAACAAGCGCTCCTTGGGAGGCAACCCAAGCTCTTAAATTGTTGCATTTCTTCTTTCTTGTTGTTTGTTTGCTTAGTGTGTTATTGTTTCCGTATTTTTGGTGTGCTAGTTTTCAAGTTGCTTTTCTTGTTGTGGTGGTTTTGTTCATCATTTTTGTCCAATTCTCTTTGCATGATCTTGTGTTTCCTTGAGTGATTTGTAAATTAGATGCCATCAAAATCATGTTTTGAGTGTTTCCATGCTTTATTTGTCATTGTTTTAAACGTTTTTGAGGGTTTGGAAGAGGTTAAGTTGAAGAAAATTCAGATTTTGGCCGTTTTTGGCCCATGAACTCACCCCTGGAGAATTCAGGGAAAGCTCACGAGTGAGCTCACGGGCGTGAGCTCACCCGTGAGCCATCCAGGGATTTCTCACGAGTGGGCTCACGGCCGTGAGCCCACCCGTGAGGCTTCACGGGTTGGGGTTTAAAAAGGGCTCCTTTCAAGCCTCTCCTATTCATTCTTCTTCTCCAAAACTTTCTCTCATTTCTCCCTCCATTCTCCACTGATTTTCTTCATTTTTGTTGCTCTAAATCCCTCTCCTCCTCCCCCCCATGTCATTTGGTGAAGAAAGTTTGAAGAAAAAACACTCCTTTGGCCGGATTTTGCAAAGGGATTGCTCCACATATTCTAGGGTTAGGTAAATTTTCTTTCACTTGAGGGCTTGATTTTTCTTGGGTTTGTGGGGTATTTATTCTTGGATTTTGCTCTCTTTTGTTGCAAGAGCATCTTAAGTATGATTTGGTATGATTGTAAAATTTTTTGGCTATTTTTCAAGCAAAACTCTTGCAAACTTTTCTCGGATTTACTGTAGCACTGAGCTATCCTCATGAACTTTCATTCTTTTAAGCTCTATTTTGTCTATAATTTGGTTTAATGGTGTTCCCTTGATCTTGTAGGTATGAGGACCAAGAAAATTGCTCATAAGAGGACATGGAGAGATCGTACCCTAACCCACCAACGAATCAAGGTTTTGAAAAAGAAATGATAATAAGACATGATTCACACTTTTGTCAAGTATGACATTTGGAACCATTGGAAAAATTGGTTGGGATGTATTGAGAACCTTGGAGCTTGATGAAGCTGTTTTGCATCTTATTTCCTATGATGGGTAGAACAAGTTATTATTCATTGAAGAACCCACTCGAGGTTTACCAGTTTGCGAGCGTTTGAAAGAGGACATTACCACCCCATCGTTTTTTTGTTCTTTGCTTTGAGCTTGCTTGTTTTCATTTTCTTTTCTTTGTCTTTTGTACTTTTAAGTTAGTCGGGGCTCCTGCTCTGCTAAACTTTATTTTGGGTGTTTGTGAACTATTTTTGTACGCGCTCTTCCTTTATTATTTTTGCCTCTGGAGTTGTGATCAGCTTTTGTTGTGATTTCAGGATGATGATACAAGCTGTTTCACACTCCAGGCCCTCACCACATAGTTTACCCCAAATCCACATGCACATTTCTTACACTTCATCGACGGATTGGGGAAGTTTCTTACTCCATCTTTAAATTTTTGTTTTGTATTTATTTCCCACCCTGTGCAGCTGACTTATGTACATTGGGGACAATGTACAGCTTTAGGTGTGGGGATGGAGTATTTTATTTTAATGCATGCTTGAATCACCTATGATAGCTATGATTTTATTGTTAAGGACTTCCTAGCTTGGTAGAATGATAGTAGTGAGTTGTGCTTTACATGTACTTGAATGTAGTTCTGTTTCATCTTTAGTGTACATTGATAACTGCTCACTCTAACTTCCACTTCTGACACTCTAACCCATCTTATTGATTTTGTGTTAGGATGTCAAATTCTTCTTTCAATAGTCATTTAAAAACTTTTGAGTCCCCTATTTTTGCTTTAACCCTAAGTAAGGTTTTTAAGTGAGGTTTTTAGCAGGTGGTTGATCAGGCGTCCTGAGTATGCTTGTTAAAAAAAAAAATTGAGTCTATGTCAGTATTCCTCTGCTTTTAAAAGCATGAATGCGTATATGTAGATCTGTGATCAAGTAAGTCGGGTGGCTCTTGTGCCTGGCCAGCATGTGCATCCAGCTGAAAGATTTTTGTGCAGTCTACGTTGGCGGACTCCGTAAAAAAAAAAAAAAAAAAAAAAACTTTTGTGACCTTTGGGCGGCTGAAACCTGTCTTGTCTTCACTTGATGTTAAAGTTTCGTTTGGGGACCAAAAGATTTTTAACTGACTATTGAGAGAATTTTTCTTTGGCACTATTAACACTAATTTCAATTTGAGTGAGGTGAACAAACATCCTGGGTAATCCAGGGTGCGGAGGTCAAGGTGGGAGTCAGCACACACACACTGGAACACTTTGGATGAAACAGAGCTAATATTACTTGACTATACTGTGAACAACTCACTTCTTGATTTCTGTCCATCTGTGCTTGTGGAGTCCTGTACAGTTGAGCTTGAGGTCGTATATTTAGCCCTTTATCTTCTTGCCCCTAATCTTCATGTTTGTTTGCTTGAGGACAAGCAAACGCTTAGTTGTGGGGATGTTTGATAAACGTCTAAATATATGTATTTTATACGTATTCATTTGTATTATTTTATTATCTTTTTGATGAGTCGATGCCCTTTTTATAGTCTAAATCTCTTTATTTTGTGTTGCAGACCCTAAATGAGCTCAAGAACGTATTTAGGAAGAATTCGACACCAAATACGACGTTTTTTGGGGTTTTAAGCGTAGCGATGCTGTAGCAAAAATACTGTAGCAGGGAATGAGAAGGTAGGGTAAATCATACCGGAAGAGAAAGGGGACGTGTTGCTACCTCTCAACTCACCCTCTCGACCCTCTTCAATCCTGATTGATCTAATCCTAATGGTGATGGTCACTCGTCAAAAGGATGATTAAATGTGATTCTCAACCCTAGTGTCACTCTAAGGGAAAATCCAAGAAGCATACAAGATTGAAACTCAAATTAATACTCAAATTAAAGAACAGCAATAAAGTCATAGAAACATAGTAATTCTAGAGTTTACATGTCCAAGTACCCACTAGGGTTTTAGCTCTCATTGGAGCAATACAAGATCATGAAAGAAATGGAAATTAAATGCAAACAATCCATAAATAAAACCCCCTTAAGCTCCGTGCCGATAGTCTATGAGGGTTTCTCCTTCTTCTTCAAAGAATTCCTTCCTCCAAACCTAGGGCACACCTCGCCGAATCGAGTCGTCGAAGGCTCCCCAATAGCTCTCCTTGAAAGGAATTGATGTTGAAATCGATGAAGAAACACCCCCAAAGCGTAGCAAGAACCCCCTGAACCCTAGCCGTCACTCCCTCTCAAGTTTGGAAAAAGATGCCCAAATAACGCTTCAGAACGGCTTTATAATTGGCCATCTCGAGGATCCACACGGGCGTGTGGATGACCGTGTGGAAATTCCACACGGCCGTGTGGAGTTTCAGCCCTGTGGAAACTTGCGTATTGGTCCCCGATTTTGCCCGTTTCTTCTCTTAAGGTCACACGGACGGACACACGCCCATGTGAAAGGTCATGTGGCATTTCTTGATGATGAAAAACCCTTGGAGAGCTTTTGAAATCTTCGAACAAATCTGAACAAGCGGGCATGTCTGCCTTCGTGTCCTTCTACAAGAAGTGTCTTGAAGCCTTTAGAAGTTGGTACATACCCCCTCGTTTGAACCCGATTTGTGTCTTGAACTTTGTATTTGCACAAAAGAGCTCCACTTGGCACCATTATGACCTCATCTTGCCTTTATTCACGTACCATGTCTTCACAACCCTAATTGCACGAAAGAACACAACAACACACGAAATTGGCGATATAACCTGAGAAATATGATGCTCATGCGTGAAAAACATTTCCAAAAATATGTACATGCAAGCACTTATCAGTTACACATGTATGAGTTATAGCTCCATGTTCAACCCTCACTGAGTAACTTAGTTACAAACCCATTCTTCTTCTCTTCTTTACAGGTGTTAGCACGGCAGCAGGGCGTGAGACGTGATAGTGCTTGGCAGAGCTATTCTTACATTTACCTCTGAGTAGTGTATGATTCATAAACATTGTTGTCATGCATAAGATGGATCCACTAGAACCTATGTTTTCGTATTTTCATTTTGGTCTTGAATAATCTTGATTGGCTCAGTCAGGACCTTAGGTTATATGAGCTTTACACCCAGTGTTTGGGGGAGATAATGTTGTGTTCATGATCATTGATGTTGTGATTTTCAGGGATATATACCTGGTGTGAGTATGTTGATTTTGCACACGATTGTGGTTGAATACCTTTAGATTTAGAATATTTGTGATGTTGATATTGTACAGGCAACATGTTAGCTTTACGGCGATCTAGGGTTGAGGCAGGTATCTGACCTCCCCTGGGTTGTCGTGGCGGTACTGTCATGGGACGGGACCCAAGAGTCGGAGCGTGACACTACTTTAGTGGTATCAGAGCCCAGGTTTCATGATTGGGCCGGTATAAGGTTTAATGATTGGATCGGTATAAGGTGACATGATTGGGTCGGTATGAGGCTTCATGATTTGGTCGGTATGATGTTTCATGATTGGGTTAGTATGAGGGTTCAGGATTGGGTCAGTAAGTGCTCAGGTTTAGAGCATAGAGTCAAATTTAGGTTGTATAACCTTGATTTAGAGTTTGTTTCTGATTGGGTCAGGAAGTTGATCTTCTGTTACTTACCACTGCCTTCTGATTGTGTCGGAAAGTGAACTTTTGTTTTCTGCAATTATCCCTTGATTAGGTTGAAAAATTGATCTTTTGATTCTTGCAACTAGTGGATCCAAGTACAGTCTGATTTATTGCATTTGAAGCATATAGAATCATTCCTAAGAGGTGTCTTGTGATCCTCTTTTAGTTAAAATGCCAGCACAACGAACACGCGCCCGCCGTGGGAAAGACACTTCCCCTACTGATGCTAGACCAAGAGTTTTGAGATGTGGGAGGCGAGGAGAACCAACTCCTCCCCCATCTCCATTGCCTCCTAGGCAGGACGCTAGTTTAGAGCACGATCCTGAGGTGGCAGCTTCTGTTCATGCTTTGGAGGTTCAGGGTACTGGTCCAACTCCTGACGCACTTGAAGCTTTTAGGGCTCATTTGGCTACCGAGGGGAGATAGCCTACCTAGTGGTAGCCTGCCTACCAGTTATACTTTCTATCTTTCAGCATAACGCTTATCTTTTGATTGATTCTGGGTCAGAACGTTATTTTGGTAGCACTGTTTTTGCATGCCATGCCGATAGTCCCCTTCCTGCTAATGGTGTCAGTTGGTGATTCAAACCCCTCTTAGTGAGGAGGTAGTCCGAAGTTTGGTGTTTAGGGAGTGTCCTGTGCTAGTTTGTGGAGAGGTGTTGGAGGTAGATTTGATTCCTTTAGAGATGAAGGATGTTGATGCCATACTTTTTATGGATTGGTTGGATAGACATCATGCTTCCATTGATTGTTTCATGGAGGAAGTAACTTTTCTTAGGTCCTCAGGACCCGCAGTAGTGTTGAAGGGGAAGAGAAGGACTTTACCTTTATGTTTGATTTCGTCCTTGGAAGCTAGAAGATTGATGAGTAAGGGTTGTTCTATGTTTTTAGCTTATGTGGTGGACACAAGAGTTAAGGAGCCAGAGTTGGAGGAGATGGCCGTAGTGAGGGAGTTTCAGGATGTTTTCCCTTAAAAACTACCAGGTTTACCCCCAGACAAAGACATGGAGTTTGTTATAGATTTGTTACCTAGAATGGCTCCCATTTCTATACCACTCTACGAGGATGGCGCCTGCGTAGTTAAAGGAGTTGAAAACTTCGGTTGCAAGATCTGGTAGGCAAGGGTTTTATACGACTAAGTATATCACCCTGGGGTGCGCCTGTTCTTTTTGTGAAGAAGAAGGATGGATCTTTGAGGTTGTGTATTGAATATCGGCAACTGAATAAGGTGACAATTAAGAACAAGTACCCGTTGCCAAGGATTGATGATTTGTTTAATCAATTAAAAGGGACAAAGGTGTTCTCCAAGATTGATTTGAGATATGGGAACCATCAGTTGTAGATTAGGTCAAAAGATGTACCGAAGATGACATTCCGGACACGATATGGACATTATGTGTTTTTGGTGATGCCGTTTGGTTTGACTAATGCTCCTACAGCTTTTATGGATTTGATGAATAGGGTGTTTAGGACTTATCTAGACAAGTTTGTCATTATGTTTATTGATGATATTTTGGTTTACTCACCTTCTAATGAGGAGCATGCCCAACATTTGAGGATTGTATTGCAAACTCTTCAGGAGAGGCGGTTGCTTGCTAAGTTTTCTAAGTGTGAGTTTTGGCTTTATGAAGTGGGATTCCTTAGACATATGGTGTCAAGAGAAAGGATCTCTGTGGATCCAAAGAAGGTGGAAGCCATTGTTGATTGGGAAAGACCGAAGAATGTTACTGAAGTTTAAAGTTTTCTTGGACTCGCAGGATATTATAGGAGGTTTGTGGAAGGGTTTTCTGCGATTGCATTACTTTTGTCGAAGTTAACTCGTAAGGACGTGAAATTATCTTGGAATGATGAGTGTGAGAAGAGTTTTCAGACTTTGAAGGATCGAATGGCATCGGCTCCCGTGCTTACTTTGCCAAAAAGTGAGAAAGATTTTGTGGTGTTCAGTGGTGCCTCTCTTCAAGGTTTAGGTTGTGTATTGAAGCAAGAAGGAAAGGTAGTTGCCTATGCTTCGAGACAGTTGAAACAACATGAGTTGAATTATCCTACTCATGATTTGGAGTTGGTTGCGGTAGTCTTTGCTTTGAAGATTTGGAGGCATTATCTTTATGGTGAAAGATGTCGGAGTTTCATAGACCATAAAAGTTTGAAGTACCTTTTCACTCGGAAGGACTTGAATTTGAGGCGAGAGGTGATGGTTGGAATTGATAAAATATTATGATTTGATAATTGATTAACACCTAGGAAAGGCTAAGGTGGTAGTTGATGCTTAGAGTAGGAAATATAGTTCGGTGGTTTCTTTGAGGGTGTCCTATTTGCAAATTTTGTCGGCAATGAAGAGCTTGAGGTTGGAACTTGAGGCGAAGATAGTGGAGCCTTAGTGGCAAGTTTTGTGGTGAGACCATCGTTGTTGGAAAATATTAAGGAGCTTCGAGTGTTAATGAAAAGTTGGTGTAAGAAGTGAAGAAGTTGCAGGCCGGGGAGACTAGTGGGTTCGGGTTGAGAGATGATGGAATACTAGAGTTTCGAGGGCGTGTTTGTGTTCCATCGGAAGAAGCTATTTTGGAAGAAGCTCTTTCTTCAGCTTATGAGGTTCATCCTGGGAGTACCAAGATGTATAGGACCATTAAGGAGAGCTTTTGGTGGCCATGAACGAAGAGGGAGTTTGCGAGTTTGTGGATAAGTGTTTGGTGTGTCGGCAAGTCAAGGCGGGACACCAAAGGCCATCCGGGTTCTTACAACCTCTTCCTATCCCGGGAATGGAAGTGGGATCATGTGACGATGGATTTTGTGGTTGGTTTACCGCAAACGCCTCGAGGTTGTGATGCGGTGAGGGTGATAGTGGATAAACCGACAAAGTCGGCACATTTCTTAGCGGTGCATACTAAGCCCTCTTTATAGAAATTGTCAAAGTTGTACATTGATGAGATAGTAAGGTTGCATGGGGTGCCAACCTCGATAGTTTCAGATCGAGACCCCAGATTTACTTCCCGTTTTTGGCCTAGGTTTCAGGAGGCTTTGGGTACGACTTTGAAGTTCAGTACTGCTTATCATCGTCAAACAACTGGTCAGTCTGAGAGGACTATTCAGACCCTCGAGGATATGTTGAGGGCTTGTGTGATAGATTTCTAAGGGAGTTGGGAGCAACATTTGGCATTAGTGGAGTTTGCCTATAATAATAGCTTCCAAGCAAGCATTGGTATGGCGCCAAATGAAGCTTTGTATGGAAGGAAGTGTAGAACTCCTCTTTGTTGGGATGAAGTGGGAGAAAGGAAACTTCAAAGTGTGGAGTTGATTGATCGAACGGTTGAGAAAGTAGCAGTGATTAGAGGTAGATTGAAAGGAGCTCAAGACAGGCAAAAGAGCTATGCATATAATCGTAGAAGATTTTTGGAGTTTCAGGTTGGGGATAAAGTATTCTTGAAGATCTCTCCTTGGAAAGGGGTAATTCGGTTTCTTGGAAGTGGAAAGTTGAATCCCCTATATATAGGTTCATTTGTGATCCTATAGAGGATTGGACCGGTGGCATATCGATTAGAATTACCGCCTGAGTTTGAGAAGATTCATAATGTGTTCCATGTTTCCATGTTGAAAAAGTATATCTCCGACCCTTCTCATTGTCTTGAAGCTAAGCCGGTAGAGTTAAGAGAAGATTTGAAGTTTGAAGTGCAACCGGTAAAGATCCTTGATTCTCAAGTGAAAACTCTTCGGCGAAAGATTATTCCTTTGGTTAAAGTGCTTTTGAGAAATGATGTGGTTGAAGAGGTAACTTGGGAACTCGAGGAAGTGATGAAGAGCAAGTATCCCCTTTTGTTTGAATCTTGAGGTATGCCAAAATTTCGAGGCCGAAATTTCTGTAAGGGGGGTAGGTTGTGGAAACTTGACCCTTTTCGCTTCTCTTGTGCTATATTTCTTGTGTAGAAGTTGTATGTTTAAATTTTCATCGTGTGTTTTTCGTGTTTACGATTTTAGTTAAGGTTCTTTTTAGAGTGGAAAAAAGGAGGAAAAATCTTTGGGGAAAGAGCTTTTAAGTGGAGGGTGTAAGGCATCAAGACGACGCAAGAAACCCACAAAAACAGGGGGCCTTGCGGCCTCCCATGCGGGCCGCATGGCCGCCCGCAAGGGGCCATGCGGCTCCCCATACGGGTGCATGGCCCCCTGTAAATAGGCCTTGCGGCCTATCTGGCGGGCGCAAGGCAGCCCGCAAGGGCCTCTGGAAAGAGGCCTCGCGGCCTCCCATGCGCCCGCAAGGGAGCCCGCGAGCCCTCTCGCGCTTTGGATCTATAAATACCTGATTTAAAACTCAAAGGGTCTTCATAACACCCCATTTCCCTATCGTTTTCTCCCCATCTTGAATCCTCATTCTCCCCTCTATTAGATCTTCATTCTTGAGCTCCAAGAAAGAAGAAAGGTGTTGATCTCCCCCTCTCCTCCATTGGTGATGATTCTCCTCTAGTTCTAGCAAGTTTTAATGTGGGTTTTCTTCTCTTCTTCAATTTCTTGTTCTTTTATTCAATTCTCTATGGATCCATGAAGAATTAGTGTGGATCTAGTATGGATCTAATATTTAATTGGAATTAAGCCATAGATCTAATGTTTGGATTGTTTAGGAGTCTTGATCTCATGTTTTGGTGAAGAATGAAGGAGATTCTTCATCTCTAAACCCTTGATTCTTGTAGATCTGAACCCAATTAGGATTCTCTTGATTTTATTGTGATCTTGAGGATTTGAGGATACTACTATTGTTAATTTTTGAATCTAGAATATCTAGTGAACCCTAGAAACCATGAGATCTAATTTTGGATCTTTCTTTTCTCCTTTGTTTATTGTTTGGGTTATGTGATTGGTTCTTGTTTTTCTTGGATGGTTAATGGCTTCAAGGAGGTGGATATAAAGGCAAGGGTAAGAGCAAGTAGGCGAGTGATCCAAGATTTCGATCTCGCCAAGTTTGTTCGTGGGAAATTGTTTAATTCTTGAGCTATGGTCATGCTTGGTTGAATACCTAATTATATACATTCTTGAATGGTAAATTTCATGTTTTAAAGGTTTCTTGAGACGTTTTCATGAAACTTTGAATAACGATGATTTATGTTTCAGTTTATTTCTTGATTGAAGACATTGATCATCAATACTTCTTGATTTATGATCCGATGTACTTTTGATTAAGGTTATTGATTATTTATACTTATGGTTTTTGGTTTGATATACTTTTCTATTATGATCAATGATCTTTTATTATTCTTAAGGGATGAAATCCTTATATCTTGAAATGCATATTTTCAAAGTAAAGTCTAATGGTTAATGTTCTTGACATAAGGACCCAAGAAAGGGCCTAAGTGAATCAAAATGGATTTCTTGGTGATGAAGCTCTATTTCAAAGGTTATTCTTTGCGATGTGATAAGTGCTTGCATGTACATATAATTTGAGATGTTTTTCCCTGCATGAGCATCACATTTTTCAGGTTATATTTCTCATTTCGTGTGTTTCTGTGTTCTTTCGTGCAATTAGGGTTGTGAAGAAGGTTTATGCGAAGAAAAGCAAGATTAGGTCATAATGGTGCCATGTGGAGCTCTTTTGTGCAAATACGAAGTTCAAGACACAAATCGGGTTCAAACGAGGGGGTATGTGCCAACTTCTAAAGGCTTCAAGACAATTCTTGTAGAAGGACACGAAGGCAGTCATGCTCGCTGACACACCCTTGCGTGTGTACTCCGCAAGTGCACGGGTGTCGAAGTAATAAAGTACCCAAACGGGTGGGTAGTCGAATCCACAGGGAGTAGACGTAAGAACAATCACACTTCGTTAAGTAATCAAAGATAAACCAATTGTTGTTAAAAGAAAATGAAATCAGAATGTAGTAGAAACAAAGTGCTGAAAATGAAAGCTAGGTCGGAGAAATAGATCAATAAGAAGATGGGGTACTCGGACAATGCTCCCCCTAGAATCCTTGTTTCACGTGCAAGACTTCAAGTACTCTTATTCAATAGAGATTTCAAGAGTCGTGGAATCCAAAGATACAAGGTCCCAAATCTAAGGTCAACCTTGACTAGTCCCCTACGAGGTCCCGGCGGAGAGAAGACTCTCGACGCCTCACACCACGTATGACTGCGCTATGCTCTAGGGATTCCAAGTGGTAAACCCTATTCCCAACTATAGATCAATCCCTTTGGTCCAGGCGAAAGATCCCTAATCACAAATAAGTCCCGGCGGAAAGGCCTCTCTCAACGCCTAACTCTCTTTGAGATCGAAGGTAATACTTGGAATAAGAAGGTAGGGAAAACCACACCGGAGGGGGAAAGGGGACGTGTCGCTACCTCTCAACTCACCCTCTCAACCCCCTCCAATCTTGATTAATCTAATCCTAATGGTGATGGTCACTCGTCAAAAGGATGATTGGATTAGCCCTCAACCCTAGTGTCACTCTAAGGGAGAAACAATTAAGCATACAAGATTGAAACTCAAATTCAAACTCAAAATGAATAAAAGCATTAAAGTCAATGAAACATAGGAAATCTAGGGTTTACAAGTCCAAGTACCCACTAGGGGTTTAGCTCTCCATGGAGCAATACAAGTTCATCAAAATAAATGAAGATAAGTGCAAGAAATCCATAAAGAAAACCCCCTTAAGCTTCGTGTTGATAGACTATGGGAACTTCTCCTTCTTCTTCAAAGAATCCCTTCCTCCAAGCCTAAGGCACACCTCGCCGAATCGAGTCGTCGAAGGCTCCCCCAATGGCTCTCCTTGGAAGGGAATGATGATGAAACCGGTGAAGAAGCGCCCCCAAAGTGTAGCAAGAACCTCCTGAACCCTAGCCGTCACCTCCTTCCAAAGTTAGAAGATGATCCCTTGGATAACGCTTCAGAACGGCTTTATAATTGGCCATCTCGAGGATCCACACGGGCGTGTGGAAATTCCACACGGCCGTGTGGAAATTCCACATGCCCATGTGGATTTTCTGCCTTGTGAAATCTTCATACTAATCCTCGATTTCGCCCGTTTCTTCTCCTGAGGTCACATGGATGGACACACGCCCATGTGAAAGGTCAAGTGGCATTTCTTGATGATGGGAAACCTTGGAGAGCTTTTGAAATCTTTGAACCAATCGGAACGAGCGAGCATGACTGCCTTCGTGTCCTTCTACAAGAATTGTCTTGAAGCCTTTAGAAGTTGGCACATACCCCCTCGTTTGAACCCGATTTGTGTCTTGAACTTCGTATTTGCACAAAAGAGCTCCACATGGCACCATTATGACCTAATCTTGCTTTTCTTCGCATAAACCTTTTTCACAACCCTAATTGCACGAAAGAACACAGAAACACACGAAATGAGAAATATAACCTGAAAAATGTGATGCTCATGCAGGGAAAAACATCTCAAATTATATGTACATGCAAGCACTTATCAAACTCCCCCACACTTAAGCTTTTGCTTGTCCTCAAGCAAAATTTATACAATAAAATCCACAAGTAGAGTGATAGAAGTGCTTAGCCTTAAGTTCACCAAAAAGTATGTAAGGAGAGCATTCTTAAACAAAGGAACAATTTGCAACATAGAAAAATAAAAACCAATGCCCTAGCAAAAACACGAAGCACAAAGAAAATAGAATCTGACTGCGTGTGTGTGTGTATGCTTACTCATGCCAACCCTAAGTTTACTCTTAAAAGTTCTTATTGAAAAGGGCTTATTTAAGGACAAAAGTAGGTAGTAGCTGCACACAACCTCGAAGGTAGCCATTTCCCAAGATGCCTCCTGGGCGGCTTTCACACTTTGAGGTGGTAGCTCTTTCCACCTGGGAGTGTTAGCTTTCACACAGCCTATTAGATAGCTCTTTCTCTCATTAGGGCATAGCTAGTATCCGACTTATGAGAGTAGCTGCATACAACATAGGTGGTAGCTCTTTCCACTCCGAAAACAAGTAAACAAATAAGGCATTCTTCCTTTGTTTTCTTCTTTTTTTTTTTTTTTTTTTTTTCAAAATAAAGAAAACTAATGTCCTTTTGGCACTGAACTAGAGTTATCAGGGTTAACAGAGCAAGAAAGGTGTAAGTAATGCAATCAGACAAAAAATTTCTAAGTTTTTCGAGTAAACTAGAGCATGAGTACAAACGATGTTTAAAATTCTCCTAAATTCAAGACTGCAATCCTTGTCTTTTAAGGTGAACTATCATTGGCTAGATAAGCATATGAGTGATGAGCATACATACATAGAGAACGTGTGCAACGTGAACTCCCCCCCACACTTAAGATGTACAATGCCCTCATTGTACGCATGCAAGCATACAAAAACAGAATATAAATAAAACATGAGGGCGTGGGGATTAAAAACAACACTCCCTTGATCTCCGAGTGTGGTAGTTGAATGGAGGTGTGAAGGTGGGAAGTGGAGTTACGTAGGGTTGTGAAGCTCACACGGCCGTGTGGAAATTCCACACGGCCGTGCCTATGACCATTTTTCAAAACCAAGTTGACAAGTCTATCTGCACATCACAAAAGGGGTTCAGTGGATTTCAACAAAACCTACGATTAAAAGAGTACAAAAATTAAACAAGCCAAACACAAACTCAACAAAGAACATGAAAAGAAAGCAGTAAGATAACTCTCAGAAGGTGTAACCTTTCTGAGTACACAAAGACTCAACACAAAAGAAAGTACAAGGGAATAAAAAGAAAGAATGAAAGACGCATCAAGCGTCGGCATCTTGCTGGTCTGCTTTGGGGATCTTTGGGGAGGCGTAGGGTGCTCGGGGTGTGGACGGCGGAGTGGAATCGCTACCTCTCGCCATCAACTTGTGGAGTGAAGTGATGCGCGTCATCATCTCCGAGTGGTACTCGGCCATGCGAGCGAGAACCTCGGTGTGGTTCGTTGCCCGAGTCACTCACATGGTGGCGAGATCGTGCCGGGAGAGTCCCCCACAGCAGCCTCAAGTCCGCCTATGCGATCCTGTGGCTTGGAGGGGATACAGGTGCTGATACCGGTGGCCCCTCCTCGTCTCGCTGGGGTGTCCTCTGCCTCCATGGGTGTGGGTTGTGATGATCGCCCTGCCCGGGTCTCCTCCGAGTCTTCATCTTCGTCCTCAGACTCCTCGGACTCATCTGGAAATGGAACAGCAAGTACGTACCTGCCGGGGGCGGCCCTCTTCACCATGCCCATCATACGCAAGGTATCGAGGCCAAGTGGGGAAGGAACAATAACCTTGTCGGCTCCCCGAACAAGGCATCAATCGGTCCCATTCCTCGGATGAGTCGGGTGATGTAGGGACCGAGAGAAAAGAACTCCTATCCGCGCGTCTTGTCCCCGGTGCCTCTCGAAAATCAGCTACCACGTAACCGAGTGCGCGGGGGCAGGCTCCGGACCATAGAATATAAATAGAGGAGGTCCAACCGCCCCAATACGCCGGTCTTTGTCTCCCCGCCCGGTAATAGACCCGCTCGGGATGTCATGAAGGTACTGTGGGCGGGGCGGAGGAGCAAAGACGCCTTGGTCAACCCGGGCTCGTACCGTATATCTCCACACAAGCATCCAGGCAAACCCGGCTTGGAGTGACGCGGAAAGGATAGTCGAATGGCAGCTGCGCGTACTCCTCCGTATGGATGAAGTCTCGATCGTATAGGCCGAGGGCGACAAAGCAAAATCTGTCAAGCTCATGCTCGTGGTATCGCCCAAAGATGCGGAATCGAACCGTGTCCGGTCGGTGGTAGTCGGTGTGGGAGCGATCAAACTCGAATGTCGCGAGGACTTCGAAAGTGAGATCGCGAGTGGCTGGGTCTTTGATGCACAATAGTCGCTCCCACCCGCCCACAGCAATAAGCTCACGGACCTCATCCGCCAACTCGGCTGCACGCGCATGTTCTATTGCCTCCAAAGCTTGCAAGTCGGGAATGCGTGTCTGGCCAAACTTTAGCTTTGAGAGTCGATCAAACCGTGCTTGATGTTCGGGCACGGCGAACTCGAATGGTGCGGGCGAGAGATCACGGGACTCCCGGACCTCACGGGCCTCACGAGGGCACTTATGAGCGAGTTTCTTCGTTCTTGGGGCCATTCCTGTGCATAAGAAAGGTAAGGAAGTTAATTCAGAGCTTAAAATAGGTTCACAGGATTCCACATGGCCGTGTGTCTCCTCTAGTTACCCAAAAACAAAGAAACAGCCAATACACACGGCCGTGTGGAATTTCCACACGGCCGTGTGTCTCCTCTGGAATTCAGAGGGGGCACCCCGATAATCCACACGGCCGTGTGGAATTTCCAAACGGCCGTGTGGATCTTCGACCATGGCCAAAGCACCATGGTGAATCCACACAACTTAATACAATCATCCACACATTTGAGCACAAGTGTTTTAAGCAATAATCTAAGTATTAAACACGAAAATAGCATGCAAAAACACAAGATTCAACATCCACAACAACTAATGAAGGTTTCATGGCAAGAAGAGGGGAAGAAGGCTTACCGGAGAAGATGAGTCCAATCTAACAATGTAGTAACGAGTAAGGCCCACAAATCCCTTAAATAAGCGAGAGAATGGAAGGAGAAGAGCAAACGTGGCGACCTTTGAAGAGGAGGGGTTTGAAGGTGAAGGGTTGCTTGGGGGGGGGTTACAAAGAGAAAGGCCCCTTTTCATGTTTAAGTACCCCACACGGCCGTGTGGAAATTCCACACGGCCGTGTGGATTCTCTGTATGGCATTATAAAACTCCCCGAAATTCCACACGGCCGTGTGGAATTTCCACACGGCCGTGGGGATTCTCTGTATTGTGAAGATTTGTACTAAATAAATCCACATGGCCGTGTGGAATTTCCACACGGCCGTGGGGATTCTCTGGATGAGAAAATTCCTTCACAATTTCATCCACACGGCCATGTGGAAACTCCACATGGCCGTGTGCTTCCATTCTTCAACTCAAAAATAGTCCAAACTATGCAGAAAATTAATGAAAACACATGGAACGACTGCAGAAGTTGAAAACTAAGACGTTTACGATTTAAAATCTCGCAAAATTCACAGGAATACCACCTAACTTGCCATAAATGATGAACACATAGAAATGCACTACCAGCAATAAATCCACACACTACAAACTAAACAAACAATGCAGAAATAAAACTAACTACAACACAAGCAAAGAGTTCTAAAAAATTGGGTTGCCTCCCAATAAGCGCTTGTTTTACGTCACTAGCTTGACGTACTGCCTCTCTAGACTCAAGGGGGGTCATGGGTCGAAAGCACTTCGCCGCTTGGAAATGTGAAACATGAAGAGCATAAGTTCTGGAATTTAGAAGATGAGTGATCGAATTTGTTACCGGGATGGAAGGGTATCATCCTTAAACTTTGAAGGAACGTCCGCGAGGTTCATTCGTTTGCTTCTTGCGGCGATGTCTTACCCTCTTTAGCTTTTTCATTAGTTTGTTGACCGTACCTGTGATAGATGTATCCTTGTTTTCCAGGTCAACTAATGAAATGTGATCATCATCCATCTCTTGATCCAACAAATCAGCTAGTGGATCCGGGCAAAAGATTTCCTGCACATAATCATCAATCAAAGCATCAGTAGTGTCAAGAAAATACAAAGTATCATCAAAGTTGAGAGAATGTCTCATGGCCTCAGCAAGGCGATAGGTCAGCTTCTCATCTCCTATCCTCAATGTCATCTCCCCGCCATCCATGTCTATAAGAGCTTTGGAAGTACGCAGAAAGGGTCTTCCAAGTATCAGCGGCACGTCGACATTCTCATCTACATCCAGTACCACGAAATCTACAGGAAATATATACTTATCCACTTTCACCAAAATATCTTCAATGATGCCTCTCGGGTGACGAATGGAACGGTCAGCTAGTTGTAAGGTCATCCGAGTGGGCCTTGGCTCTCCCAGTCCCAGCTTCTTGAGGAAGGAGTAAGGCATGACATTGATACTGGCTCCTGAATCTGCCAATGCCTTCTCTTCACCCAAATTCCCAATGTTACATGGGATGATGAAGCTTCCAGGGTCTTTCATCTTGTTAGGTAGATTTTTCTGCAACACAGCTGAACAAGATGCATCCAATATCACTGCTGCACCCTCTTCCAATTTCCTCTTGTTGGTTAAGAGGTCCTTCAAAAATTTTGCATATCGAGGCATTTGAGACAAAGCCTCCACAAAAGGGATATTAATGTGCAGCTGCTTGAAAAGGCCCAAAAACTTCTTGTACTGCTCATCATTTTGATCATTCTTCAGCCTTGAAGGGTAAGGAATCCTTGGTTTGTATGGTGCAGGTGCTACCTCCTTTTCCTTACCCTTTTCCTTGTCTGTCTCCTTAGCAGGAATTTGAACAACCTCTTCGGTGGGAAGTCTACCCTCAACCTCACGACCACTCCTCAAAGCGATTGCCTTCAGCTGCTCTCTTGGGTTGGTCTCTGTATTTCCCGGGAGACTTCCTTGTGGTCGTTCAGATAACGATTTTGCAATCTGCCCTACCTGATTTTCCAAGTTATGTAGGGAAGCGGTGTGATTGCGAAGTGTACTCTCCACACCTTGAAAGCGCGTGTCTGAGGACTGAATGAACTTGGTCAACGCCTTTTCCAAGTCTGTCATTCGGTTCTCAAGCCCTGAAACTCGGCCCTCCATGTTTGGTTGTTGGGGTTGCTGAAATCCGGGGGGTGCAGAGGGCCTTTGTTGCCCTTGATTGCTCCATGCAAGCACTTATCACTCGCTTGTTCGGATTTGTTCAAAGATTTCAAAAGCTCTCCAAGGGTTTTTCATCATCAAGAAATACCACATGACCTTTCACATGGGCGTGTGTCCGTCCGTGTGACCTCAGGAGAAGAAACGGGCGAAATCGGGGACCAATAAGCAAAATTCCACAGGGCTGAAATTCCACATGGGCGTGTGGAATTTCCACACGGCACGCCCGTGTGGATCCTCGAGATGGCCAATTATAAAGCCGTTCTGAAGCGTTAAAAAGAGGATCTTCTTCTAACTTTGGGAGGAGGTGACGGCTAGGGTTCAGGAGGTTCTTGCTACACTTTGGGGGCGCTTCTTCACCGGTTTCATCATCATTCCCTTCTAAGGAGAGCCATTGGGGGAGCCTTCGACGACTCGATTCGACGAGGTGTGCTTTAGGCTTGGAGGAAGGGATTCTTTGAAGAAGAAGGAGAAGTTCCCATAGTCTATCAACACGAAGCTTAAGGGGGTTTTCTTTATGGATTTCTTGCACTTATCGTCATTTATTTTGATGAACTTGTATTGCTCCATGGAGGGCTAAACCCCTAGTGGGTACTTGGACTTGTAAACCCTAGGTTTTCTATGTTTCATTGACTTTAATGCTTTTATTCAATTTGAGTTTAAATTTGAGTTTCAATCTTGTGTGCTTAATTGTTTCTCCCTTAGGGTGACACTAGGGTTGAGGGCTAATCCAATCATCCTTTTGACGAGTGACCATCACCATTAGGATTAGATTAACCAAGATTGAAGAAGGTTGAGAGGGTGAGTTGAAAGGTAGCGACACGTCCCCTTTCCCCTCCGGTGTGGTTTTCCCTACCTTCTTATTCCAAGTATTACCTTCGATCTCAAAGAGAGTTAGGCGTTGAGAGAGGCCTTTCCGCCGGGACTTATTTGTGATTAGGGATCTTTTGCCTGGACCAAAGGGATTGATCTATAGTTGGGAATAGGGTTTACCGCTTGGAATCCCTAGAGCGTAGCGCAGTCATACGTGGTGTGAGGTGTCGAGAGTCTTCTCTCCGCCGGGACCTCGTAGGGGACTAGTCAAGGTTGACCTTAGATTTGGGACCTTGTATCTTTGGATTCCACGACTCTTGAAATCTCTATTGAGTAAGAGTATTTGAAGTCTTGCACTTGAAACAAGGAACCTAGGGGGAGCAGTGTCCGAGTACCCCATCTTCTTATTGATCTATTTCTCCGACCTAGCTTTCATTTTCAGCACTTTGTTTCTACTTCCTTCTGATTTTATTTTCTTTCAGCAACAATTGGTTTATCTTTGATTACTTAACAAAGTGTGATTGTTCTTACGTCTACTTCCTGTGGATTCGACTACCCACCCGTTTGGGTACTTTATTACTTCGACACCCGTGCACTTGCGGAGTACACACGCAAGGGTGTGTCAAGTTTTTGGCGCCGTTGCCGGGGAGTTAGGCGTTTTAGGAATTTTTACACTTTGTTTCGCTAGTCATTTTTCGTACATTCTATCTCACATTTCTTTTACTTCCATCGTTCTGACTTTACTTTCTCTTCTTGATTTCAGCCCCAGGTTATGACCCGTGGACACCCTTCGACATTAGTGGAAGGTGATCCGGAGATAGAGAGGAGATTGCACAGACGGGGAAGACAACCTGACTTGGAACAGTTTGATCAGGCTGAGATAGAAGTTGAAGAGTCCGCAACCATGGCTGAACAGAATGAGCAACAGCGGACCCTTTCTGATTTTGCTAGGCCGTCTATTCGTGGTACACAATCAAGCATAGTCAGGCCACCAATTTCAGCTCATAACTTTGAGCTTATGCCGGGGTTTATTCAGATGGTCCAACAGTCCGCACAGTTTAATGGGTTAGCAGATGAAGACCCAAACAATCACATAGAAAATTTCTTGGAAGTGTGCGACATGTTGAAGATCAATGGAGTTACGGACGACGCCATCAGATTGAGAGCCTTCCCATTTTCCTTGAAGGGGAAAGCAAAACAGTGGTTGCAATCTTTACCTAGAGCATCAATTACCACTTGGGAAGAAATGGTTGAGGCCTTCCTTGCCCGATATTTCCCTCCCGGGAAATCGGCCAAGCCGAGAAATGAAATTTCTTCCTTCATGCAGTCGGAATTGGAGTCTCTTTTCGAGACATGGGAAAGGTTCAAGGACCTTCTGCGCAAATGTCCTCAACATGGGTTCCCCGAGTGGATGGTCATCCACACCTTCTACAATGGATTGAACCCAAGCACAAGACAGCTACTTGATGCCGCAGCAGGAGGTACCTTAGGAAGCAAGACCCTCGAAGCTGCCCGCCAACTGATAGAAGAAATGGCTATGAATAGCTATCAGTGGAATGCTCGAGACAAGAGGAAAGTGGCGGGTATTCATGAAGTTGATGCAGTCACATCTCTAGCAGCTCAAGTTGAAGCATTGAGCAAGAAGTTGGACACTTTGGCAGGCCCATCTAGAATAGCTGCAGTGATGAATTGTGATAGTTGTGGAGGAGGACATGTTTCTGCTGATTGCCCTATTTCTATGGTCGGAACAACACCTGTTGAACAGGTTGATTTTGTGGGAAATGCTGGACGAGGTCAAGGAAACCCCTATAGCAACACCTACAATCCGGGGTGGCGAAACCACCCGAACTTTGCATGGAGCAATCAAGGGCAACAAAGGCCCTCTGCACCCCCCGGATTTCAGCAACCCCAACAATCAAACATGGAGGGCAGAGTTTCAGGGCTTGAGAACCGAATGACAGACTTGGAAAAGGCGTTAACCAAGTTCATTCAGTCCTCAGACACGCGCTTTCAAGGCGTGGAGAGTACACTTCGCAATCACACCGCTTCCCTACATAACTTGGAAAATCAGGTAGGGCAGATTGCAAAATCGTTATCTGAACGACCACAAGGAAGTCTCCCGGGAAATACAGAGACCAACCCAAGAGAGCAGCTGAAGGCAATCACTTTGAGGAGTGGTCGTGAGGTTGAGGGTAGACTTCCCACCGAAGAGGTTGTTCAAATTCCTGCTAAGGAGACAGACAAGGAAAAGGGTAAAGAAAAGGAGGTAGCACCTGCACCATACAAACCAAGGATTCCTTACCCTTCAAGGCTGAAGAATGATCACAATGATGAGCAGTACAAGAAGTTTTTGGGCCTTTTCAAGCAGCTGCACATTAATATCCCTTTTGTGGAGGCTTTGTCTCAAATGCCTCGATATGCAAAATTTTTGAAGGACCTCTTAACCAACAAGAGGAAATTGGAAGAGGGTGCAGACGGTGATATTGGATGCATCTTGTTCAGTGTGTTGCGAGAAAAATCTACCTAACAAGATGAAAGACCCCGGAAGCTTCATCATCCCATGTAACATTGGGAATTTGGGTGAAGAGAAGGCATTGGCGATTCGGGAGCCAGTATCAATGTCATGCCTTACTCCTTCTTCAAGAAGCTGGGCCCGGGAGAGCCAAGGCCCACTCGGATGACCTTACAACTAGCTGACCGTTCCATTCGTCACCCGAGAGGCATCATTGAAGATATTTTGGTGAAAGTGGATAAGTATATATTTCCTGCAGATTTCGTGGTACTGGATGTAGATGAGAATGTCGACGTGCCGCTGATACTTGGAAGACCCTTTCTGCGTACTTCCAAGGCCCTTATAGACATGGATGGCGGGGAGATGACATTGAGGATAGGAGATGAGAAGCTGACCTATCGCCTTACTGAGGCCATGAGACATTCTCTCAACTTTGATGATACTTTGTATTTTCTTGACACTACTGATGCTTTGATTGATAATTATGTGCAGGAAATCTTTTGCCCGGATCCACTAGCTGATTTGTTGGATCAAGAGATGGATGATGATCACATTTCATTAGTTGACCTGGAAAACAAGGATACATCTATCACAGGTACGGTCAACAAACTAATGAAAAAGCTAAAGAGGGTAAGACATCGCCGCAAGAAGCAAACGAATGAACCTGCGGACGTTCCATCAAAGTTTAAGGATGATACCCCTCCATCTGGTAACAAATTCGATCACTCATCTTCTAAATTCCAGAACTTATGCTCTTCATGTTTCACATTTCCAAGCAGCGAAGTGCTTTCGACCCATGACCCCCCTTGAGTCTAGAGAGGCAGGTACGTCAAGCTAGTGACGTAAAACAAGCGCTTATTGGGAGGGAACCCAATTTTTTTTGTGTTGTAGTTAGTTTTATTTCTGCATTTTTTTTTTTTTTTTTTTTGTGTGTTTTGTTTAGTTTGTAGTGTGTGGTTTCATTGCTGGTAATGCATGTTTTTGTGTTCATCGTTTATGGCATGTTAGGTGGTATTCCTGTGAATTTTACGAGATTTTAAGTTGTAAACGTGTGAGTTTTCAACTTCTGCAGTCGTTCCATGTGTTTTCATTAATTTCTGCAGAGTTTGGACTAATTTTGAGTTGAAGAATGAAAGCACACGGCCATGTGGAATTTCCACATGGCCGTGTGGATGAAATTGTGAAGGAATTTTCTCATCCAGAGAATCCCCACGGCCGTGTGGAAATTCCACACGGCCATGTGGATTTATTTAGTACAAATCTTCACAATACAGAGAATCCACACGGCCGTGTGGAAATTACCCACGGCCGTGTGGAATTTCGGGGAGTTTTATAAGGCCATACAGAGAATCCACACGGCCGTGTGGAATTTCCACACGGCCGTGTGGGGTACTTAAACATGAAAAGGAGCCTTTCTCTTTATATCCCCCCCAAGCAACCCTTCACCTTCAAACGCCTCCTCTTCAAAGGTCGCCACGGTTGCTCTTCTCCTTCCATTCTCTCGCTTATTTAAGGGATTTGTGGGCCTTATTCGTTACTACATTGTTAGATTCGACTCATCTTCTCCGGTAAGCCTTCTTCCCCTCTTCTTGCCATGAAACCTTCATTAGTTGTTGTGGATGTTGAATCTTGTGTTTTTGCATGCTATTTTCGTGTTTAATACTTAGATTATTGCTTAAAACACTTGTGCTCAAATGTGTGGATGATTGTATTAAGTTGTGTGGATTCACCATGGCGCTTTGGCCATGGTCGAAGATCCACACGGCCGTGTGGATTATCGGGGTGCCCCCTCTGAATTCCAGAGGAGACACACGGCCGTGTGGAAATTCCACACGGCCGTGTGTATTGCCTGTTTCTTTGTTTTTGGGTAACTAGAGGAGACACACGGCCGCGTGGAAATTCCACACGGCCATGTGGAATTCTAGGAACCTATTTTTAAGCTCTGAATTAACTTCCTTACCTTTCTTATGCACAGGAATGGCCCCAAGAACGAAGAAACTCGCTCATAAGCGCCCTCGTGAGGCTCGTGAGGTCCGGGAGTCCCGTGATCTCTCGCCCGCACCATTCGAGTTCGCCGTGCCCGAACATCAAGCACGGTTTGATCGACTTTCGAAGTTGAAGTTTGGCCAGACGCGCATTCCCGACTTGCAAGCTTTGGAGGCAATAGAACATGCGCGTGCAGCCGAGTTGGCGGATGAGGTCCGTGAGCTTATTCTTTGTGGGCGGGTGGGAGCGACTATTGTGCATCAAAGACCCAGCCACTCGCGATCTCACTTTCGAAGTCCTCGCGACATTCGAGTTTGATCGCGCTCACACCGACTACCACCGGCCGGACACAGTTCGATTCCGCATCTTTGGGCAGTACCACGGCATGAGCTTGACGGCTTTTGCTTTGTCGCCCTCGGCTTGTACGATCGAGACTTCATCCACACGGAGGAGTACGCGCAGCCTGCCATTCGACTATCCTTTCCGCGTCACTCCAAGCCGGGTTTGCCGGATGCTGTGTGGAGATATACAGTACGAGCCCGGGTTGACCAAGGCGTCTTTGCTCCTCCGCCCCGCCCACAGGTACATTCATGCCATCCTGAGCAGGTCTATTACTGGGCGGGGAGACAGCACCGGCGTATTGGGGCGACTGGACCTCCTCTATTTATACTCTATGGTCCAGAGCCTGCCCCTGCACCTGGGTTACGTGGTAGCTGATTTTCTGAGGCACCAGGGACAGTACGCGCGGATAGGAGTTCTTTTCTCTGGTCCCTACATCACCCGACTCATCCGAGGAATGGGACTGATTGATGCTGTTCGGGGAGCTGACAAGGTTATTGTTCCCTCCCCACTTGGCCTTGATACCTTACGTATGATGGGCATGGTGAAGTGGGCCGCCCCCGGCAGGTATGTACTTGCTGTTCCATTCCCAGATGAGTCCGAGGAGTCTGAGGACGAAGACGAAGACTCGGAGGAGACCCGGGCAGGGCCATCATCACAACCAGCACCCATGGAGGCGGAGGACACCCCAGCAGACGAGGAGGTGCCACCGGTGTCAGCACCTGCATCTCCCTCGGCACAGGAGCGCATAGACAGACTTGAGGCTGCTGTGGGGACCCTCCAGACTGATCTCGCCGCCATGTGGGTGACTGAGGCAGCGAACCACACTGAGGTTCTCGCTCGCATGGCTGAGTACCACTCGGAGATGATGACGCACATCACTTCACTCCACCAGTTGATGGCGAGAGGTAGCGATTCCACTTCGCCGTCCACACCCCGAGCACCCTACGCCTCCCCAGCATCCCCAGCAGCACCAGCAGATGCCGACGCTTGATGCGTCTTTTGTTCTTCTTTTTATTTTCTTGTATTTTCTTTTCTGTTGAGTCTTTGTGTACTCAGAAAGGTTCCACCTTCTGAGAGTTATCTTACTGCTTCTATTTTTCTTGTTCTTGTTTCAGTTTGTTTTTGGTTTGTTTATTTTTTTTGTAAACTTTTAATCGTAGCTTTTGTTGAAATCCACTGAACCCCTTTTGTGATGTGCAGATAGACTTGTCAACTTGGTTTTGAGAAATGGTCATTGGCACGGCCGTGTGGAATTTCCACACGGCCGTGTGAGCTTCACAACCCTACGCAACTCCACTTCCCACCTTCACACCTCCATTCAACTACCACACTCGGAGATCAGGGGAGTGTTGTTTTTAATCCCCACGCCCTCATGTTTTATTTATATTCTGTTTTTGTATGCTTGCATGAGTACAATGAGGGCATTGTACATCTTAAGTGTGGGGGGGAGTTCACGTTGCACACGTTCTCTATGTATGTATGCTCATCACTCATATGCTTATCTAGCCAATGATAGTTCACCTTAAAAGACAAGGATTGCAGTCTTGAATTTAGGAGAATTTTAAACATCGTTTGTACTCATGCTCTAGTTTACTCGAAAAACATAGAAATTTTTTGTCTGATTGCATTACTTACACCTTTCTTGCTCTGTTAACCCTGATAACTCTAGTTCAGTGCCAAAAGGACCTTAGTTTTCTTTATTTTGAAAAAAAAAAAAATAAGAAAACAAAGGAAGAATGCCTTATTTGTTTACTTGTTTTCGGAGTGGAAAGAGCTACCACCTATGTTGTATGCAGCTACTCTCATAAGTCGGATACTAGCTATGCCCTAAGGAGAGAAAGAGCTATCTAATAGGCTGTGTGAAAGTTAACACTCCCAGGTGGAAAGAGCTACCACCTCAAAGCGTGAAAGCCGCCCAGGAGGCATCTTGGGAAATGGCTACCTTCGAGGTTGTGTGCAGCTACTACCTATTTTTTGTCCTTAAATAAGCCCTTTTCAATAAGAACCTTTAAGAGTAAACTTAGGGTTGGCATGAGTAAGCATACACACACACACGCAGTCAGATTCTATTTTCTTTGTGCTTCGTGTTTTTGCTAGAGCATTGGTTTTTATCTTTCTATGTTGCAAATTGTTCCTTTGTTTAAGAATGCTCTCCTTACATACTTTTTGGTGAACTTAAGGCTAAGCACTTCTATCACTCTACTTGTGGATTTTATTGTATAAATTTTGCTTGAGGACAAGCAAAAGCTTAAGTGTGGGGGAGTTTGATAAGTGCTTGCATGTACATATAATTTGAGATGTTTTTCCCTGCATGAGCATCACATTTTTCAGGTTATATTTCTCATTTCGTGTGTTTCTGTGTTCTTTCGTGCAATTAGGGTTGTGAAGAAGGTTTATGCGAAGAAAAGCAAGATTAGATCATAATGGTGCCATGTGGAGCTCTTTTGTGCAAATACGAAGTTCAAGACACAAATCGGGTTCAAACGAGGGGGTATGTGCCAACTTCTAAAGGCTTCAAGACAATTCTTGTAGAAGGACACGAAGGCAGTCATGCTCGCTTGTTCGGATTTGTTCAAAGATTTCAAAAGCTCTCCAAGTGTTTTTCATCATCAAGAAATACCACATGACCTTTCACATGGGCGTGTGTCCGTCCGTGTGACCTCAGGAGAAGAAACGGGCGAAATCGGGGACCAATAAGCAAAATTCCACAGGGCTGAAATTCCACATGGGCGTGTGGAATTTCCACACGGCACGCCCGTGTGGATCCTCGAGATGGCCAATTATAAAGCCGTTCTGAAGCGTTAAAAAGAGGATCTTCTTCTAACTTTGGGAGGAGGTGACGGCTAGGGTTCAGGAGGTTCTTGCTACACTTTGGGGGCGCTTCTTCACCGGTTTCATCATCATTCCCTTCTAAGGAGAGCCATTGGGGGAGCCTTCGACGACTCGATTCGACGAGGTGTGCTTTAGGCTTGGAGGAAGGGATTCTTTGAAGAAGAAGGAGAAGTTCCCATAGTCTATCAACACGAAGCTTAAGGGGGTTTTCTTTATGGATTTCTTGCACTTATCTTCATTTATTTTGATGAACTTGTATTGCTCCCTGGAGGGCTAAACCCCTAGTGGGTACTTGGACTTGTAAACCCTAGGTTTTCTATGTTTCATTGACTTTAATGCTTTTATTCAATTTGAGTTTAAATTTGAGTTTCAATCTTGTGTGCTTAATTGTTTCTCCCTTAGAGTGACACTAGGGTTGAGGGCTAATCCAATCATCCTTTTGACGAGTGACCATCACCATTAGGATTAGATTAACCAAGATTGAAGAAGGTTGAGGGGGTGAGTTGAAAGGTAGCGACACGTCCCCTTTCCCCTCCGGTGTGGTTTTCCCTACCTTCTTATTCCAAGTATTACCTTCGATCTCAAAGAGAGTTAGGCGTTGAGAGAGGCCTTTCCGCCGGGACTTATTTGTGATTAGGGATCTTTTGCCTGGACCAAAGGGATTGATCTATAGTTGGGAATAGGGTTTACCGCTTGGAATCCCTAGAGCGTAGCGCAGTCATACGTGGTGTGAGGTGTCGAGAGTCTTCTCTCCGCCGGGACCTCGTAGGGGACTAGTCAAGGTTGACCTTAGATTTGGGACCTTGTATCTTTGGATTCCACGACTCTTGAAATCTCTATTGAGTAAGAGTATTTGAAGTCTTGCACTTGAAACAAGGAACCTAGGGGGAGCAGTGTCGGAGTACCCCATTCTTATCTCGATCTTTTCCTACACTCTAGCTTTAACTTTCAGTTTTTAATTTCTGTTTTTAATCACTTTTTAATCTCAACAACAATCGGTTTTCTTTGGCTATCTAGCGAAGTGTTTTTGTTTCTATCGTCTACTCCCTGTGGATTCGACTACCCACCCGTTGGGTACTTTATTACTTCGACACCCGTGCACTTGCGGAACACACACGCAAGGGTGTGTCACGATGATGTCGTATTTGAAATGTGTTTTCAAAGAATACTTTTATGATGATTTTCTTGATGAAAACAATATCATTGCCGATGTTTACTCAAGAATTCACTTTCGAATTGAGAGTTGTATCTATGAGAATTTGTGATCTCTTGACGAGATTTATGAAATTATATTGATGTGTTCATATTATTATCGTGATGTGTAAATGATGAGCCTACGGGCGGGATGCATATCCCAAATGTTTCGATGGTGACATTGGGGGGATCCCAGTCTTCTGCTAGTTGGGCTGGCGTGGAGTTCTCGGCTGACTAGCCCTTACAGGAGGCTAGTAGAAAACCTGAAGGTGTTGTGTTGGGTTCCCGGAGTCACCACATGGGATTCCCAATGGCCAACGCCAAGATATGCACATCTTGGTGGCTCCTGATCTAGCCATGGCCATGGTTAGTGATGGAGAGTTTTCATAGGCCGTTGATGATACTATCGATAGAGGATTTCCGCATGTGTTGCACTATAAATCTTTATTTCGATGGGCTTGATCTTTTAACGAGTATTCTTAACTTGAATTTTCAGTATTGATTCTCTTTACAAATGATTTTCAGAGTTTTATTGATGCCTTTCTTTGAGAAAGTTGGAAAGCTTCTTATATATTGAAATATGTATTTAAAGCATTTTGTAAGTTGTTGGTTATTAAAGATATATATATATATATATATTCAGCATATTATTTTGTTACACTTGTATGAGTTATAGCTCCATGTTCAACCCCTCACTGAGTAACTTAGTTATTCACCCATTCTTCTTCTCTTCTTTTCAGGTGTTAGCAAGGCAGCAGGGCATGAGACATGATAGTGCTTGGCAGATCTATTCTTGCATTTACCTTTAAGTAGTGTATGATTCATAAACATTGTTGTCATGCATAAGATGGAACCACTAGGACCTATGTTTTTGTATTTCCATTTTGGTATTGTATAGTCTTTATTGGTTAAGTCAGGACATTAGGTTGTATGTGCTTTACACCAAGTGGTTGTGGGAGACTATGATTGTGTTCATGATCATTACTGTTGTGATTTACAGGGATATATATACCTCGTATGAGTATGTTGATCTTGTACAGGTAACAGGTTAGCCTTGCGGCGATCTAGGATTGAGGCAAGTGCCTGACCTCCCCTGGCTGTCGTGGCGGTAGAGTCATGGGTCGGGACCCCGAGGGTCGGGCCGTGACACATGTGGGCGGCCATGCGCCCCCATGGGGGGCCACATGGCCCCTTGTTTTTGGGGGGTTCTTGAGGCATCTTAATGCCTTACACCCTCCACTTAAAAAACTCTTTCCCCAAAGGTTTTTCCTCCTCTTTTCTACTCTAAAAAGAGCCTTAACTAAGAACATTGATTCAGTAGTGTATTTAACACTCTTATGCATCATTTATATATCTTTCTAATTTTGGAAACCTTGTTGTACTTATGTCAAGTCTGTTTTATTGAACTCTTTTTTTCAGGGTATCGTTTAGTGGCTTCCTATATTATTTGTTGAACTCTTTTACATATGTTTTGTACTGTGGATTCTGTCAAAGTTGTTCTTCACAACCTGGGTTGTGGTTAGCCTTGCAGCGACTCGAGGGTTGAGTGGCGTAGGTGTCACTCCTTGGGTTGTCACGGCGGTTGTCTATCCCACGGGACTAGATGTGACAGGGACCTGGTGGGTCACCCTCAAGTGTACACGTCGTTAAGTAATACCTCGTGCATAAGCATGAGGATCATATTCCTCTGGCCAAGAAGCTACTATTACTCCTTTATCGCCTATTTTCTAGCTTAACAAATGGTTGGAGAGCTGATTAACTACTAATTAAAGAAAACAGTAATTGAAAACAGAAGGGAAACACAGAGACGAGGGCAGGAAATCAATGGTAGTCAAAGGGCCACGTATGTGGATCCCCTTGGGGGGTAGTCAAGCCACTAGGATGATAGTAAATGATTGTAATGGTGATTAATCCCAAATCCTATACGATTGTTTATTGGAATCACTTCCAGGTTAACTCCTCCTACGATTGCACTACACTCAAGGAAGTCTCTAACTAAGTATGAACCTAATTCTAGGTTTAAACCTAAATATCGGAGGCTACCGAACACCCGAATCACTCGGTGTATTAGTATAAAAAAACCCTTCTAATCTATCTAAGATCTAGTACAAGTGAGCATCCCGCATCTACAAGTACAACTCAAACAAGAATCACGGAGGTCTCCATATGTAATTCAAGACATTAAGGCAAGATAGATTAGATCACAAACCAACCAAATACATTAAAATTACATAAATCATCCAAGAAACATACATGCCCCCTCCCCCAAAGGTTCACTTACATCCGATGGCCTTAGGGGTTTAGTGTGCCATCATGTTCAAATCACAACAAATGTGCATAAAACAACACAAATAAACCATAATAGAACTCCCTTGTTGAATGATGATGATGATGAAGAAGGATCCTCCTCTTGAGCTTTCGATCTCTCCTTGGCAATACTCAAGCCCTTCATGGTTATCGGAGTGGTTTCGGCGAAGGATCTTCTAAATGACGCTTCCCTCTTGATGTTGCAAGCTTTTGAGCCCTAAAAACCCCAAGAAGTCACCTCCAAATCAAGCTATTATCGTGACCTTTCTTCCCTTCTCCGGCAGCCAAAAAGTCCCCTTTTCTAGCCCTAAAAGTGCCTTTTATACCCCCCTAAGCCTTGCGGGCCGCAAGGAGCACGCAAGGAGCTCAATTGGGCTCATTTATGAGTCAAACCCGTGCCTTGAGGGTCGATTTGCCATTGGCTGAAAAAATGAGGATTTTACTTGTGGTTTTCTTGCTGCCGTGAGGGTTTCTTGCGGTGCTACAAGAAACTGCTACAATAACATCTACAGTACATGTTACATGATGCTATAATTCCGCACCTCAAAACTTGTTTTTTTTTCGCCCAAATCATGTCTTTGAGTTCCCCATGGCTTCTTCATGCCCTACAAAGCAAATAATACCAGATTAAGCACAAAACGGGCATCAATTTTCTGAAAAATGCATGCTATGACTATACAAAATATACATGTAAATAACTACATTTAGGCACTTATTAAAATATCCCCACACCTAAGAGTTTGCTTTTCCTTAAGGAAACAAATCATGAAAAATATAGAGGTTGATAAGTGATAAGTGCCTAAATGTACATGTATTTTTATGTATTTTATTTGTATTACATGTATATTTTTATGGATCGATGCCCGTTTTGTGCTTGATTTAGTTCTTTTATTTTTGTAGTTCATAAAGAAGCTATTGCGGACCGGAAAACACAATGTGGGTGAAATCTGGACCAGAAAGAGCAATTTTGAGACTGAGTACTATAGAGCCCGCATGGAGATGAACTACTCCCTCATGGAGCCCGCATGGAGTTGCCCGAGAGCCATGCGACCTCTATGCGGGCGCATGACGCCCGCATGGGTCACGGGAAGCACTTTTTGGGGGTTTTTGTAAAAGGAAAGTGAGGGCAATTTTGGGGGAAGAAGAACAACAACGGCGGCTAGACGCTCAAGAAGGAAAGAAAAGAGATCCAAGACCTCAAAACCTTCGAATTCGACAAGGGGAGGCTAGATTTGAAGAGGTCTACCACCAAAATCAATTGGAAGAGCTAAAAAGACGACAAGAACGCCAATTCTTGGGCATCACCATTGAAGCTCTTTCGGAGGAGATCCTTCACCACCACTCATCACCAACCTTCAAGGGAGTTTAATTATGTCTTATTTGGTTTATTTCATGTATTTTCTCTTGAATTTCATTATTATGTCCAACTAATCCCCGAGGTCACCGGATGCTAGTGAACCTTGGGATGAATTTGTTTTATGGATGATGTTATTTTATTTTTATATGCACTTTTGTAGTTTGTGGTTCTTTCTATGCGTTCTTTATTGTCTTGAATTGCATGACAACTCCGCAGTTCAATTCCTAGTTTGTGCTTGGCGACGCGGGATGCGCCATTTTACTATACTCGCATAGATAGAAAGGGTGATCTTTATGTCGGTACAACAAGGGATTCGGGTACTTGACACCCTCCGGACGTTAAGCCTAAACTCAAGAGTGGTTACTCCTGACAAGAGTTTTCCTTAAGCCTATTGCAATCATAGAAGTAGTTGGTCGGAAGGGATTCCGATCAACACTCGTATGGGATTAGGGGTTAATCACCAAGGGACTTGGGATTAACCTATTTCACGACTCTTTCGGCCCAACCCATGATTGCCACGCCAATAATTCATCCTTAGAACATTAGTAGTCCTGAGGGAATCCGCATCCATGACAGTTCCTCCGTATCGATTTTCCTTCGAGCTTTGCCGCGTTTGTTGACTTTTAATTAGCTTGAATTTTTTTCCTTAATTAGTTTCAAAACCCAGAGTTGATCGGTTAGAATGTAGGCAAGGAGGAAATAAGAGTAGTTCCTTGGCCCGGGGAATATAACTCCTGTGTCGCGCACAGGGTACTACTTGATGACCCCGTATACTTGCGGGATAATCATCAATAAGTGACTAAATGTATTACATTTGGCTTAAACAAATACGAGAATCTTGAAGCAATAGAAAAATGAAATGAAGATGTGGAGTTAAAAATCATGCACGTAAAGGAGATCCTCTCTCACCTCTAATATGTCTGTCGTGTGTGTGGACCTCTTATCTCATTTGTCTTGATCTGGGTTAGCCTAATATCTTTAATCAGTATGGCTCTGGATGCTCATCACTCCACATACAATGGATGCCAAGACTTAAAAAACTAAGTGCCACTTCAATGGACCGCTAAGATCCTTCTCAGTCTGTAAACCTAAAGTTACAACCCTGACATTCAAAACAGATAATAGGCAGCCTTTAAGATCAAAAGGGTCTTTTTTTTATTTTTTTTAAGGACTAACATAGATTGTGCACTTGCCTTTTTGAGGGGTGGCCATGCCGATTAGGCACCGAGAATACCCAATAACCGATACGCCCCTTGCGTACCCGCAAGTGCACGGGTCATATAAGTAGTAAAATGTACCCTTAGGGTCGGGTAGTCGTATCCACTGGGACTGGTATAGCTTCTAATACTATCGTTCGCTTAATATCTAATCAATTGAAGAGAGATGGATTTGACTCTAGGTTGGATTAAAGGAGATTGAGAAAAGGGATCACACTAAGGGAAATGTGAGGATTGGCTCGATAGAGGAGATGGGGCCCCGGGCTTGGATTCCCGACATTCACTAACTCGGTCTCTATCGGCATTTATCGGAGATGTCTTCGAGTTCTAAATCTAGTTATGCTATATGAATGAAGTTTACAATGCTTTGTTGAATCCCAAGTTGAGATCTCACTGCTTGCAACAATCAATAATGATTCACAAGCCAAGACAAGAAAACCAAACTCTCAAGCATTCAACCACTAAACAACAATCAAAATAGCCAATAACCAAAATTTATTGCAATGAACAAGACATTCATAAATGCTGCAAGTAAAGACAACAAGTTCAAGCTACAATGTAAGACAAACCACCCCGGGGCTCCTTTAAGAGTTTAGCCCCTCATGACATTAAACAACAAGGAAATTGCCAAAGAAATTAAAATACAAGAAGTTGAAAACTCCCTAATTTCTTACATCCTTGCGGTTGTCAAAGGCTCTATGATGTCGTGGAATCTCCTCCCGATCGGCCTACCATATGCGTGACATTCCCTTGGTGAAGATGAGGACGGCGCCCCAAAGCTCTCCCCTTCTTCCTCCCTTAGTTCGCCACCAAACGTTCCACACAAAAGTAAGTTTCTGGGGTTTTAATCTTTTCCCGATGTAAGCACGGGTGTGTTGAAGCCGTGCTTCAAGCCATGCAGATTACGGCCAAATAAAACTCCTGAAACTCAAATTCTGTAATCTGCACATGGTACAACACGGGCGTGCTTAGGCCGTGTTGAGCTTGATGAGGTTTCTTCTAAGTCCTTGAGCTTCTAAAATCATTCCAAAACACTTCTTCTTGCTTCAGGACTTTGATATCTGCATAGAAAACTAAGAATACCTCAAATAGCACTGCACTTGGAGAATTACAGCCGATAAATTCAACAATTATGAGAGTAAGATATAAAATATATATATATATGAAATGCACTCATCAAATATCCCTAAACTTGAATTGTTGCTTGTCCTCAAGCAACCTTAATTCCCTAATAAAATGATGAGTGCATGACCTCTGATCTCAACAAATTTAGAGAGTTACTGAAGCTTAAGGAGCCTCTAAGAACTAGTGTCTTAGACAATTGAAAGCTTATGAAAAATTTTACTCTTACTCCGTACTGCCGTATGTGTGTCGCCTCATGAACTATGTCAAAACTGTTCTTGAAGGGGTCTAGTACAAGCTATTACTTTTCACTTTTTTCAACGTTGACTCCTAAACTGGATAGTAGCTTCATACACCCTAGAGGCAGCCATTTCACTTGGTAGGTCATCAAAAATGACATTTGTGATGCCTAAAATCCGACTGCTCAAGTGCGGCTTTCGCTTTTTCTAATGTAATAGCTCTTTCTACCATCTTTCACACAAAATTTGACAGGGCATCCAAAAAGGAATCCTACTTGTCACGATTCTTTTCTTTTTCTCATTTTTAAATTTCTTTTCATATTCCTTTTTATTATTTGCTTTTGGAGTCAAAAACTAATTGTTTCACAAGCTTTACAACTAGCCCTTCCTCTAACAGAGTGACAATACAACAAAGGCTAAGTGTTCAGATTAGGGTTTCCAAAGTAAGAGCAAAATAAAACTTTAAGTTCAACAAAAGTGCACTAGTATGCTCAAAAACTCCTAGCTTAGCAATTCTCAACCAAAAATTTCATAGATCGTCCTAAGTCATGCACAACATCTAAACATATTAATACACAAGTACACAACCCTCCCCCACACATGAATGAAACATTGTCCTCAATGTTGAAAAGTATGACATGCAAGGCAAAAACTATATTTCAAGTAAAAGTGAAATGAGAGTTGGGGGATTTTCACCAAGTTAAAGGAAAGGTGCCCGAGAAGAATTCCATGTCACACAAGGGCGTGTATTGATCACCATCTAGGGAGAAGCCTTTTGATACAACCAGCAAGAGAGACATTCATACGCCCTGAGGTAAGTATGCAAGCATTAGAGAGCAAAAAGATAAATAAAAGAAACTCACTAAAAAGAGATCAGTTTAGTAGGGGACTCCCCTTGCTAACTGACTCAAAGAGAACAAAAGATAAAAAAATAAAAGCGAAGTACAACGACAGAAAAGAAAAACAGAACAAAGATACGGAGAATCAAAATCTTGCGCTCTCAGAATCAGAGTCGGATTCCGATGGAAGGTCAGCAGTGTCTACTCCCACACTCCTGGAAGTAGATGGTCCGGCAGCATAGGGAGGAGGGGAGAGAGCGTGACGTCGAGACGGCTGGAGAGACGCTGCATGCTCCGAACCATCCAGCTGCGGAAGAAGGAGGACCCAACCGAAGGAGAGTGTGGGATATGCGTGGAGGGGCGTGCTCGTGGTGTCTGCGGAGACGATGGGTCGGCTGCCTCTGGTGGGGAGTCAAGTACACTAGCCGCGGTGCCATGAGAGGTGCGCAGCATCCCCATCGCTCGGAGCGTCTCCACAGAGACAGGCAACACTCCGCCCACCATCCTCATCGCCCGAGTGCCTGCCTGGAGGCCCATCCCGCGGATCAGGCGTGTGATGTAAGACCCACAAAAGATCGCGCCCACTCGGGAATCATGTCCCTGATGCTGGATGCTGAAGGCCACCTCGTAGTCGAGGTGCAGCTGGAACCCATCCAATATGCTCAACAGGAAGTCGAAGTCGCGGCGACTAACGACTCATGTGTTGTCTCCCCGCCCTATGATCGAATGACTGAGTATAAAATGAATGTACCTAAGGGCTGGGAGACGAAGAGACGAGGCCTTGGACCGGCGAGGGTCGTACGTCAAGAAACCGAGACAACCGAGCAAATACTCGTGCAAAACGCAAGAAAATGAGAGCGCAAGAGAGAAAAAACGCCGGTGAAGAGGAACAAAGGGGCGAACGGCCGTGTTTAAAGGGAGAAACTCACAGGGAGAGGAACCGTCGCGCCAAACACGGCCTCAACACGGCCGTGTTGTGCCCGTACTAATAAAATTCAACATGAATGAAGAACGCGGCACGTCCATGCTGCGTGCAAGGGCAGCGTGTTAAAGGATTCAGCACGGCCGCAGCACGGCCGTGCTTTTCCCCGTGTTGCTCAAAAATTATAAAACCTTGAAAACCTGTGAATTGCACCCCCATCAGCATGGGGGTGTTATGCCCGTGTTGAGCCTGAAACCATCCAACACAAAGGAAAACACGACAAAAAACATGACAAAAACTCAAAAACACATAACAAAACAACCACAACGAAGGAATAAAAAGACATGAAGTCAATCGGGTTACCTCCCGATAAGCGCTCGTTTAACGTCACTAGCTTGACGGATCTAGTCTCATCTCATGAAAGCTCAAAATCATACCTTCTTTCTTGGCGCCTTGCAGAACAACATTCCATGAAAGGAGATAATGAATTAATCAAAAATGTCTCACCAACACTAAGGACATTAGCAGGGTTATGCTTCGGGGTAGAGGCTTGTTGTTTCTTCCACTCCTCTACCTTCTGCCACCATGTCTGGGCCTTAGATACTTTCTTTTTCCTTTTCTTGGCATTCACTGCTGGTTTACCAGCGCTTGGTGGTGTGGAAGCGACGTCTTCCACCTGGTCTATGAGTTCTTCATCTGGGGAATCCTCCCCTAACAAGTCAGTAAGGTAATCTCTTTGCCACGTTTCCTGCACACAATCACAAATCACCTCATCAGTGGCATCAAGAAAATAGCAAGAATCATCAAATGCCATAGGGTGTCTCATTGCTTCTTTTAGTCGAAACACCACTTCTTCATTCCCCACTCTTAGCGTCAGGCGACCATCCTTCACGTTGATAATAGCTTGTGAAGTGGCCAAGAATGGTTGCCCAAAAATTACAGGTACCTCAGCCCAATCATCAAAATCCAGGATAACAAAATCTACAGGGAATATGAACTTGTCCACCTTCACCAAAATGTCTTCCACAATTCCCAAGGGTTGACGAGTGGAGCGATCAGCAAGTTGGAGCGTCATTTGAGTCGGCTTAAGCTCCCCTAGTCCCAACTACTGAAAAAGTTTCAATGGCATCAAATTTATACTCGCTCCTAGATCAGCCAATGCTTTTTCATCCATCATTCCCCCAATTGTGCAGGGAATGACGAATCCTCCCGGATCTTTCTCCTTCTTAGGAATTTTATTTGAGATGAGGGCAAAACATTCTTCACTCAAAGTGACCGTCGACACTGCTTCCAACTTCTTCTTATTGGTCAACAATTCCTTGAGGAACTTGGCATATTTCGGCATCTGGGAGAGAGCTTCCACAAAAGGAACATTAATGTATAATGTCTTGAACATTTCCAGAAACTTCTTAAACAGTGCCTCTTGCTGGTCCTTCTTGAGCTTTGCAGGATAGGGCAAAGTAGGCTTGTATTCTGCCACCGGGTCTTTCTCTTTACCCTTTGATTTTCCTTTGTGCTCGAGCTTGACCCTGGATCTCTCTCCAGCACTTCCACCTCTGATTCACATTGAGACTCTAGTTGTGCTTGTGGTGGTGGGGATTCAAGTTTCTTGCCACTTCTCAAAGTGACTGCCTTGAGGGACTCCCAAGGGTTAACTTCAGTATTACTAGGTAGAGCACCCGGGGGTCGTTCAGCAAGCGTCTTGGCAATCTGTGCGACTTGACGCTCAAGATTCTGTAGAGAGGCCGGTTGGTTTCTCATGACCTCTTCATTCCCTGTGATTCGGGCATCATTGGACTGAATATATTGAACCAGTAGGGCCTCAAGAGAAGGTCCCTTCTGTTCTGGTGGTGGGGGCCTCGAAAACTGAGGTTGTGACTGTTGTTGTTGTTGCTGGTGTTGTTGCTGAGGAGGGCGTTGCTGCCCCGGATTCTGATCTTTCCAACAAAAATTTGGGTGATTCCTCCGCCCAGGATTGTATGTGCTGCTGTAGGGGTTGTTCGCATACCGCTGATTCTGACCAATGAAATCTACTTGTTCGGTCACCTGAACCCCTTCTGATGAGTAACTATGCCCTGCTTGACTTGCCCAACTGTCGTGACTGCCACCTTGTGTCGAAGACTGAATTTGCATTGTGTCCAGTCTTTTAGAAATAGCTTCGACCTGTGCCGCTAAGATGGTGAGCACATCAACCTCATAAAGCCCGGCTGTTTTCACGGGCTTGTTCCTTTCAGAGCTCCACTGATACCCATCGGAGGCCATGTCTTCAATCAGAGTCTGTGCCTCATCGGGTCTCTTACTACACAAGGAGCCCCTTGCTGCTGCACCAAACATCTGCTTGGTGGCCACATTCAACCCGTTGTAAAATATTTGGATTTGCATCCACTCCACTATTCCATGTTGCTGGGACTTCCTCAACAAGTCCTTGTACCGTTCCCAAGTGTCGTACAAGGTCTGAGATTCTGCCTGTCGGAAGGAGGAAATATCACTTCTGAGCTTGGTGATTTTTGCCGGTGGAAAATAGCGGTTCAAGAACTTCTCGGCTAGCTGTTCCCAATTTGTAATAGAACCCGCCGGCAAAGAACTTAGCCATTGCTTGGCCCTTCCTCGCACAGAGAACGGGAACAATCGAAGGCGAACCGCATCCTCGGACACATTATTCGCCTTGAAAGTATCACAAATCTCCAGGAACGTTGCAAGATGAGCATATGGGTCCTTGATAAACGTCTAAATATACATATTTTCTACGTATTCATTTGTATTATTTTATTATCTTTTTGATGAGTCGATGCCCTTTTATAGTCTAAATCTCTTTATTTTGTGTTGTAGACCCTAAATGAGCTCAAGAACGTATTTAGGAAGAATTCGACACCAAACACGACGTTTTTTTTGGGTTTTTCACTGTAGCAATAACGTAGCAAAAATACTGTAGCAGAACCACTGTAGCAGGTACTGTAGCACCCGAGGTGAAATTTCTTACAAA
The DNA here is from genome assembly GCA_902712375.1 of Dioscorea dumetorum. Taxonomy (NCBI): domain Eukaryota; kingdom Viridiplantae; phylum Streptophyta; class Magnoliopsida; order Dioscoreales; family Dioscoreaceae; genus Dioscorea; species Dioscorea dumetorum. The sequence continues at coordinate 7,197,330 of CACTHL010000245.1, forward strand.
ACTTTCTGGATGCCTCACGGTCGTGAGGCAGCCCGTGAGGAGTCGCGACTTTCACCCTTTTTAAAGGCTTTTAGGGCATGAAAAAGAGGACTTTTGCCTCTTCTTGGAGCTTGACACCCTCACTTCCAAATCTGACCAAGAAGGAGAGCTTGGAGGGCATTTCCACTGAGGAATCGGCGAGAAGAGCGCGATCTTGAGCGAGATCTACCTCTAGGGCTTCCAATTTGGAGGTTGAAGACGACGGGAAGCCACCCCTTCGAGTGGCGTCTTTGGAAGCTTCCTCGACCTTGATCTTTGGAGGGAGGTCTTTTATGTTGGGTTTAGTTATTTTCATGCTTTTATTCATGTATTTTGAGACTATGAGCAACTAAAACCCCAATGTCACCGGATGTGGGTGAACCTTGGGGTGAACTTGTGATGTTTGGATGATTTGGTTTAATTCATGCTTGTTAGCTTGTTTGTGATTCATGTTTGGTGTTTTTGAATGCTTGGGTATGCATGAGAACTCTGTGTATCCATACTTAGCCAATACTAGGTTGCATGACCATTGCCCTAGTATTAGACTCACCAAGCTTGGAAGGGAAATACGTACAAATACGCCGTGACCATCGGGTATTTGTACCCCTCCAATTCTAGGGTTAATTACTCATGTGTGATTCAACCTTAGTTTGAGAAAACCATCTTGCCCTTTGCAACGTAGGAGGAATTGTACGGGTAGAGCCCGTATTCAATACTCGTACCGGATTAGGGGTCAATTGCCGTGACCATCGGGTTGACCTAATCTAGGGTTTTCTCGGTCCATCAAGCCACTTGCATGTTAATCCAACATCCTTCGCACTTTAGTAACCCCGAGGGGATCCTCATCCATGACCATCTTCTTACCCTGATTTTCCTCCCGTTTAACGCCCTTGGTATTTAGAAGTTTAATTGCTTTTGTTTTACTTCTTTATTCTCTCATTCCAAATCTCAAGTTTGATCGGCTAGACAACATTGCAAAAAGGAAGTAAGAATAGATTCTCGGGCCCTTGGGAATACGACCCACTCGTGCTTGCGCGAGTGGTTTATTACTTGACGACCCCGTGCGCTTGAGGGATCACCACCAGTCTTCATCTTAAAAACCATCAAATTGGCACATCAGTTGCACGATTTGAATAAAATTGGGCTTCAGCTCGAAGTTGTTGGCCGCAACTGGGGGTCGCACAATACTAGACCCAGATCCCTCTAGATTAGGCTGCGCATAGTCTGAAATACTTCTCTGATTTCCAGCCATATTTTCCTCTTGGTCCACCTCTATACTCACTTCCACTAACCCGGTTTCCCTTAGATTAATCTGCCGCTGTCTCCGATGAAATGCTCTTTCAATGTCAGGATCTGGAGATGCTAACTGGGAAGAGTTCCCCCGGGTCATACACTACGCCTGCGCAATAACCAAAAGAGAAAATGAGATATGAACTTTTAAGCTTGAAGCAAAGAAAACCGCAAACAATTTAAACAAAACACAAATACTAACGAAAACTAATAAAAGAATACGAACAAAAACAAAGAATAAAAGAAATGAAACTCATAGCAAAAAGAATGATTAGAGTACTAAGATCTGTCCGAATTCTTAGAAGTTACCGAGTCCCCGGCAACGGCACCAAAAACTTGATACGCCCCTTGCGTACCCGCAAGTGCACGGGTCATATAAGTAGTAAAATGTATCCTTAGGGTCGGGTAGTCGTATCCACTGGTACTGTTATAGCTTCTAATACTATCGTTCTGCTTAATATCTAATCAATTGAAAAAAGATGGATTTGACTCTAGGTTCGATTAAAGGAGATTGAGAAAAGGGATCGCACTAAGGGAAATGTGAGGATTGGCTCGATAGAGGAGATAGGGCCCCGGGCTTGGATTCCTGACATTCACTAACTCGGTCTCTCTCAGCATTTATCAGAGATATCTTCAGTTCTAAACCTAGTTATGCTATATGAACGAAGTTTACAATGCTGTTGAATCCCAAGTTGAGATCTCACTGCTTGCAACAATCAATAATGATTCACAAGCCAAGATAAGAAAACCAAACTCTCAAGCATTCAACCACTAAACAACAATCAATATAGCCAATAACCAAAATTTATTGCAACGAACAAGACATTCATAAATGCTGCAAGTAAAGACAACAAGTTCAAGCTACAATGTAAGACAAACCACCCCAGGGCTCCTTTAAGAGTTTAGCCCCTCATGACATTAAACAACAAGGAAATTGCCAAAGAAATTAAAATACAAGAAGTTGTCAGAGGCTCTATGATGTCGTGGAATCTCCTCCCGATCGGCCTACCATACGCGCGACATTCCCTTGGTGAAGATGAGGACGGCGCCCCAAAGCTCTCCCCTTCTTCCTCCCTTAGTTCGCCACCAAAAGTTCCACACAAAAGTAAGTTTATGGGGTTTTAATCTTTTCCCGATGTAAGCACGGGAGTGTTGAAGCCGTGTTTCAAGCCATGCAGATTACGGCCAAATAAAACTCCTGAAACTCAAATTCCTGTAATCTGCACGGGGTACAACACGGTCGTGCTTAGGCCATGCTGATGGGTTGCATGACCGTGCTCAGCGAACTCGGACTGTGCTGACTTTGGCTGAATTCTCCTGTAATCTGCACGGGGTACAACACGGGCGTGCTTAGGCCATGTTGAGCTTGATGAGGTTTCTTCTAAGTCCTTGAGCTTCTAAAATCATTCCAAAACACTTCTTCTTGATTCAAGACTTTGATATTTGCATGGAAAACTAAGAATACCTCAAATAGCACTGCACTTGGAGAATTACAGCCGATAAATTCAACTATTATGAGAGTAAGATATAATATATATATATATATATATATATATATATATATATATGAAATGCACTCATCAACTACTCAGTCAGTTACAAGTCTACATGAACGCGTTCATGCCTAAGGGGTTGTTGGCATGAGGAATACTCTAGTCAGGAGCCTGAGCCCCAAGTTACTTAACCCCTTATTAGTAGCGGAACACTGTCCCTATCTTATTTCTAGTTCAACCCTAAATCATGTCTTTGAGACTGCTCTACATGTCACACAACTAGGATTATAGCTCAAAAAGACTTAGAAGTTTTTAAAGGTCCACTAAAGGATAGAACTTAATAGTCTAAGGCAAGGTATCAAAGTAGTGTGTTAGCATATAAGAGAATTAAAGTAGTCATAAAGGCATTTCCAGATCCATCAGTATAGGGTTCATTGCACAAGACCGTACTAAAGGTCAAACAGGATTCAAGAATGCATAATAACATGAAAACTCACATGAATTATTAATCCAAGCTAAAAGAATCTCACAAGAATGATCAAAGCCGACAGAGGTTATACTAGCATGCAAAAAGTTGATCTATCATACAAAAATACACGATCCCCACACCTAATGTTGTAGATTGTCCTCAATGTACATTAATCATGACAAATATGGAGAAATAACTGATAAAACAAGAGGAGATGGTGAAACCAAACTTCCCCAGTTCATCTTCTGTGATTGGCGAGTGATGGCCCCAACACGGGACGACGAGCTATACAAGTCTGGGTCAGGCTCTAAATCAAAGTGAAAGGGAGCTCATCTAATTCCCTTAATGCCCTGCAAGGCAAAAAGGGATCATCATCATACCTAAAAATTTTCAAAAGAGAACTAGGGAGTAAACATGCAAAACGACAACTATGGTCTGAAAAGATAGAGTTTAGCAAAGTACAAGTCCCTGCTGACTGAAACAGAAAAAACAGAAAACAAACACGCTGGAATGTAAATAGAAACTTCAAAAACAAGATAAAGTATCCATGCTCATGGATTAGACTGCTCATTCCTAAGTGTTGCAAGTGCAATCAGTGTACTGGCGCAAGAGGCTATGCTAACCTCTCGACATTTGGCAATTCCTACAATAAAAAAAAAACCCAATCAAGCCGAAAGAAACCCGAGGTGATTCATTATGAGATGAATGAATGCCTTAAAATGAGCCAAAGGGGGATTGTAAGGGGCTTAAGGGTTCATTTGCAAGAGCTTCTCCAATTTTTAGCTAGTCAAAAATTTGTACAAAAATTCAAGAACAAATGATATCACAACATTCATACATCATTTTCCAAGCTAAAGGGCAAGAAAAACCAAATAAATCCACTAATAATGCAAAGAAAATGATTACCCTAAGTTAGGGTTTCCAAAAGAGATTATCGACGAAAAACCAGTGAAAATGATGGTAAAATTCGGAATAAACCAATAGATAGAAGCTAGGAGATGTAGAGGAGGAGATTTGAGGCTAAAAACATGGAGAAATTCAGAAGAAAATGGTGAGGAAAAGAGGAGAAAAGTTGGAAGAATAATGGAGACAAGAGAGAGAAATGAGAGGGTGAGAAAGAGCTTGAAATTGCACTTTAAAGTGGCCAACCCCCTCAAGCTGCCCGCAAGGATTTTTTTCCCAAAGTTTTAGACACTTCCCAATTGACCTCTTTGCGGGCCGCAAGGAGGCCGCAAGGGGTGGGCTGGCCACTTTAAAGTGGCCCTCAAGCTGCCCGCAAAGGCCTCCTAGGCCAAGGAAAAAGCCCTCCATATGAGCATATGCTGCGCGTATGGACCTGCAAACCTCCGGTTCAGGGGAAATGCATTTAAAACTTCGATCTAACTTAAAAGAAAACGCCGATTTCTTGGTTTTCAAAATGAATCACAACTAACCAACACCAAAACAATAAGTAACTCATGACAAACAAAAGCAAGCACAGATCGATACACATAAAGAAAACTTGAAAAAAAAATGAAGGAGAAAGTACAAAACTACGAGAGTACGGAAAAAAATAAAAATACACCCTCAAGTGCTTGGGCTACCTCCCAATAAGCGCTTGTGTAATGTCACGAGCCTGACATACCTTATTCTTACCTCAAGGGGGTTCAAAAAGTTGGAAATTACCATCACTTAGGCTTGAAGTGCTTCTCCCCGGTAGATTCAATGACAACAAAGAATGGACTTCAAATTTTTGTTGAAAGGGGAGAAGTGAGAAGTTTTGTCCTCTTGATATTGTGAAGGGTTGATACCTTTCTTCTTCCCTCCATGAACTTCATTCCAAATTTTCTTCAAAATAGTTTCTTTTTTTCTTTTCTTTACCTTTGCTTAAGTGCTTGTGGTGCTTTTCCTTAGGCGCTTCACTTGTTGAGTTGGTAGGGGAGAATGAGATTTTACTTGTTCGTCCTTGTCTTGATCCTCCAAATACTCTTCCAACGGATTTAATAACAGCACATCCTGCACACAATCAGAAATCAATAAATCAGTCTCGTCCATGAAGTAAAGTGTATCGTTATTATCTAGGGAGTGCTTCATAGCAACCGGAAGTGTGTACACTGCTTCTTCATCACAAACTCCCAATGTTAGCTTTCCTTCCCTCAAGTCAATGTGGGCTCCTGAAGTTGTAAGGAATGGTCGACCCATAATTAGAGGAGTCTCTACATCTTCGTTTATATCCAAGGTAACAAAATCAACAAGAAAAACAAATTTGTCCAGCTGGACAATAACATCTTCTACGATCCCATGGGCTTTCTCATAGATCAATCCGCCAATTGGAGGGTCATTCTCGTGGGTCTCAAACCTTCCAAACCTAGCTTCAAGTACATGGTGTAGGGCATGGCATTTATGCTGGCTCCAAAATGCGCTAAGGCATGTTCTTGAACTCCTCCTTCAATTAAGCACGGGATTACAAAGCTTCCTAGATCTTTCAGTTTTTGTGGAAGCTTCTTCTCTAAGATAGCCGAGCAATTTTTGGTGAGTGCTATTGTGCCTTCTTCTTCCAACTTCCGTTTGTTGGTAAGGAGTTCTTTCAAGAATTTTTGCATACTTTGGCATTTGTGTTAATGCCTCAACAATCGGGATGTATGTGGAGTTGCTTGAATATATTAATGAACTTTTGTAATTAAGCATCCTCCTTGTCTTGTTCTAACATTGTTGGATACAGGGATGAAGGCTTGTACTCGGGTATCTTTCATGCCGGTTGTTGCGGGAGTTCTTCATTTTGCTTTCCTTTTGTTCCCTTAATTAGTTGTTCGGTTGTACTAGGGTCTTCCTCCACGGCTACCCTACTTTCTTTGGCACTTGGGCTTTTTTCGGTTTTGCCTCAACTTACTTGCCACTCCTAAGAGTGACGGCTTTCAAGTGCCCCCTTTAGTTTTTCTCGGTGTTGCTTGGGAGACTCGCCCGGGGCACTCAAAATTAGCCTTATCAAGTTGCCCCATCCGATTCTCAAGTGCTTGAAGTGACTCTTGGACGTTTCTCAATGTGGTGCCGAAGTCACTCATCTGGGTGTGAATGCTCTGGAACTGGAACTTGGCCTCAATACTTACCATGAATCTGGCTAGAACATCTTCAGTAGAAACATTCTTCTCCTGTTGTTATGGGGCTAATATTGATAGCCTTGGGATTGTGGCGGCCTTTGTTGTTGCCGTTTGTTCCATGAAAAGTTTGGTGGTTCCTCCACTCAGGATTATAAGTAGCATTATATGGATTGCCTTGATTTCTTTGCCCACTAATGTAGTCAACATGTTCCATGGGAGCAACAGGGGAATTAGTAATTGGGCATTGTGCAGCTCCATGTCCTCCACCACAAGTGTTATAGCTCATAACTGTCCCTGAGCTCGAGCTACCACCCAAAAGAACGTCCATTTTACGTGTCAAAGTTTCTACCTTGGCAGAGAGGGCGGTGTCATTGCTAGTTTCATAAATCCTGGCCATTTTTTGTTGTCCACCCCTTGAGGACCAATGGGATTTATTGCTAGCCATGGACTCAAAAAGTTGCTCGGCTTCGTCAGGATATTTGTTGCTAAGGGATCCACTTGCCACGGCATCTATAAGCTGACAAGTTGGATAATTCAACCCATTATATAGCATCTATACACGCATCCACGAAGTGAACCCGTGATAAGGTGGTACGCCCCTTGCGTATCCGCAAGTGCACGGGTCGTATTAGTAACAAAGTGTACCCTAAGGTCGGGTAGTCGTATCCACTGGGACTGGTGTATCTTCTAATACTATCGTTCTGCTTAATATCTAATTAATTAAAGAAGGATTGAATTGATTCTACGTTGGATTGAAGGAGATTAGAGAGAAGGAATTGCACTAAGGGAAAGGTAAGGATTTGCTCAATGGAGGAGATGGGGCCCCAGGGTTTAATTCTTTATGCTCACTAACTTGGACTCTCTCAGTACTTATCAGAGATGTCTTCAGGACCCTAAATTCTAAGATCTTGTTGTGCTAGATAAATGATGCTCACAGTGCTGTTGAACCCTAAGTTTGAGATCTCACTTCTTGCAACTATCAATAAGATTCACCAGCTAAAATAAGATAACCAAAACTTCAAGCATTCAACCACTCAACATACAATCAATGAAGCCAACAACCAAGATTTAATGTAGAGAATGATAAGTGCTTGATTATATATATATTATAATATCAGTTTACATGCATTGAGCATCACTTTTATCAGGTTTTAGCATTAACAAGGTGTGTTTTGTGTTCTTTTGTGCAAATAGGGCTGTGGAGACATGACGTACAGGAAGAAGCAAAGATAGGGTGTGATGACACGTTTCAAAGCCACAATCAGAAGCTGTGTTCATATGCATGGGGGTGTTGCCAACTTTCGGAGGAGTACAAGTCATTACACAAACCGAAAGGGCACAAAGGCAGTAGTACGCCCATGTCCCAGCTTCCGTACAAAGGAGAAGAAGGTTCTTGAGGATTTCAAAGCATAGAAAGCCACACAGCCTACCACACGAGCGTGTGCCCGACCGTGTGGAGTCCAAAGAAGACTTCGGGGGGGGGTGGGAAATCACTGTAGCATTACTGTAGCAAAAGTACTGCAGCAGTTACTGTAGCAGTCCTGTAGCAAAGTACTTCACACACCTGTGTGGAATTTCCACACGGGCGTGTGGATGCCCATGTGGATGCCCGCGTAAAGCCCCGAATTCAAATTATAAAAGCCGCCTTGTGATACTTTTTGGGGATCTTTTCGGCCACTTTCGAAAGACAATGCGGCTAGGGCTTGGAAGGAGTTCTTTACGGCTTTGGGAGGCTTTTCTCACCAACTTGGATCGATTCCTCCTCCGTCATAGCATCAAGGAAGCCATCGGCGACCTAGCTTCGGAGTGGATTCAATCCAGACGTGGAAACTACCCATCAAGACCATCATCATGGATTTAAGGGGGTTATTCTTTATGTCTTTGGAACTTTATTCTGAATTCATTACTTGTTTTGTGACTCGCTCCATGGAGAGCTAAACCCTAGAGGGTATTCGGACATGTAAGCCCTAGGATTCTTATTTTCATTAGATTTACATTGTGTTTCTATTCGAATTTATCAGTTTGAGTTTTACTCTTGAGTTCTTAATGCTTGTTTGTGCTTTTGATTTCATTATTAATTGCCTTGCATGTTTTATTCAATCTAGTGAAGAGAGAGATCACCGCTAGGTTTAGAATTACCAAGAGTAAAGAGGGTCGAGAGGGTGAGCCGTGAGATAGCGCAGTTGTCCCCTTTCCCTTCCGACAGATATTTCCTATCTCCATATTCCCTAAGTGTCAAGCAACCATATGTGGTGTGAGGCGTCGAGAGAATTCTCCGCCGGGACCTCGTAGGGGGTTAGGGATCTTTCACCCTGGAGGCGGGGTTAGATCTACTTTTAGGAATTGGTTATATCTTTGGGATCCCTAGAGTTTTAAGCAGTCATATGTGGTGTGAGGCGTCGAGAGAATTCTCCGCCGGGACCTCGTAGGGGACTAGTTATCGGCGACCCGGGAGGCAGGGGCCGTTATACCTTTGGATACCCACGACTCATTGTTTTCGTTTAGAAACACTTGTAATCTACATCCAACACCCGAATCCTAGGGGGAGCATTGTCCGGATACCTCACTTTTATTAATTGAGAACTCTTTTCCTTTTATTTCCTGCGCACTTGTGGTGACACTCTTAGTGTTGGCCATTAGATCATCACACACTACGGTCATTAGGCTAGATAACAAAAGAGGGGCTATTACTAGTACTTCGTTCCCCGTGGTTCGACAACCCGACCCTTTGGGTCCACTTTTATTACTTGACGACCCGTGCACTTGCGGTAACGCAAGGGGTTGACACACATCACCCTGTTGTATTGTTGCGGAGACGCATCAGAGAACAAGACATTCATAAATATTGCAAGTACAGTATTCAAGTTCAAGATACAAACATCAAAATATCACCCCGGGGCTCCCAATAAGAGTTTAGCCTCTCATGAGGTTAGACAACAAGGTGAATGCCCAAGAAATAAATACACAAGAAGTTGAAAACTCCCTAATTTCTTGCATCCTTGCGACTATCCGAAGTTCTATAATAGAATGAATTCTCCTCCCGATCGGCCTACCATTCGCTCGGCATTCCCCTGTGATGGTGAGGATGGCTCCCCAAAGCTCTTCTCTGCTTCTCCCCTTGTTTCCCAGCCAAAAGTCCCCCAAAACCTATGTTTCTGGGGTTTTAATCTTTTCCCGATGTGAGCACGGGGTCCAACACGCCCGTGTTGCGGTCGTGCTGAGGGTTGCACGGCCGTGCTTAGCGACCATAATGCGTGCTGTTCTCGGCTGAATTCTGCTGCAATTTGCATGGCTTATAACACGGGTGTGCTGAGACCATGTTGAGCTTGATGAGGTTTCTCCTAAGTCCTTTAACTCCTAAAATCACTCCAAATCACTTCTTCTTGCCTTAGGACTTTGATATCTGCATGGAAAACTAAGAATACCTCAAATAGCACTGAATTTGTAGAATTAATGTCGATAAATTCAATAATCATTGGAGTAAGATATAAAATAAATATATATGACATGCACTCATGATAAGGACATCTTCTAAGGAGATCTTTGAACCTCTCATGGGTCTCAAATAATGTTTCTGTCTCCCCTTGCTTAAATGCCGAGATTTCTTGTCTCAACTTAACAGCCTTGCTTGGTGGGAAATATCTCCCAAGAAATTTTTCGACCATGTCTTTCCAAGTATTAATCGACCTTGGAGATAAGGATGTGAGCCATCGGTATGCTCCATCTCTCAAACTTAATGGGAAAAGCTGTAACCGAATTGCATCATCTGAATCTCCATTTATTTTGACGGTGGAACAAATTTGGAGAAAGCGTGAGAGATGAGCATGGGGATCCTCATGTGCAAGACCATCAAACTGAATGGAATTTTGAACCATCCCAATCGTGCTTGCTTTAATCTCAAACTTGTATGTAACAATCGATGGTGCGTGGACACCGAACTCATCACCCGTGAATTCCGGCCTTTCATACTCCAATAATGTTAATCTTGGTTCGGCCATTGTTGCTGAATTTCTATCCTCAATTTCAATAGTGTGTGCAGTTGAACCTTCACTAACTTCTCTCAATCTCTAATGTAAAGTTCGTTCGATCTCGTGGTCTAGCACAACTAAGGCTGATGTGTTCGCTCGGGTCATGCACGGTTCCTTGTAAAATCAATAAAAGGAAAGAGAGTTAAGATCAAAAGAAGAGACATACAAGAAAAGAAAATAAATAAAAGAAACAATGGTTAAAGCAATAGGCTAAAAGTTTCCTAGTATTCCTTATTGTGTCCTCGGCAATGGCACCAAACACTTGGTGGGTCACCCACAAGCGTACGAGATCGTCAAGTAATACCTCATGAGCAAGCACGAGAATCGTATTCTTCAGGGCCAAGAAGCTACTATTCTCCTTTTATCGCCTATTTTCTAACCTAACAAATGGTTGGAGAGGTGATTAACTACTAATTAAAGAAAACAGTAATTGAAAGATGAAGGGAAACACGGAGACGGGTGTAGGAAATCAATGGTAGATAGAGAGCCAAGGATGTGGATCCCCTTGGAGGGTAGTCAAGCCACTAGGATGATAGTAAATGATTGCAATGGCGGTTTGGACCGAGAGACTTCTTAATTAGATTAACCCCAAATCCCTTGGTGATTAATCCCTAATCCCATATGATTGTTGATTGGAATCCTTCCGAGTCAACTCCTCCTATGATTGCACTACACTCAAGGAAGTCTCTAACTAGGTATGAACCTAATTCTAGGTTTAAACCTAAATGTCGGAGGGCTACCGACACCCGAATCTCTCTCGTATTGGTATAAAGAAACCCCTTCTAATCTATCCAAGATCTAGTACAAGTAAGCTTCCCGCATCTACAAGTACAACTCAAACAAGAATCACGGAGGTCTCCATATGTAATTCAAGACATTAAGGCAAGATAGATTAGATCACAAACCAACCAAATACATTAAAATTAAATAAATCATCTAAGAAACATACATCCCCCCACCCAAGGTTCACCCATATCCGGTGGCCTTGGGGGTTTAATGTGCCATCATGTTCAAATCATAACAAATGTGTATAAAGCAACACAAATAAACCATAATAGAACTCCCTTGTTGAATGATGATGATGAAGAAGAAGGATCCTCCTCTTGAGCTTTCGATCTTTCCTTGGCAATGCTCAAGCCCTTAATGGTTATTGGCATGGTTTCGGCGAAGAATCTTCCAAATAACGCTTCCCTCTTGAAGTTGCAAGCGTTTAAGCCCTAAAAACCCCCAGAAATCACATCTAAATCAAGCTAATATCGCGAGCTTTCTCCCCCTTCTCCGGCAGCTAAAAAGTCCCCTTTTCTAGCCCTAAAAGTGCCTTTTATACTCCCCCCCCCCCAAAAAGCTTTGTGGGCCGTAAGGAGCCCTCAAGGAGCTCAATTAGACTCTTTTCGGAGTCAAACCAGTGCCTTGCGGGTGCCATGCGGGCCACAAAGGGGTCGATTTGCCATTGGCTGAAAAAATGAGGATTTTTCTTGCGGTTTCCTTGCCGCCGTGAGGATTTCTTGCTGTGCTACAGTAAATTGCTACATTACATCTACAGTGACGTTACAGTCCGCATCTCAAAACTCGCTTGTTTTTGCCCAAATCATGTCTTCATGTTCTTCATGGCTTCTTCATGCCCTCAAAGCAAATAGTACAAGATTAAGTACAAAACGGGCATCAATTTTCTAAAAAATTCATGCTATGACTATACAAAATATACATGTAAATAACTACATTTCGGCACTTATCAAGCCCCCCCACTACTGTGTCAGACTAAAGTCCGAGGTCGAGCTATGGCCCATATTCACCATCAATACCAATCACATCTGTAAGCATTTCAATAAAAATGTCATTTCACATTTGGAGTATAATGACATATGCACACTAGCATATTCCCATCATATACACATAAATGAAAATAGAAATGCCAAGTTCAAGTAAGATGCATAAATGTTTTCCAATTGCCCAAGATGTTCAATTCTTTCTAGTAAATCATGTATGAAAATATTATTCTACCTATATCAAGATTATACAGACATACTTCAACCACCTAATTATAAGAATGCAAACTATGAATAATATTGGACACGTTCATGCCTAAACTTTGGACACGCTTACACCTCAGCGATCTCTTTTCTCTTAGAAGAGGTTTCACCACCCGATTAAAAAATTGCAAACTATGAATAAAATGCAAAAATGAAAAGATGAAATATCTAGAATGCACAAATATACTCTAGCTCCCTAACACTAGAGCTATACGGCAAATGACACAATTTTGGACCTAGAAGACCTCAAAATCACAAACAAGTAATATCAATGAAGTCTGAGCATTAAGATTTATGTTTTGGAACAAGAATTTCAAGAAAATGATAATTCGGGCTTGGTGCTACAGTAATTACATATTTCCTACAGTAATTCCGGAGAGGAAAAGTAAATTTTCTCAAAGATTTATAACACCAAACACAACAATCTTTACATGAAACTCAAACCATCAATTTAGCAATGTCAGGGGCTACATTTTAAACCCAAAATATAAGCAAATCTAAAAATTATTCTAGAATTTTTAACGAAGAAAAATATGATAGAAAATACAAAAATACTCGAAGGAAAACTAATGGAGGACTACTTACTAAAGGAGAGAGTAAGTGAGGGAAGGCTTTTGGGCGAAGATCCAATGAAAATCGGTGACGGAGAAAAAGAAAGAAGAAGTAGTCACGGCTAAAAAAACGAAGAAGGGAAGAAGAAAGAAAGGGGGGAAGAATGGCTATCAGCGAAAGTTCTTTTCTTTTTCTTTTTATGTAACAAAATTATCAAATTACCCCTCTGCTAAAAAATACTAGAGAAAAATCCAGTTAGCCGACTTACCCCCAGTTTTGGTTAGCTTTCTCACAAAAACTATCATGGGAATATGCAAAAATACCAATAATGTTAAAATGACTAATTTACCCCTAATGCATGCACTAATGCCTGAAGACACCCGAATCCATTCTTTGGACCGGGTATAACATACCCTAACTACACCACATAACAAATTAAACACACATGAGTGTACATAACTGATGAAAAACCTTTTTAATCTATATGAAAGGTTAGAGTGGAATATAGACAAACAAGCGATTGTTACTCACGAGCTTGAACTGTTGTGTAACACTCTTTAATCACTTAATTCTATTTTATTTTGTTGTCTTTTTTTTTAGTCACTTCATTTGCATTTTATTTCATTGGATATCATGGAAGGCCTTGCATACATAATTGGCCCCATTTTCATACATTTGCGGTCTATCGATGCACCAACTTGGGTTCAAAGGGTGACATGTTAGTTGCGTTAAACATTATGATAAATGATCAACAATGTTCGTAAAAGAAATCAAATAAATATTTTCTTATAAATTATAAATTAAGGTTTTATTCTTTGAGAATTAGTGCTGTAAATGGGTCAAGCATGATGGAGTTGAGTCTAACTCGAGCTTCAAATTAGCTTGAAAAGTTGCCACAAATTCAGTTCAGTTTAGTTTTGAAAGCTTAATTCTGAGCAGATTTAAGTAAAAAAAGAAAAGAAAAATATAATCGATTTATTCTCAAGAATTCTAACTATATCTAATTTGAAATTAAAACTATAAAATATAGCTTTATTTTTGTTTTTAAATATAATCAACACAAATTATAAAATATATTTGATATAATAACATATTATGTTAGAATATTATATGTAATAAACACAATAAGTAAATAAGAACATATATGTACAAATATTTTGATGAATTGGGTTAAGCTCAATAGAACATTGCTTGTTTAGAAAATTAATTGCACATTTGAAAATCATGATCAAACTTGATTAGAAAAGTAAAAAAGGTGTAGAGCTTAGTAGTAACAGCCTGCCTGGATTATACTACATTTGTCGTATTTATTGAAAAAATTTAAAATTTTGAACGATGCACATATTATTCATAATACTGGGCTTTTATTTAAAAGAAATAGTGGAGAAATCATTAAAATGAACTAAGTTTTTCAATTTTAAATATTTATTTATCATGAAACAAAGAAAGTGTGATTTTTTTTCATTTTAATATTTTTTTAAGTTACAACCAGATTCACTTCAAAATTTTAGCGTCAAAGTAGAAGATATAAACCTATGTCTTCAACTTTGATAAAATAAACACGAAAACTATCAAAAATAATATTAACTTTTAACCACTTGTCAAACACCCTTTAGATTCTTAGATCACTTAAAGAGCTCATGGATGACAAGCAAAATCAGCAATAGCAATACTTAAATAAATAGAATAATAATAATTTCCCGAAACCCAATGAATACCCTACAATGCTAGTGCAGAGCACAGGGGACAAATAGCCACCCTTATCCTTGCTCCCACTCGTTCACACAAACACAGTTTCACACACAACTTTTCTGGAATTTAATATTAAAAACAAAAAGAAAAGAAAAACGTTCTTTTTTTAAAACAAAATGGCCAAGAATAAAGCCAAAGTAACCGCAAGCAGCCAATAAAAAGGCAAAGCCAGTGTATGAGTGTGTGTCCCTTTGCGACCTCCCACCCCAAAGCGAGCAAGAGCCAGTGGCTTCTTGGATCCCTTTCTCTCCTCTCCTCTGCTCCTCTCCACATTCCACAATGGTTCGCTGCTGCTGGATCTCTCTGTCCATGCTTCTGTTCCTGCTCAGCGTCTCTCAATGCGCTTCGGCCGCTGTCGAAGATGGTGATTTCCTCTTTCTTTCTACTTCTTTTGTTATGCATTTCACTTGTTAGGTCAGAAATCTATGTTATTGATCACTCTAGTGGAAAAATGGGAGTTTGGTAATTGTTCCTTTTAATAGAATCTATAAAAGGTTTTTCTTTTCTTTTTAAATCTTTGGATTTATTCTAACTGTAAATATTGCAATGCTCTTTAGTTGGTGATTGATTCTTTCTTGCTTATTTTTAAAGCATTTATATATATTAATTTCACTTTCAATGCTCTGCTCGGCGTGAAAAAGGATGAAAGATGCTGGCTAAAAATTTTAGTAGAGATCTTGTGTGGTGATTATGGAAAGGTGATTGTTGAAAAATAGCATTTTAATTGTGATAGTAGACTCACAAATGTTATCTTATTTGTTTCATATGGGGAGAGACTTGAAGGGAATAGTATTTCAGTTGTAGAGATGCATATTCATGCTATAATTAGATGATGTTTATTGATATTGGGTAACAAGACTCAATGTTGTCCTTACGCTGGAGTCTTCATTGGTCACTAGTTTTTTGTATAAGTTGATGATGGATCCTCTTTGTTTGTTTCTTACTGGAAAGTGATTGAATTGAACAATTAAGAAAATCATTAGAGAGTTTATTGGGTGAGCTAAAACTTGGATGCGGCCACTGTCTCTTCAGAAAAATAGAAAACTTGACATCTGAGTTATCATTAATTGATGCTGCAGCCTGTGAAAGCTTAAGAAGCATGAGAGAATAGTTTGTTTGAGAGATTTGAACTTGGATCGTCTCTTTATTTACTAGCACGAGTAAATTAAATCAAGATGAAGTTTTACTGGGATTGTATTAGAATGTCAAATGCACGGTGGGTAGATCAGTGGCGAGGCCATAATGGTTTACAAATAAAATTTAGCCAAAATAAACATCACTTAGTTGGTTATGACGGGAAATGTGATAAACTTAGTGATGAATGAGTGAAAGACCCAACATTTAATATATAAATGTTCCCTTAATAAACGGGAACCAGGTTCTGAGTATTCAGAGAATACATTGTAGTTCTAGGAAAGCTCAAACTTGACAAAGTGTATTCATTTAATTTTTATATATCAATCCTGGAGCCAAAGGATTTAGGGGTTTCACTCAGATCTAAAAGATCTGCACATCAAGTTTATATTTCCCTGGCACGGAAAGGAAATACTCTTCAACTCATTTGTCCAAACGTTGGTGAATAGTTTTATTTTTTTCATTCCCTAACACATACAGTGTAGGGCCATTACTGGTCACTAACTCCCTACTAATTTTCTTGGAGCCCTAGCAGCTTGGGGCATGTACCTCGCCACCTAAAACTAGAGTAAAGCTGTAAGCACTTATAAAAGGGTCCTCAAAAGAGGAAACCCACTTGATCAGGGCACAGCTTCTATGGATGGGAATGTGGGGTTTGTTGTTCTACCATCATTACTTTCTCTTAGGAGTGCCATATTGAATAATTAAAAAGGTGCTTAGCTGTGGTGCTATTTAGTCCACCAGTGCATTCATAAACCTCAAAAGAAGTAATTATAATTGGTCTTGTAGTTACTGTGGCTTTTATGCCCCACTGTTTCTGCAAAAATGGCTTGCTTGTCGGTGCCTTAGGACATACGGTTTTTCATGAACATTCACTACTTGAACGTGAGCAACGTTCCTCCCGCACTGAATAGGAGTTATGTTTTCCTCATTGAGTTTTGGCAGCGTACGTTGTTTACATTGTAAATTAGCAATTAAGTTTCTCACTGTTAATACCGTACTGGTAGGATTTTGATTTTTTTTCTTGGGATTCTGGGCTGTACTGAGTAATTTTTGCCAGGCTGCACAACTGAACACTATTTGATTTTGCACAGCGCAGACCACCATATCTCGTTGTGATCCTCTCATTTTTGTCCTGGTGAATAGTCACAATATTTACGGACAACATTGAATGACACATGCTAACCAATAATGTATCGTAGCCCTTATGACGAGTACAGTTTCCGTTTCTCTTCTTCAGGATTACTGAACAATGGTGACTTTGAGACACCACCACCGGGGGGTTTCTCAAGTGGTGGTGGTGTGAGTGGCATGGGTGAAGGTGCGACCACCATCCCCGGCTGGAACATTGGCGGCATGGTAGAGTTAATAGAGTCTGGCCAGAAACAAGGGGGAATGATTCTCATTGTTCCACAAGGCACTCAACAATTATCAATCATCAATTAACATTTTACTGAGTTAATTATTATTAATTCAACAAGGTTGAAGTCGATCATTGACTGATGTGTCTTTAAATTGCAGGGTCACATGCGGTGAGATTGGGCAATGAGGCAGAGATAAGGCAAAGTTTAGAACTTGAGAAAGGATCCAAATATTCGGTGACCTTCAGTGCGGCACGTACGTGCGCGCAGCTGGAGTCATTGAATGTATCGGTGGGAGGAGCTTCACAAGCCGTGGATCTACAAACACTGTATAGTGTGATGGGCTGGGACGCGTATGCGTTTTCCTTTGACGCCAAGTCTGATGATGGAGAAGATGATGTCCTTGCTTTTAGGAACACAGGGATGGAGGATGACCCCACATGTGGGCCTATCATTGATAACGTTGCCATCAAGAAGCTCTTTTCACCGGACAAGCCCCAAGGTGATATTTTCAACTCTCATTTCGTATACATTGTTGTTAACTTTGAAGTATAATTATATTTTTATTTTTATGGACTATATCTCTTTGGAAATAACTTGGCTGAAGTGCTTCCTGTTAGTTTATGTAGTTCACCACTCATTTCTTAATATTTGTCCTAAAAATGAGCCAATTTAATGAAAAATAAAAGTATTATTGAAAAAAAAATTATGTTTTAGAATTTTTGGAATAAGTGTCATAAATTTATTAGTAATTATACCAATGTTTTTCCACTTCACCTAAGGGGTTGATTTCGGTGTAATTGAATGAAAGTCAGGGGTGAGGGAAGTGTCATTTCTCTGAAATGATAGAAAGTAGTACAAGTGTCATTTTGCAAAAAGTGTCTCTTTCATTTAGTGTTTATTTTTTCATTTCTGGTGTTTATTTTGGTATAATTGGTGTCACTTCTAAAGGGTCTTTGGAAGTAGAAAGAAGTGAATTTTATAAAGGACTCACTTCCCCCACTTTGGGGTAAAAAATTTAACTAAAATCCTTTTCAGTTTAAAGTGCATTTTTCTCATTTCACTTAAGAGGAAAAGAAAATCATAAGCGGATGAATTCAGTCAATGTCTCACATTTCTCTCCATTTATGTGGAAATGAACTTGTCATAAGTCAAGTCTCATATTCTTTAAATATTTTAGTGATCTTTATGCGTGGGGGAAGTTTATTTTTTTAATTTTGATTTTTTTTTGTTAAATAGATTCATTATTTTAATAGAAATGAATAACAATCTTTTAAATCATAAAATGATCTCAATTTATAGATCATTATATCTTGGGAGGCCATATGGAAAATTAAAAATGTTTTCAGGGACATAAAAAAAAAAACCTAAAACTGTAGAATTGATTTGTTGAGCGTTGGATCTGCAAATCCCGAAAATTGGAGGACCTCCAAAGAAAAGCACTTGTGTCTTCAAGTGATGCATACGAAATATAAAAGTACTTGTCGCACATTTGTTTTATGTGTTTTTAATCACTCTCTTTGACTAGTTTTTGGAGCCCACGCGTTTTCCATGGTACTTGTTTTGAGGTGGTGCTGTTTAGCTGGAAAACAGAGAGCAGTGGTCCACATCACCTTAGAAAAAGTTGTTTTTCCTTGGGAGCAAAATGGTGTTTTCTTTTTATTAAACAAAGAGTGATGCTGTTTTATGCAAGGAAGAAGTCAGTTTGGGATGATAAGAGGAAGGATATGTAGGAAACTTAAACATTAATTTTTAGTTTGTTAATCTGATTAAGGTGACTTTACCACTATCAATATATGAGCCTACATTATTTGACACATACTAACTAAAATTTGGTCACCGTGTTATTATTAACAAAGAAGTGATCATTTTGCACCCTTGCTGATTAATTTAGCCATTCCCTGATGGCTGCATTTGCGTAGCCTTGCATGTTTTCAGCACTAACATTCTGTTAATTGATCATGGGCATAATTTCCTCTTTTTGTAGACAATGCTGTGATTAATGGTGACTTTGAAGAGGGACCCTGGATGTTCCCTAATGAAACACTTGGCGTGCTACTTCCAACTAACCTCGACGAAGAGACATCATCCCTTCCTGGCTGGATAGTTGAGTCTAACCGTGCCGTTCGATACATTGATTCATACCATTATGATGTGCCACAAGGAAAACGTGCAATTGAACTCCTATCTGGCAAGGAAGGAATCATCTCTCAAATGGTTGAAACAACCCCGGAGAAGGATTACAACCTTACTTTCACATTTGGTGCCGCAGGGGATAAATGCCAGCAGCCATTGGCAATAATGGCTTTCGCTGGAGACCAGGCACAGAATTTCCATTACTCACCAACAGGGAATGCAACTAACCAGGTTGCAAACCTGACTTTTACAGCCAGGGCTGAGCGGACAAGAATTGCATTTTATAGTGTCTACTACAACACAAGAAGCGATGACCGAAGCTCACTTTGTGGGCCTGTGGTGGATGAAGTTAGAGTTTGGGGAACTTCTTCGGCCTCTGGAATGCAAGCGACTTTGGTTGGGTTCTTAGCAACACTTCTGGTTGTGCTTATGGTTTTGGTTTAAGTACTATATGTTACATGTTTCATGGCTGCCTTGGCTTTTAAGGGCGTAAGGCTATCCTAAGATTAAGATGTATAAATTGTATGAGGTCTTGTGGGCGTTTCGCTTAACTATGTTCCTTGTTGGTGGAGAGTTAAATGAGTTCAATTAAGGTGTTGTTCTAAGTTCTGACATTCACTCTGTTGGATTTGTGTTTTATGTTGACAGGTTATGGTTTTTTCTTTCGTTTCAGTTAAGGATTACATCGTTGGTGTAAAGATCCCGTAGTACAAAAAAGTTAAAGGGGCTGTTTGGTTAGATGTAGTTGAAAATCCAGTGAATTTGTATTTACAAATCCCTGGATTTGAAAATTTAGTAAAGTCAAATCCAGTGTTTGGTTGGATGTATTTGTAATACTGGAGTACATAAATTTGTGTTTGGTTTGAGAGATTTGTAAATCTGGATTTGAAAAACATGTGTTTGGTTTGATATATTTTTACCTGGATTACATGTTATGGTCACCCATGGACCATGGTAAAGTTACCCCCATCTGATATTATAAATAATTAATATATATGATAAAATGTAGATTTTATTTTATGTAAACATGAACTACATAAACTCAAAATGCAAATATTATAGATAATTAATATAATTAATATTTATTTAATTTATTATAATAAAATATAATACGTTAATTATTAAGTAAAATAATTATTATAATATAATATAATATAGCAACTATAAATTAATATTTGTATTTAAAGAAATTTTCTATAAGATGCGAATATTTTATTAATTTAATTATAAATTAATAATTTGATGAACTATAACATTAAACTTAAAACTTAAACATTATATTAATTATATATTTTAGTGAGGGATTTTACAAGTAGGATTTTGGAATTCGGCCATTATGGCCGAATTCCAAAATTCCATTAGTATGGGATTTTTAAATACCAAGGATGTTCAAAGCCCTCCAAACAAATATGGAATTTTTAAATTCCAGGGATTTGGAAATCCAAATCCCCTCAAATCCAATCAAACAACATCCCAAAACAGTAATCCAGGATCCTACAACCAAAAATAGAAGCGAATGACAATTTTCACGCAAAGAATAATGAGAAAATTACAGAAACAGCTTAATAGTTACACTTTGAAGAGAAAAGGGAAGAGAAAAGGGACGGCTGAGCTTTAAAAGGAAAAACAAGACAATGTGAGACCCAAGAACCTCCCTTTTTTTGTTATACTAATAAAGATTTATAAAAATATACATGCCCAAAGAATAAATAAAAACATGGCCTAGTATTTTGCCAAAATAAATCTTTTGAAAGTTTCAGGCTTCATTTCACTGGTGGCCACAAAAGTTTGTGACTTATATCGCTATGGTCACAAAAGTTTTTTTTGTAACCGTATGCCATAAATGTTTTCTCCGGGAGCAGCAGTGGCCATAAAAGCCTGTTTGGAGGCCATTTCTGGCGACTGGGCTGACATGGACGCCACCGTGTAATATAATTTCATCTGGGAAAATGACGTGGCAGTCCAACTCATGAAGCTTTCTATATCTCATCCAAGTCAGCAGGCCAGTCATCAGCTAAGTCTGCATAAATATAATATCACTTGCATTCTTCCCAAATCTCTTTGCCCGAGAATCCCCATTTCCCCTCCCAAGCTCTAAGCTTGCCCTACCACCCCGCACCCCGCCGTCGATTCTGGTCTGTTGATCTCCACCATCGTTTCAAGTAAGGAAATCCCCACTAAAAATGGTTCTGATTTCTTTGAAAATTTGTTATTCTCATGTATTGTGTCTGTTTTAGGTAATTTATTTCATTTAAGCATATTGAGTGATTGAATGAACTCTCAAGCATGAAGGTAGTACATATTGAGTGAGTGAGTGAATGATTTTTTTTAGTGGCATTCTATTTTAATGTGGTTAAAGCTGTTACATTTGTTGTTGGAAGGGTGAATGATTTTCTATTTTTTAGTTTTCAAACTTAATGGTTAGTGAAATCTATTACATATGTTGTTGGAAATCTGATGGCATTTGGTGTTGAAAATGGTTCCATTTTAATTTATTTCAGTTACAATACATAATTTCTCTACAGAAATTTTTTAATACTAATTATGTTTGTTGCTTGCAGGTGTTAATTTAAGTTAAATAATGTTGAATGATTTTAAATCTCATCAGTCACTGTGTGTTCTTTATATTTTTTCTGATGGCAGGGTAATGGAAATAAAACTGCAAGTGTTGCTGGCCAAAAAGGACAGAAACTTATTCCCGTAAGTGTTTATCGATATATATATATAAATCAAGATGAACTATAACCCTGAAATGATCTAATCCAATTAATGTCTTCTTCACAGAGGAGAAGTAGTCTGTCTACTACTCCAGAAAATATGTCAATTGGCAGTACTGCAGTTGCCAATGAATCAACTCAGCAACATGAATTAGGAGGTACCCAACAATCTCAAACAATGCAACCTAGTGATATTACAAGCCAGGGACCAGCACTTAGTGTCAGCATAAGCAGGTCATCCAATGTTAATGTAGCTAACTTGGGTAATGTGACCTACCGCATAAGGACAACTCAATCTCTACCTGCAAATAGAGCTTCTTCATCTGACATGGGTACTAGGGAACTAGATTGTTCTGATGGCAAACTGATTTGAAATTTTTGCTATGAAGAAGTTGTCAACCTTAATGTCCATGATGAATTACCAGTACTTGTTGTGAGCATTGATAACTTTTGTTTATGGTTTGTGGATATTGTAAGCACTGATAACTTTTGTTGTTTATGTTGATGGATGTTATGGCAAACTTTTGTTGCATAAGAATTGTGTACTTTTCCTCCCAAAATTTTGCAGCCTATATACTTTTGCAAATAATGGTTCAGCTTGTTTGGTTCAATGTGTTTCAGCATGTACAAATTCTGCAGATGCAGATAATTGATGCTTATACTTCAGTAGATTTTTTTTCAAATTTCTGCAGATAATCGATGCTTGTGTTTCTGCAAATTTTTTTTTATTTCAAATTTCTGTAGATAATCGATGCTTGTGCTTGTGCATAATTTTCTTTTCAAAATTCTGCAGATAATTGATGCTTGCGATTGTGGATGTGCAGAATTTTCTTATTCAAATTTTTGCAGATAACTGATGCTTGTGCTTGTCCAAACTTTCTCTTTTTAAAATTCTGCAGAGGCTTGTGCTAGTAGAGACTAAAAATTCAGTATTATCTACATTCAACTGAATTAAATTACACTCTCACAAGCCAAGATTATAAAGATAACATGAATTGAGTACCTCATTCATACATGAAGAACATATTAAAATTTCAGCATTATCTGCAATCAATTGAATTAAATTACACACTCTTATAAGTTTCCACTGAATTAAATTACAATGAGAAATTATATCATGACATTCATATACTCCATTTCAGACCAAAATCTTTTCCCGTCTCTATTATAGGCCTATAAATTAAGATCTAAACCTGGGAATATCTCCGACATCCAAGAAGAAAACAACAGCAACCATACGGGATGGAAACCCTTCCTTTGGGAGCATCTCCACCATTTTCTCGCATGATTGCATTCTGGGAAGCCGGTAGCTTGAGGGGGTTGTATTAGAAAGGCCATCCTTCTAATTTAGGAAAGGAGGGAGGGTATTCAGGCCTGAGGAAGCACCTGCGATACGTGGCCGGAGTGATGCCCTATTCTAGGGCTTCAAATGAACTTCGGCATAGGAGAAGGGGTAAAGAAGGAAGTCGATAACTCAGCGATGACTGGCGCCTGCGACTTGGATGAGATATAAAAAGCTTCATGAGTTGGACTGCCACGTCATTTTCCCCGGGATGAAATTATATTACAGGTGGCGTCCATGTCAGCCCGGTCGCCGGAAATGGCCTCCAAACAAGCTTTTATGGCCACTCTTTGCTCCCGGAGAAATCTTTTATGGCCATACGGTTACAAAAACAACTTTTGTGGCCACCGGTGAAATGAAGCCGAAAGTTTCATATACTCAAAAATCCATTTTCATTTCAAGACTTCTTTTGAAGTAAATTTTGAAAATAGTTCTTCATTGTCGCAAGGCTCAGTAGCACATCATATGCTGAATTCTATATCATGTAATAAGTAATTTGGACAGTAATTCTACATCAAATGCTGATTTTTCTAATTATCCCTTGAGATTCTTCCTTATCTTCTCAATAGCTATCTTCATATAAACCTCCATCGAGAACTCATATATGGAAGGTGATTTTAGATTTTATTTGGCCTGTAAAATTTCAGATTTTTGTGGGATCGAAAATATGCACCTGGCGTCATGTCACTGAGGAGACACCAGGCCATATATCGAATCACAAATGATTTATTTTTATTATATTGTTATTATTTTTTATTTTTTTGGTATTATTATATTTTTTTTATTATTTTTATTTTTATGGACTCTTCCATTCCTAATAGAGGCAAGCCTCTATTATTAATTACCCTAGATTAAAATCTTGGGAACCTCCGATTAAGGGCTTCGAGTACAAGTAAAGGCAAAACATTTCAAACTATATATACACATAATGCAAATTGTAAAAATTTATTTATTTATTTATTTATCATTTTTTTATTTCATATATATATATACATATATGTATATTTGTATTTATTACATCACTTATATATATATATATATATTGCTGCCTGTCCGTTGTCACCGCATTACATGTCTCGTAGTTGTCATAATATATATATATATATATATTGTTGCATGTCCCTCGTCACCGCATTACATGTCTCGTTGCTGTCCTAAAATACGAATTTCATTATCGTATTGAAATTTGTATAGAATTTGCTGTTGCATCGAGATAAAGATTCTTGCCGAGCTAACAGGTAGCATCTTCAAATGTGCAAAGTAAATTTAAATGATATCTGGATTCATTTTGTGAAAGTTTAGGCTACTAAAATAGGGTACAATGAAAATCATAGATTTATTGTAATATAACTAGGGCTTAGTTGGTCATTTCCCATGCCTTAATAAATGATCCCAAAACCTTCCTTAGCTTGCTAGGTAAGCTTTGTCACATGCCTTAAAAAAAAAAGTGGGCCCACTTCTCTTAATGCTAAACTCTTCTTGTTAAATGAAAATCAATCTAGTCTTTAAGAAATTTTCTGAGGCTGTGATTTTGAAGCTCTTCTGTCTTTTTTTTTTTATATGTTATTGTTATAACATATAACATACATCAAAATTGAACAGCAAGGATAGCAGCTTTTCACGATCAGAATCAAGGCATGCAAACTTTGACTTTCTTGTGAAAATGTCTAAGTTTGAAGTCTTATTTTCTCCATAATGGAACATTTTATAGAAAACAAATACCCTTCTAATTATCTTTTTTTTTATGTCTATGTTCACATAGTGAATAAATTGAGATGGGAGGCCAGTGAAATTTCCGAATAACCAACAAAGCCAGCTCATCCTTGTCAACAATACACCACCATGGCTCAGACTTGCCATTAGTCCATGGAGCTTGCAGATCTGAGTATTTTTTTTATTTTTTATTATGTGTTTTTTTTTAAATTATATGATCATTGGTTTCCATTCCATAAGTTCCTCATCCTGCATAAAATATTCTTCAACCTTAGCTTTACGTTTAAGCGGCTACGACACCAGTGGCAGTGACAGTGTTTTTTTTTTTTATTTCTTTAACTTTTGTATGTATATGAGATACGAGTGGTGAACGACTGTCAACGGCGGCGACGAGTGATGAACGATTGTCGACGGCGATGACGAGCGAGGGATATTCCACCCTCGCTCATGTCGACCTCGACGGTAGACGGGCGAAGACGGTGACAAGTGGTGAACAATCGTTAATGGCAGCAACGAGTGATAAACGATCGTCGACGGTGGCGACGAGCAAGGGATATTAAACCCTTGCTCGTGTCGACTTCGGCGGTGAACGGGTGAAGATGGTGACAACAACCACAACGGCTTTTTTTTTTCTTTTATATATACGTGTACGCGCAGCAAAAGAAGAAAGAAAAAAATAAATAAATAAACAAATAAGGACCTTCTTCTTCTTCTCTAAACTCTCTGTTTCCTTCTCTTTTTTTTCTTTTCCTTTCTTCTGCTTTTTTCTCTATTATTTTTTTCTTTCTCTCTGAATTCCTCTAAATTCTCTTTCTTTTCTCCTCCTCTCTCTTTCTTTCTCTCTGAATTCTCTTTCTTTTCTTTCTCTCTGAATTTCTTTTTCTCCCTTTTTTTTCTCCTCCTCTCTCTTTCCACTCACCCTCATTTTATATTTCTTTTAATTTTAATTGTTTTTTTAAAAAAATTAATGGATCACAAAGTTCAAGAGATAAAAGAGAATTCTTATCCACACCTTTTTTATTTACTTATATATATATATATATATATATATATATATATATATATATATATATATTCAATTATATATTTTGAATTATTATTATTATTTTTATTTGTTATTTATTGATTGATTTTTTTAATATCCTCCTCGTGATGCACACTCAAGGATAATCTTCAGATGCTTCGAGATTTTTTTTAAATAATCCAAAAAATTGAATATATATTATTTTATTATTTAGATTGCCTCGAGATCTGTACTCTTGGCTAATCTAGGGATTTGAATAATTCTTAGGTCACCTTGAGATTTGGCTCTTGGTTTGAATAATTTTTACATCACCTCGAGATCCGTGCTCTTGGCCGATTTTGTAATTAAATATTTTAGATCACCTTGAGATCTGTGTTCTTGGCTAATCCTGCAATTTAAATATTTTAGATCGTCTCGAGATCCGTGCTCTTGGTTGATCTTGTAATTTAAATATTTAAGATTGCCTTGAGATCTGTGCTCTTGGCTAATCTCGTAGTTTAAATATTTTAGATTGCCTTGAGATCTGTGCTCTTGGCTAATATTGCAATTTAAATATTTTTAATCGCCTCGAGATCTGTGCTCTTGTCTGATCTAGGGATCTTTTAAAAACATTATATATATATATCCAAATAATATCCATTTTATTTATTTTAATTTTACGTCCTAATTACATTAAAATATGGACGTATGTAATTAAGATAAATCTATTTTGATTAGAATATTGGATTTTTTTAAATAAACTTATTTTGATTAAAATCAGGATATTATAAAATTTTATATAAACAAATGCCCCCTTCATACTTCTCTCATGAAAACTTTAGTGAGATTGAGTGAGAGAAGTAGGAATTTCAAACCCCCTTTTTTTGTGGCGAATAATTCGCAAAAAGAGCTTTTTTGAGATATTAATGAAAATTGTAGTGATCCTCCACATGGTCAAGTTTTCACTCGACATAATCCTGTTTTTGGCATAGGATCTGAGCCCATCATTAACTATGAAGGAGAAGAATATTCAGAGTGGGTGAAGTGTCCTTCGACTCGTTTAGTCACTGCGAAACTTACTCTGAACCACTGGTACGAAGATAGCAAGATCGATGCAATTTACTTAAAGCCTAAAGGAAGTGCACAAAATTCGAATGACTTCCAAACTCTTGGATATAAGATCATTAATCACCATCCAGGATGGAAAGGTAAGGATCCTATCATAAAAGAATTGATTGATTTTCCTGAGTATGCTGATTGGGCCAAACATATCATTAATAGTTATTCCGATGAATTATCCCATGTGGAGCTAGTAGGAGGAATAATATCTTCAATTGGGCAATATAACATAGATCTTAATTTCTATAAATCACTAGTGGAATTGGGGTGTCCAGAAACCAACACCTTTCATTTTCTGCACGGGGAGGTAGGAATTTTTTTGTGGGATATTAAAATACTTGGAGGGCTTCCAATTTGTGGCGACATGTATGACGAATTTATCCCTACTAATGACATATTTCATCAAAGAGGAATTTCTGAATTTTCAATTTTGAGAAACCTTTTTTATATCTATCAATGGCTTGCAAGGCAAGATTTTCCTCAACATGACAAAGTCGTGTCTTTTAATAATAGGATAGATTTTTTTAAAAAGGGAACAAAATTTGATTCAAGACATGATCCTCCTCCAAAACCTTCTCTTTATACTGATTTAACTGCTTTTATGGCTCTTTGGATTTGCTATTTCATCATGCCAAGCAACTATAATATGATTAGACCAGGAGTTTTTATGATGGCCTTGGATATTGTGCATAAGAAGAAAATTGCTTTTGCTCCCATGGTGTTAGCACGTATATATGTGGGGTTGAATGCAATGGTCAATAATAGGAAAGGTCCTGGATTTCCTACTAACTCCTGGGGTTGAGTTTTAGATACTTACACTATGGAGTATGTGATTTGTCTTCGTTGTGGGGTTCTTCCACTACGTTGCGCTTGGGATATTTATGCGGAACCTTATAATCCTCATAGATTTGGACGTCAATTTGGTTACGACCAATATTTTCCTACATTTGTTGATGTCCCTAGAAATCCTTCTTCAATTGGAGTCCTCGCGGGCTATTGGATTCATTTTTCTCGTCAAAAAACTTCCAGTTTATTTTATATCCCTGATTATGATAGAAGTGGTAAACTCTTATTAGTTTATGCACAAAAAAGGTTCAAAAGCGTTCAGGCTTTTGTCAATCAAAGCATCACAGATTTACCTCACGGGGAACGTCCAACAAGTAGAGGACGAAATCAATTATCAAGAAAATCACAATTTATCAATGAAAGTATTTTCATTGATCCTCCTATCCCTATCTCTAAACGCAAGCATTCTACTATTGATCCGCCTACTTTCGTGAAACGACAACAAACTCAAGGTATGTTTATTTATAAACCTTTTGTTAAACTATATAGCTCTTTTATTTATTGTTATATATATATATATATAACGTTTTCTTTAATCCTTCTCCAGCTCTTTTTATTATTATTTTTCCCCTTTTTTTTATATCATGCATGCTGTCATGAATGGTTGAGATTTGCCATTTTTATAATATATATATATATATATATATATATATATATATAATGTTGTTCATCAAGTTTCTTTTCTAGGTCCGCCAAGCACGTGAGATGCTGCTATGGTGACTGAAGAAGTTAATCCAGATCCTCCACGAGGTATCAACTTATTGTCATGCATTATCTTTATATATGTTGTCCTTATCTGCATTTTACATATTTCAGACGACATGCCAATTATTTTAGAAGATGAACCCCAACATTCTTCCCCATTGATCAGAAAAGGTATTACTTATTTATTTATTTCTTTATTCATCCAACATGACATATGAAATTGATATGTCTCTTTTTTCTGAAATTTAGACATTCATGATGACGAAAGTACGCCATCCTTAGGACATACTCCTTCTGAAGAATTCATTAGAACCAGCCCAACTACTACAGAAAAGTTGGAAGATAGTGATTCAAATGTCGAAATTACATCATCACTAAAACCAAATGGAGGTGATTTTATTTCATTACTATTATTATTTTTTTTATTTTATTTTATTTTCATATACTTTTATTGGCTTAAAAATTTTGAAAACTAGTCCCTCAAGAAAACAACAATATTTCCGCTTCAACACAACCTTTGGAAGAATCAGACCATACCAATACCAATATTGACACTGGCGCGAGTCTTTCTCCATTACTTCCACAAGGTAATAAAAAAAGTTTTTATTATTATTTTTATAATAAAATAATAATATTTTTTTTTATCTCTATAGGTTTGGAGAATCCTCTATTTTTCCTACGGGATAGGCTGGTCGCAAGTATTAAGTCTCTCAATCAACACAACTATCAGAACGTTGTTGATGATGTTAAAGCCAAAAATAAAATTCTGAGACTTTTTGGCATTAACTTGACTAATCATGAGCATGTTCTAAGCCAGGTACACCAGTGTGCATCCTATCTTAAAGAGGTTTCGGAAGATCCTGTGGTTCAAATTTATATACAAAGGCGGCGAGAAAAGATTGTGTGCTAAATACAACATTAGCACTTGAAAATCTTAACAAGGATAGGGTAGATCCGATCAATGACATAGATATGAAGACAGATAAACTTCGAAGCTTGAGGCGAACAAAGCATCAACTTCAAAATAGAGTTCTTGAAATTTCAAGTGATATAAAGATTTTGCGCGAAGAAATAACAGCTTCGACAAATTCCTTAGAGCTCTCTACCACTACGCAAGCCAACTTGCAAACTGCACGAGATAGGAACAAAGCACGACCTATTAAAGTTGGGGAAGACAATTTTGATGATGCACGTATCGCCTTCTACACAACAATGCTTGATGAACTCGAAAGAGCAAAGGAGTCTTGCGCTCAAATTTTGAAGTACTGAAGAACTCTATTCATTTATTATTTGTTTTTATTTGTTTAGCTTAGTTTTATCTATATACTCTGCTAGTTAATTTTGAGTATATATTTCTTTTAATGATTGATTTTAAGACATTTGTTATGAACTTGGGAGTTTTCTTTAATATGACTTGTTTTTGCTCAATTTTTTATTCATATATACTTTGATGATTGGTTTGAAAAATTATTCGTTTGTCAATAGCAATGTGATTACATCACTTCTCTCTCCTTTTTTTATTGTTGAATGAAAATGAAACTCTGAGATAACATGCCACACATATTATTATAAATAAGTATACAAAATTTAATGTTTTGCCTCTGGAAGTACACAATTGTACATGACCGGTCTACCTTTTTACAAGGGACTAGACGTTCCGTCATAGACAAACATTTTACATTATGCATAATATTTTTTTAGAAAGCGACCATTGATAGGTGGCATAGGTCTTTCTCCGTTAGCATCAATGAGTTGGTATGCGCCTCCTTTGTAGACAGTCTCCACAACATAAGGGCCTTCCCAATTTGCTTTAAACTTGCCCCCTATTTTCTTGTTGGTGATAATAGGTCTTTTAAGGACAAGAATCATCTCTCCTTTTGTAAATGTTCGAAATCTTGCCAACTTATTATAAGCTTGTGACATCTTTGCTTTATAAACCTCAAGATTTTGTTGTACTTCTATTCTTTTTTCATCCAAAGAGTCCAACTCATCTAGGCGAAGTCAAAAATTATCTTCATTTGATATTTCATTCTGTAATGCCACTCTTAATGAAGGTATTTGAATCTCAAGGGGAAAGACTGCTTCAGTTCCAAATACTAAAGAGTATGGTGTACGTTGTGTTGGAGTCCTGTATGTTGTACGATATGCCCATAACATCTCGGGAAGTCTATCATGCCAATCTCTTTTAGTTTTGGACATAGCCTTCTTTAATAATTTTGAAAGGGTTTTATTGAATGCTTCTGCCAACCCATTTGCTCTTGCATTATTGATGGAAGTATATCTCCAATCTATCTTGTGATGTTGTGCGAATCTCCCAATTTTAAAGCTTTTAAAAGCAGGACCATTATCTGATATAATTCTTCTTGGAGTTCCAAATCTATATAAGATATTTTCCCTGAAGAATTTGATGATATTTTCGGTTTTTACTTCTCTTAATGGGATAGCCTCTGCCCATCTAGAAAAATAGTCTATGGCAGCTAATATAAATCGGTGTCCCAAAGATGATGAAGGTTCAATGGGACCGATCACAACTGTTCCCCATATCTCAAAAGGCCATGAAGAGGCGTGCGATGCAAGGGATTTGGATGTTGGTGAATAAAATCCCCATGAATTTGACATAGATGGCATTTTTTAGCATATTCAATGCAATCTCGACCATGGTTGGCCAATAATATTCCATGCATTTAATCTTAAATCGCATTTTGGGTCCCGATCCGGTGTGCACCACATATCCCGAGTGTACATCGTGCATGACTTCTTTTGCTTCTTCATATGAAACACATCGCGAGGAGTAGTTGATCATATGACCTACGATATATTGTATCATTGATAAAGGTAAATCTTAAAGCTCTTCGTTTTATTTGAAGGCTTTCGATTTGTCCTCGAGCAATTTATCATATTTTAAATAATCCATGAATGGTTGCCTCCAATTTTCCTCGGTATCTCGACGGTAAAGATTTCCATGCTTTGTCTTCGGTATGTTCTTCTTCAACATCGCTAAGGCTTGTGCTTATGGGTCTTCTATTCCTTATGGTGATCTGAATTTCATCATGATTTGGATTTGCCGGCTCCTTTGCTATCCTTGCCAAAGAATCGGCTTCTCCATTTTTCGCTCTTGAAACTCTACTCAAGCTGTACTTGGGGAATTTTCTTCATCAACACTTTGACCTTCTTATGGTATTTAAGAAGTTCAGCTTTGTATACTTTGTATTCTCCTTCGACTTGGTTGATAATGAGTTGTGAGTCACCAAATATATGGATATATTGAATTTCCATCTTGATTGCCAATTCCAAACCAGCTATAAGAGCTTCATACTCTGCTTCATTGTTTGTGCATGTCTCCGTAAGAGAAAGTGCATATCTAAGGATTCCTCCTTCTGCTGTAATGAACACAAGTCCTATCCCAGCTTTGATTTGAGGAAGCTCATACTGAAATGCCGACTTTATGGATGACGTCCATCAAAGTACAGTTGCCATTTTACCTTTTTTATTTCAAGTGTCTTTTCATCAGGAAGATCATAGTTAAGGGGTGAATCATCAGGGAGTGGATGTGCAGCCAAGAAATCGGCTAGTGCTTGCCCCTTGACAGCTTTTTGTGGAGTGTAGGTTATATCAAACTCCATTAAGATCAACACCCACTTTGCAAGTCTTCCCATGAGTAACGGTCTTGTCATGAGATATTTAAGGGGGTCAATTTTTGATATGAGAATAATTTTATGTGCAAGAAGGTAGTGTCTCAATTTCTTTACCCCAAACACCAATGCCAAGCAATGTTTCTCAATGGGTGTATATTTACTCTCAGCTCCTACCAACATTCGGCTAAGGTAATATAATGCATTTTCTTTACCCTCCTCATTGTTTTGAGCTAACATAGCTCCAATGACCCTTCCAAAGCAGCAGTATATAGAATTAGTGGCTTTCCCGAGATTGGAGCCGCTAACACTGGTGGACTTAGTCAATACTGCTTAATATCTTCAAAAGCTTTTTGACATTCGGCATCCCATTTAAAGGGTGTATTTTTCTTAACCAATTTGGAAAAAGGTTTGCATCTTCCTGATAAGTTGGAAATGAATCTTCTAATATAAGCCAAACGTCCTTCAAAAGACCTCAACTGTTTTAATGTCTGGGGAGGCGGCATTTCCAAGATTGCCTTGATCTTAGAAGGGTCTATTTCTATCCCGCGATGTCTCACGATAAAGCCTAGAAATTTCCCTGATAGGACTCCAAAAGCACATTT
Source organism: Dioscorea dumetorum (assembly GCA_902712375.1). Taxonomy (NCBI): domain Eukaryota; kingdom Viridiplantae; phylum Streptophyta; class Magnoliopsida; order Dioscoreales; family Dioscoreaceae; genus Dioscorea; species Dioscorea dumetorum. Next base: position 7,230,352 of record CACTHL010000245.1, read on the forward strand.
CATTGGGTTCATTTTCAATTTATATTTTCTGAGACGTATGAAAATAGTTCTCAGATCTTCAAGGTGTTTGTCTTTTGAACTTGTTTTCACAACCAAATCGTCTACGTAACATTCGACAACTTTATGAATCAGATCATCAAATATTCTTGTCATAGCTCTTTGATATGTTGCCCCCGCATTCTTCAAGCCAAACGGCATCACTCGTAGCAATATATGCCCATGGGTGTTCGGAAGGCGGTATGTTTCTCATCATCCGGGTGCATCTTAATTTGATTATACCCTAAATATCCATCTATAAAAGAAAACATCTTATACCCCGAGGTATTATCGATCATGATTTCCATAACTGGTAAAGGAAAATCATCTTTAAGACATGCTTTGTTTAAATCTCTGAAATCAACGCATATTCGTATCGACCATTCTTTTTCTTTACGGGTACTATACGGCAACCCAATCTCGGCATTTTCTTCCCCGATAAAATTTGCTTCTATCAACTTTTTTGTTTCTTCTATCACTTTCTCTTCTAAATCAAATTTCATCTTTCTTGGTGCTTGCTTGACTGGAGTAAAATTGGAATCAATAGCCAATCGTGAATAGCTATTTCATTGTCCAACCACGGAATTTCATTATAATTCCAAGCAAAACAATCAACATATTCTTTTAAAAGAGCTTTAAAAGATTCCTTTTGTTCTTCCGTCGGTTGTGAACTTAAGAAAGTTGGCCTTGGATCTTCCCCACTTCCCAAGTTGATTTCAACTAGCTCATCAACTGTTGCTTGGCCCCCATCTTCTAATTCAGACGGTGCATTTTTTATCTTCACATCTTCTTCTTCCTTAGATTCCATCATGTAACATGAATGGCTAGAATATTCAAAGTAACCCACCCCTCGTTTGTCTGGATGAGTATGGTTCCATAATTGATGAAAAATTTGATATGACTTTTTTGACCAGTTTCTTTTGCCCCCAAACTCTTCAACCATCTTCTTGAGTTTATTAGGGTATTGGCTTGGGAAATTTATATATTGAATCTCATTATCTTCTTCGTGTTCAATGTGTATAATATCATCATTTGGGATTTCATTGTTCTTAGCTTTGTAGAAGAGGATACCTCTTTCCCTTTTTCGTCAAGCTGGCACATAAAATGTCTTCAAATGCTCAATAGTATTGATATTTAAATCATTTAGGGATTTGTACAGACCATCTGGAACTCTTGTGATATGCAAGGTGCTTTCTCAGGGAGACCCTTTGGTTTGACTTGTATCACTTTCTTCTTCTGAAGATTCAGTTTCACTGCCATAGTGAGGTAATACTAGTTCCTTCTTTTTGGATTCTGAAATAGCCTTAGATAGTTTTAAGGAAGATCTTTCCATTTTGTTTGACAATTTGTTTCCTTTTGAAACATTGAGATAATATTTGGCATCCTCATAATGTATTTCATGAAAGCCAAAAGGTTGAATTTCGCCATCAATTCTGGATTCTTCCCTATCCACCATATATTTCATGCATTGGTGAAGAGTAGAAGGTACCATCCGATTTTCATGGATCCATGGCCTACCCAACAATGCTTTGTAGGAAGTATCAGCATCAATCACATAGAATTTCACATCAGATATGATTTTCCCAAATTTGATTGGGAGAGTGATGGAACCCAACGCTTTTTGACTATCTTTGGTTAAAAGCCTTGAATAATAATTCTTTCTGAAGATAAATGATATACCTCCAAAGCTAATCCCCGAAGAGTATTGAGGGTCATTAAATTTAAGGAAGACCCTGGATCTATTAGGATTCGATTGATCTTCATCCCATCATAAGACCCTGTCACATACAATGGCCTATTATGCTCTGCAGTTCCAAGCAATAAATCTTCGTCAGTGAATGATACCGAAAGTGTATGCGTCGCGTACAAAGCATCTGTCATATTAACCTCAGCAAAATATGCTTGGTATTCCTCAGGGTTTTGTAAGGCGTGTATTAAAGATTCCCTGACTTCTGTCGACATCATAAGTGCATCATACATGCTAAGAAGAGCCGGGACTTTCTTTAAGTGTGCCAAGATATTATAATCTGGTTTCTTCAATGGTTTCTTTGGCAAGACATTTTATTCTTCTATCATCTTCCTTTTATTTTTGTCATTAGAGCCAGAAGCCTGTCGCGATTGAAGTAATTTACCAGTTCTGAGCTGCATTTGATGTACATGGCAAGATACTTCCTCATCTTCATTTGGAAAATTCAACTCATCATCAGAACCATCTAAACATGCTATGGCATAACATGCACCTTTCACTTCAAAATCATCATCAACCAACTGCAAATTTCCCATGGAAACTTGTTTTTGTAGCCACTTTTGAAAATTTCGACAGTCTTCTAAAGGATGTCCCACAAGTCTTTGATATGGACAATAATTTGGATGACTGTCTAAATGCATCAAGCATGGTCTCTTGGGTCTAGGTAGTTCTAACCCTTCTTCAATAGCTCGATTAAAAAGCTCCATTTTCCTGTCCTTCCTGATTTCAATGTCTAAAGGACTGGATTTGTCTTTGCCATTTCTCACTAAAGCTATAGGCTTCACTGTTTTTGGGTCAACATTTTCGCTATTGATTCTGGAGGATATATTCCAGATTCATCCCATTCATTATCTACAACATGTAATTGCATCAGTCTATTAGCTGATTCCTCAGTCACCCTTTGAATAAATGAAGGAATATCTTTAGCAGGCATCACTTTTCTCAAAATTTTATACTTTGGAGCCTTTGGAGTATAATATGGTTCTTTAGTCTTTTCAAGCGAGTGTGATTCCAAGAGCTTGGCATTTACCTTCTTCACTTTCACTCTGAATGCCATCTTTTTCTTTTGCTTGTTACTAATGTAAGGTCGACCATGACGATTATATAGTTCCTCTGGTTCAGAAAAACTGTCCTCATTGTCATCTTGATCACATATAGAAAATTCGCTTCCAGAAATAGCCTGCAAGTTTCCACTTGCATCATTTTATCATCTTTTTCAACTAATTCCTCAAACAATTCATTAACCTCATCGGGAAAATAGTCTTTAAGAGTGATCAACACTCTTTCCTTCTGTTCATATTCTTCAAGAGATTCAATGTATTTTTCTATAATTGACTTCTTATGTTTTGATTGTTCACATTTTTGCTTTTTCTTCTTATTTTTCTTCTTGGTTTGCTTTATCGGGAGTTCTTCAGGGGGAATCTGAGAACTTCTCCACTTGATCCCTGGAAGCTCAGCCAATTTCTTCAACATCTTCTTTGAATTTTTAGATATGAATATCTCCCACAATTCCTCTGGAACCGAAGGTGGTTTACCATCAAAAAGCGATGGGAGCATTATTTTATTGCCCACTACTGTAACTTCTCCTTGAGATGATCCCTGATAGTCTACAGTAGTCACATAGCGAATGTGTTCAGCAGGTTGTTCCAAGAGAACGTTCTTGGATAGTGTAATATCGCCTTCTTGATATTGACGCTCAAGCCAATCTTTATAAACATAACAATCTTTCTTTATAAACATGACAATCTTTCAACGGGCAATAATTAGGATGATCTTTCTTATTCTGTTCTTCAGGTCTCTTACATTCCGGCAATTGTAGACCTCCTTTCATAGCATCTTTAAAAATTTTAGCACTTTATCTCTTCGAAAAGAATACTTTTTGTTCATTCTTTCTTTCAAGGATGGAATAGGCCTTGGTTCATTTCCAGAAGCAACTAAGCTAAGTGGCTTAGTTTGTTCTAGCTTTTGTGACTCCATAGTGCCTTTCCCTTTATCAACATTGAAGGTTGTAGCAATGTACTTGACACCATCTGTCTTTTTAGGCTTATCATTTTTAGATGTTTGGAAGTTAGACAACACCCTTGGGCTTGTTCTTTCCAATTTTTTGGCTTGAGAAATTAATTCTTGGAATGTAGTGATGCCAGACGTGCTTAAGAAAGGAGCCATCTAGCTGTCAATATTTCCAAGCAAAAGACCCACTGCTTGTGGCTGGTCCAAAGGTTGTTCACACTTGATACTCAGGTTTCGCCACCTCATAATATAATCGACCACCTTCTCATCTTTGTTTTGGCGGGTAGCCGCAAGATCAGCTACTGTGATTTTATCACTCACACCTCCGAACCGCACTCGAAATGCATCTTTCACTGCTGCCAATTTTGAATTGATTATGGTTGCAAGCTAGCGTTCCACTCAAATGCAACTCCTGTGAGACTAGCGAGAAAATTGTCTAAGGAGAAGTGATGGTTTTGCACTTGTGTCTCCACGAGGTTGTTACAAAATGAGACCAGGTGTTGATCAGGGTTGCCAATTCCGTTGAATTGTTTAAATTTAGGTACATTGTATCCCTTAGGATAAGGTACCAAATCATGATGGCTGGGATAAGGCTTATCACCATCAACTCTTATCTCACCATCTTTTGCATGTTTAAGCTCAACAGCCACCATCTGTTGTATCTCTTCCCGAGTCATTACAATTGATTGCTCCAGGGTTGGAATACTCGATGTGCCACCAAGTTCTTGAGCAATTTCTCTTGGTTGAGGAATGGAAGTGTTTGACCTCTGCACCTGCTCAGGACGATTTGCCATCATGATTGCCATCTGTTTTTGCATTTGGAATACTGTATCCATTAACATCATCATGTTTTCATTCATTTTCTTATATTCTATTTCTTGGGTTTCTATTTGTTGGAGTTTCTTTTTTATGTTGTTTTGGTCTAAAATAAAAACAGGTTCATCATCTTCATGTAGGGGATCTGGCTCTTTATGTGGGATATGGCTTAAACCTTCCCCTCCCGCCATGCTTTGAGAATCCATTGCCCGTCTACGAGATCTTGTGACTGGCCCTGGTTGCTCCTGTTCAGCTACTGGGTCTTCTCGAGCTTCAGTGATCATATGCACAGTATGTATTTCAACATCAAACATGTCTTCATCTTCTGTTCTCCTCTTTCGGTCAAACTTCGAACGAGAAGCCGAAGCTTGACCCTGTGAGATTTGCTTTGGAGAAGCAATCCAGTCAAAAACCGTTTTTCGTGCATTCAACACTAACTATTTCTTTTTCTGATAAAACTCTCTCGGCTCCATTTTGGTGGACTGCAGTTTCTTTGATGCTGTGTATATTTTGTAAAGATTTTTGCCGAAGGAATTTTTATGAGATTTTGGCAATCTGCCCCCTTTCTTTTCGTATGTTTGCGAACGCAACTCCGCAGTTGTTGCGTTCTTCTTCACCATGTTAAGTGGTTCAAATGAGTTCTTAAAAGAGCCCATTTGATTATTCTTATGGTTTTGAAATGACACAAAATTTAATTTGTGACTTGGGGTTTTCACCTTCCTTGGTGTCAACCTTGAAAACACAATTTTTCTAAGCTCCACTTCTTTTGATTGAAAAATCCTACTTTCCCTACCCTTGACAGTAATAGTGAAAGTAGGTTCATCATCTTCATTGTTTGCAGACACAATCCTTTTAGGATACGACAACCTCTGAAAGACGGATGTTCTTGATTTCTCATGAATATTCTTTTCAAATGCAGGAATAATGGCATTTGGGCAACGACCCTTGGATGGAAGATGTGGAACCGTTAGGTTTTCTTCAGATACTGAAGTCCTCTTCACAAACTCTACTGACTCAGAGATTGTGTCGAACTTCATCTCAGCTCCAGCAGCTCCAGTGTTGAACACGCAGTTGGGTAGTTGGACTTCCGATCCTTCCCCAAGAAAAATGGTGAGCTTTGGACTTCCAAGTGCACTTGAATTCTTAAACGTCATTGTACCTTCTGTAAAAAAAAAATAACAATATTAATTTTCTTACATAGGAGTTATAAATGCCTTTTACTTGTACTCTTGCCGCAAAGATGGGAGGAGGAATTATAGGTGTCCCACCGGGCGTGCCAGAATTGGTGGGATCGAAAATATGCACCTGGCGTCATGTCAGTGAGGAGACATCAGGCCATATATCGAATCACAAATGATTTATTTTTATTATAGTATTATTTTTCTTCTTTTTTTTTTGGTATTATTATATTTTTTTTTATTATTTTTATTTCTATGGACTCTTCCATTCCTAATAGAGGCAAACCTCTATTATTAATAACCCCAGATTAAAATCTTGGGAACATCCGATAAAGGGCTTCGAGTACAAGTAAAGGCAAAACATTTCAAACTATATATACCCATAATGCAAATTGTAAAAATTTATTTATTTATTTATTTATACTTTTTTATTTCATATATATATATATACATATATATGTATATTTGTATTTATTACATCACTTATATATATATATATATATATATATATATTGTTGCATGTCCCTCGTCACCGCATTACATGTCTCGTTGCTGTCCTAAAATACGAATTTCATTATTGTATTGAAATTTGTATAGAATTTGTTGTTGCATCGAGATAAAGATTCTTGCCGAGCTAAGAGGTAGCATCTTCAAATGTGCATGGTAAATTTAAATGATATCTGGATTCTTTTTGTGAAAGTTTAGGCTACTAAAATAGGGTACAATGAAAATAATAGATTTATTGTAATATAACTAGGGCTTAGTGGGTCATTTCCCATGCCTTAATAAATGATCCCAAAACCTCGCTTAGCTTGCTACGTAAGCTTTGTGACATGCCTTAAAAAAAAAAAGTGGGCCCACTTCTCTTAATGCTAAACTCTTCCTGTGAAATGAAAATCAATCTAGTCTTTAAGAAATTTTCTGAGGCTGTGATTTTGAAGCTCTTCTTTCTTTTTTTTTTTTTTTTTTTATATGTTATTGTTATAACATATAACATACATCAAAATTGAAACAGAAAGGATAGCATCTTTTCACGATCAGAATCAAGGCATGCAAACTTTGACTTATTTTCTCCATAATAGAACATTTTATAGAAAACAAATACCCTTCTAATTATTCTTTTTTTTTATCTCTATGTTCACATAGTGAATAAATTGAGATGGGAGGCCAGTGAAATTTCCGAATAACCAACAAAGCCAGCTCATCCTTGTCAACAATACACCACCATGGCTCAGACTTGCCATTAGTCCATGGAGCTTGCAGATCTGAGTATTTTTTTTATTTGTTATTATGTTTTTTTTTTTGAAATGATATGATCATTGGTTTCCAGTTCATAAGTTCCTCATCCTGCATAAAATATTCTTCAACCTTAGCTTTACGTTTGAGCGGCTACGACACCAGTGGCAGTGACAGTGTTTTTTTTTATTTCTTTAACTTTGGTATGTATATGAGATACGAGTGGTGAACGACTGTCAACGGCGGCGACGAGTGATGAAAGATCGTCGATGGCGATGACGAGCGAGGGATATTCCACCCTCGCTCATGTCGACCTCGGCGGTAGACGGGCGAAGACGGTGACAAATGGTGAACAATCGTTAATGGCAGCAACGAGTGATGAACGATCGTCGACGGCGGCGATGAGCAAGGGATATTCCACCCTTGTTCGTGTCGACTTCGGCGGTGAACGGGCGAAGACGGTGACAACAACCACGGCGGCTTTTTTTTTTTCCTTTATATATATATGTGTACATGCAGGAAAAGAAATAAAGAAAAAAATAAATAAATAAGGACCTTCTTCTTCTTCTCTAAACTCTCTGTTTCCTTCTCTTTTTTTTCTTTTCCTTTCTTATGCTTTTTTCTCTTTTCTTTTTTCTTTCTCTCTGAATTCCTCATAATTCTCTTTCTTTTCACCTCCTCTCTCTTTCTTTCTCTCTGAATTTCTCTGAATTCTCTTTCTTTTCTTTCTCTCCGAATTTCATTTTCTCTCTTTTTTCTCCTCCTCTCTCTTTCCACTCACCCTCCTTTTATATTTTTTTTAATTTTAATTTTTTGTTAAAAACAAATTAGTGGAACACACGGTTCAAGAAATAAAAGAGAATTCTTATCCACATCTTTTTTATTTACTTATATATATATTCAATTATATATTTTTAATTATTATTTTTTTAATTGTTATCCAGATCTCGTGATGCGCACTCAAAGATAATCTTGAGATGCCTCGAGGCTTTTTTTAAAATAATCCCAGAAATTGAATATATATTATTTTATTATTTAGATTGCCTCGAGATCTGTACTCTTGGCCAATCTAGGGATTTGAATAATTCTTAGGTCACCTCGAGATTTGTGCTCTTGGTTTGAATAATTTTTGTATCACCTCGACATCCGTGCTCTTGGCCGATTTTGTAATTTAAATATTTTAGATCGCCTTGAGATCTGTGTTCTTGGCTAATCCTGCAATTTAAATATTTTAGATCGTCTCGAGATCCGTGCTCTTGGCTGATATTGTAATTTAAATATTTTAGATTGCTTTGAGATCTGTGCTCTTGGCTAATCTCGTAATTTAAATATTTTAGATTGCCTTGAGATCTGTGCTCTTGGCTAATCTTGCAATTTAAATATTTTAAATCACCTCGAGATCTGTGCTCTTGGCTGATGTAGGGATCTTAAAAAAAATTTATATATATATATATATATATATCCAAATAATATCCATTTTATTTATTTTAATATTACATCCTAATTACATTAAAATTTGGACGTATGTAATAAAGATAAACCTATTTTGATTAGAATATTGGATTTTTCTAAATAAACTTATTTTGATTAAAATCAGGATATTATAAAATTTTATATAAACAATTTTATATAATAATATTTTGCAAGATGTAACCCTATTTGTGTATGTAAAATAACATTTTTTACAAACCTAAAGATTTGTCATAATCCATGAGTTTAGAGTTTGAATCAAGCAAAATGAAAAATAAAAAAGTAGTAGGGTTCGATGTCGGATAACTCCTTGTAAAATTTTAGATTTTCTACAATTGAAGTTTACGAGGATATAACCATATTAGTGTAGTTACGTAAAATAATATTTTCCGCAGAATCTGAAGATTGACTGGCATAATCCATGTGAATCGAGCAAAGTGAAACATAAGAAAGTTGTAGGGTTCGATGTAAGATAACTGTCTGTAAAATTTCAGATTTGTTACTTTTGTGGTTTATGAGATAAGGCCATATTAGTGTAGCTATATCAAATAGTTTTCTGCGTAGAACTTGATGATTGATTGACATTTTTCATTATTTTAAAGGTTGAATCCGGTAAGGTGCAAAATAAGAAAGTTGTTCATTTTTAGATTAACTATCTATTCCGAAAATATCTTAGTATTGGAGGATATATACTGAGAGATATACATGTTAAAAGTGTCATGTCTGATTTTTACTGGTTTACAGAAATAGATGGGCATTCAAATGTATACTATAAATTTAATTGTATTCAAACTTATGTGAATTTCGGACATGGCATAACCTCGTTTGTCTAGTTTTCTCAAAAAAAAAAAAATTTTGTGATTTGGAGAATGATAATCAAAGTTATGCTATTTTAGTCCTCAATGGTTATGTTGAAATGGTTCATATCCCCTTTATATTTGATAATTTCTTAAAAGAATCCGAATTTAGAAAATAGAACAATAGCTTCACCCTTTCTATATTTATACTCTTATGAAATCTGTTTTTACAATACCTTTGCTTAGCCCTTAACCTTGGTAGCAATGGTGTCTTGATATCTTTCTTGCATACCCCCTAAAATTTTGTAAATTTATATTTTACTGATTTAATAAGTTTTTTTTTCCAAATTTAAGACTTGCTCAAAAACCTTGAATTCGTGTCAGAATTGAATTTCTCGGGTTAGTCAGGTAAGTAATCCATATATAAATTCTACTATAAGATATACTTTTCCACACTTATGAAATTACCAGTTGATTATTTCTTTTATTATTTTTAATAATTATATTTTTCTGAATAATTTTATTTATTAAAGTTTTGAGTATTTTATTCTTTTCAATTATTAAGTATTTACTAAATTTTTAATTAGTTATTTATTCATTCATTTTTTCCATAAACTATGTAGGTTATATATTCTGAGTTATATAAATTAATCCATTATTATTTATTTTACAATCTATTTGTTAAGTTATTTGATTTGGAAATAAGCGGCTTATTTTGATATACGAAATGTGGGATCATGTAAATGTTAATCTTTTTCATGGTGGATTATTACGTATTTTCTTAGTTTGAACTTTAAATTGATATAGAAATTTTAGTATCCAATTAACTATGCACTAACCCTATCATTGGGGGTTAAACAATAACCTTGTCAACATATAATTTTATTAGGAGACTATAGTTTCACTGACTTTCTATTGCGAAAAATAATGGCTTTTGATATTCGGCTTGCGTTACTAAAACTAAACGATACGTCCCTTGCGTATCTGCAAGTGCACGGGTCATAAAAGTAGTATAATGTACCCAAAAAGATCGGGTAGTCGAAGCCTTAGGGACTGGTATAGCTTTTAATACTCTCTCTCGGCTTAATATCTAATCGACCACAAATGACGTTGGAAGTGGGACTAAGTGCGGAGTGAGGATAAAGGGAAAGAGAAGAACACCAAGAGAATTCCGAATAAATAAATCACTCAATTAGGGGTAGGGCCCCGAGTTAATCCCTTGGTGTCTAGTGTACTCAAATACTCGCAATATTTATCAGATATGTCTCGAGAATCCTATGCTCGAAGAACCTTGCTACCGCTAAGGTGGAGATAAACGACTAGGAATTGAGGCCACTGCACAGTCTAATTTTCTCAATGGGACAATCACTAAAATGTTTGAGCTAAGGAACCAAGAAGCATCAAAATACACTCAAGCTACGCAATCAACCCACATATCAAGCACACAGGAAGAGTTTAACATAAGAAATAAGACTCCAAAATATTGCAATAAATGTGTTCAAGTACAAACAACCACGAAGTTCTCAACCCGGGCACCCAAGGAGATTAGCCCATCATGGGTTCAATCAATAAGATAATACCAAAGAAAACAAATACAAAAGAAATAAAAAACTCCCTATTTTCTTCCATCCTTGTTGAGGTCCGAGGTCCTGATGATGATGAGAGTGCACCCCCTGAAGTTGCCTGTGATTCACGCTTGGATCCTCCCTTGTTGGTAATAAAAACTATACAATAACTCCTCCCTTCGCCTTCTGTCGTTCCCAGCCAAAAAGTCCTTCTTAACCTAACTTTCAGTGCTTTTAACCTAATTTTTTATGCCGGCACGGCCGTGCTTCAAGCGGTGCAGTTTACAAGTAGTTGAAATTTCTGAATTTTCACCAGGCTGTGAAGTGCACGAGCTGGAACACACCCGTGCTTAGGCCATGCTTCCATCTACACGACTGTGCTCTAAATTCCGTGACTGTGATTATGATTTCTTGAATCACCTGTAAAGTGCACCGTTGAAGAGCACGGCCTTGCTTGGGCTGTGCTTGCCTTGACGAACTCCCCTTTAGATACTTTTGCAATAAATCTTCTTCGAAAACACTTGTTATTGCTCTATGACCTAAATAATTGCATAATGAAGTTAAAATACCTCAAATAGCACTGAACTAGAAAGATAACAGCTCGAGAACAAGGAAATAGTGGGTATAAAAACGGGTTATATATAAAAATGGGATATAATGCACTCATCATAAACAAATAAACTCTGATATTCTAGCTCGAGTCATCGAGTATAAACAAATGATCTCTGATATTATGATTTGATCATAGTGAATTGGGAGATTTACGCTGTGTTATCTGAAAATCAAACTCTATTAAACTATTTTGTTTTGTTTCTAAATTATGTTTTTCTAGATGTTCTATTATATCATATCAATAATTTTTGTTCTCGATCTTTGAGACTTGTGATTGATTCCAAATGTTTTTAGTGGTTGTTTATTGAGCTTTTAAGCTCATTAAGTTTGTTTTTTTTTTTTTCTGCAAATCAAGAGTAGAGTTATTTGGTGGACAACTTAACGGACTTGTTGAGCAAGTCATCTTCTAGACTAAAAAGTGAATAAGTTCTCCTTACTTGTGAACTTGGAACTTTATATTATTGAATAAATATTATTCTAAACATTGTTTGTGGAACTTTTGCAATTGGTATATTATAGCTTGTTTTGATTTAAAAAATGTATATTTCTGTTAGATATTATTTTCTAAGGTGAGACAGGTTCTGAGGCGTTGCATACTTTTTTTGGTTTCGGCCTGGTATGCAGCCGTTTGTCAATGCTTTGGGCTTGGGGCGTGACACTTAAAATGAATTCATCATAATCTTCGGACTGTGGAGGTTCCTTACAAAAATCAGCCCTTATCTCTAAGTGACTAACTTCTAAATATGGCAGAGCAGGTATTTCATACATCACTCATGAATGCAATATAATTTTGGAATTCTTGCTACTAGCTGTGGTCGTAACTAATGATTGTTCTAGGGGCAAGCATTCTTATAATTGGTTTTAGGACAATGAAGTACATAATTAATTTATATACAACTATAAAATATAAGTTCATTTGTGCCTAACTTGTTTAAATGTACTCTTTGTTAAAATGAGTAAAACAAAAAACCTTAGGTCCTGTTTGGGTATCCCAAAATTATGGCATAATCGGTACAATATACAATAATTTAACATTTTATGAAAATTATGCTATATTGGTTGTTTGGGTATTTAATTTAGACTATATAATTACTATATAATATGGGTGTTATGGTATAAAAATATTTTCCACTCATTCTGTAATAATAAAATATACGACAATTTCTGTAATAATAATTTGAACTTTCTACATAATAAAATTAGGGAAAATTATTGTTCACCCCTCGGGAATTTTAAAATTTTCTAAAAACCCCCTCTAACTTTTGCACACCCTGGACAGCCCTTCCATTTATAGTTTGCTTCCCTTCTACCCCTTATCGGTCACTTCAAATGGGTCCTTGTTATGAAATTCCATTTTGCCCTTGGAAATGGTGGGAAAAAAACTCGCCCGATCACATCATGTCTAACCTTTATGCATACAATTGTGAATTTTTTCCCTTCCTGGTTGCTTTTTGGCAAAGACACCACAGCAGGCGAATTACATCTTCTTCTTCTTCTTCTCATTTTGTTTGTTCAATTTGAGTTCTGCCGGTTTCCCGATAAGGTGAGGATTTCTTTGTTACTCTCACTTTGATCATTCTGTGGAAAAGAGTAACAATTTATAAAAATGCAGGGCTATTATGGAGAGTTTTTGTGCTATTGCTAGATACAACGGGGAAGGACGAGTGCTAATGTTCACGGCGTTGACTGCTTGGGAATCGGTGTTAGGCGAAATATGTGAGCGATGGGGTCTCGATATTTCCCGTGTGAGGGTTAAGTTTATCACACCCAATGGACATAAAACAGTTTGCCCAATAGAAAACGAGGTTAACTTCCAGCGCATGTGTCATGTGTCCTCCATCTTTAAATGCGCTGTAGTTGATCTTGTTGTCAAGACAGATGATGTGCCATCATATCCCACTGAAAACAAGTTCTTATCAATGTCAGGTTCTTCAGTTTTATGTTTATGTAGTTGTATATGTCAATTATTGTTTAATTATCCCATTCTTAGTTTAAAAATATCAAGTTCCCATTTAAACATTGACGTCTCCGTTTAATTTATTTAGTTATTGTTTAAATATTCTCTTCCCCGCTTACATTATTAAGGTCTTGTTTAAATATTGCTTTTAACGGTTAAAGTGTTTAGTTATTGTTTAAATTGTTTGTGTTCCTTCTTAAATAGTGATCATTTTCATTTGAACTGAAGTATTAGCAGAAATTCAGAATCTGGGAGCGCCTCTGTTCCACCTCATGGCGACACTGACGGTGTCGCATGCCTTCCTTCCTCATCAGATCAACCTGAATTGTTGTCGTTGGATGTCGGACAATGTTTTCAAGGCGTTGAACATTTCAGAGACGCACTTCGGCATTTTGCTATCAAATGGAATTTTGACTTCAAATTCGTAAAGAATGAAAAACACCGGGTGACTGTGGAATGCGCTGCCGATGGTTGTCAATGGCGCGTTCATGCATCAAAGGAATATAATAAAAATACTTTTAGATTCAAGACAATGCACCCGTCACACACTTGCGGTGGTGGAATTGGATCGGCGTCACATCCGAAAGAGTAAAAAAAATGGGTAAGCGCACGAGTGATTCAAAAGCTCAATGATCAGCCCTTATACAAGGCCATTGACATTCAGAAGGACATGTTGCGGGAGCATGGTGTCCACATTCCATACAAGCAGGTTTGGTTGGAAAAAAACATGCCCGGGTGATCCTCGATGGTAGCGACATCTCCAACTACGATTTATTGTTTTGGTATGTCGATAAGGTGATTGAGATGAACCCCGGCAGCATTGCGTTTCTGGAAAGGGACAGTGAACATTTTAAACATGCATTTTTTTTTTCAGCGCGTGTATTGTGGGATTCAAGAAGGCATGCAGGTCACTGTTGTTTCTCGATGGTACCCACCTCCTTGGAAAGTATCAGGGTACTCTATTGGGTGCCCCAGGCAAAGATGGGAACAATGGTTTCTTCCACGTCACATTCGGTATTGTCGATAACGAGACCGATGCCAATTGGACTTGGTTCATTTCCATGTTAGGTGATACTTTATACGACGAAGGAGATTATCAAGAGATAATTACATTCATGTCGGGCAGGTCAAAGGGCCTTGTGAACGCTATTGCGAGAGTCTTCCATTCATCCCCAAATGCATACTGCCTTCGACACTTGGAGGCCAATTTATGAAAGCCAATGTCAGACTTGGGAAGGTATTGAGGAAGGAGTACGGGTCCATATACTTTCATATTGTGTGGGCATCGATGGCTAAAGAATTCGATGACACAGTCAATGAACTGCAGGCCACATCACCAAAAGCCTATCAGTGGTTGATTCATAAGTCAGGCATGTCACATTGGTCAAATTATCTGTTCAAAGATGAACGCTGGGGCGAGATGTATTCAAATGTCGTGGAGTCGTTCAATGCGTGGATCAAAGAAGCTCGGCATTTACCGGTGACAAAAATGGTCGACTCTATAAGGTATTCGAATGTTGATTCTATTTACCGCATAAGAATTGCCCTTATCCTTTAACTTTTGCCCATACGGTTTAAACATCCTTGTATGTGTTTAAATTTTGGGATCTTCATTTAATTTGTTGTCCTAATGTTTAAGCCGATGTATTTCTGTTTAAATATCAATGTCTTCACTTAATCTTGTTTAAGATTTGTGTTCGTCGTAGGTTCAAGTTGATGCACATGCTATGCAATCGCCGTGAGCAAGGGAACAAATGGGAGACCTACTTATGCCCGGACATACATTCAAAGGTAGAAATACTCATTGAGGAAAGCCGAAATCGTCATGTTTGTCGTTGTGTCAATGATCGTTATGAAATGATTGACTAGTGCAGCAACTCTGTAGATCTTACCAATAAAACTTGCTCATGTCGCAGATGGCAAGTTTATGGCATCCTGTGTAAACACGCTTGCGCTGCAATAATGCAGACAGACACCAACGTTCACCATTTTATTAGCGGCAACTTCCCGTCGATAATTATAAGCTGGCGTATAAAGGAGCTAAATTCCCTATACCCAACAATGAGAGGCCTACGGACGACAATCGCGAACTGTGTTTGCGACCGCTTGTAACGAGAAGGCAACCTGGTAGTCCTAGACGAAAGAGGATCGAGTCACAAGCGTCTGAAGTGCGCGAGTTACATTGCAGCCGCTGAAACGAGTCCGGTCACAATCAAAGATCTTGCAATGCAATTGTCACTGACTAGGCATTATAAATGAATAATTTATGAAGAGAAACAAATTTATTTCAGTGTCAACTTTTGATATTTAAAAAGAGAAAACCGAATTTCATTCTTATTTTTTGATATTTAAATGCGGAAAACTTAACTGTTAAACGTGAACTCTTATTCTTAACGGGTGACACATATATTTAAACAGAGACGTCTTATTTTAAATAGGGAGTATTACATTTTAAACAGCGTCATTGATATTTAAACAATACAATGAAAAGTTAACAAAAGAAAGTCAAGTATAAAAGATTACAGACTTTCAACGAACACTAGTAAATTTACATTGAAAAATCTGCCACGTCATTAGGAAAGAATTAATTGAATTTAAATTAATGACGAAAAAACTTAATTAGAGTAACCCCTCAGTGTAAATTTATTATTAATTATTAAAATTCAATTTGATATTTGAATTCAAAACGTAAGCATAAATGTTATCTATCACTATAACCGCTCTCATCGAAAAACAATAGCAATTACTTTCATTGAGAAGTACACAGAATATCAAGGCCAATTTTGCACGAAAATATTTTATTATTGTTTTATTTGAGAAAAGAGCTCAAACTTCGAAGAGCCAGATTTATATTTAAACAAGACGCTGAAACAAGATAAACATCCAGTACCCAAGAAAATGTATAAGACACTTCTCAACGAGTTTTGCCAAAAGATCCACCGTCCCACGCCGGAGTACTCCACCCTCAGGGATAGTAGCCCTGACCACAACCCCGATTTTGTGGCCACGGTGACGGTTGATGGTTCCCAGTTCTCTGGTACTGAGTCTGCAAAAAGTGCCAAGCAGCCCAAAACATTGCTGCTGAGGTGGCGGTCAAGTAGCTCTTTCTTTCAAGCAGTGGGAAGATGAGTACGTCTCCCATTGCTGCTGCTGTTGATGATGTCTCCATTGCAGGTACTTCACACCGTAAAATTTCTATATGAATGTTTGAAAAATGTTTGGTTCTTCTAAAACCTTGACGTCTCTATTGCAGGGCTTTCATGCAAGCGAGATTACTCCAGCGATGAAGAGTTGGGCTGGTTTTTGGAAGACATACTCCATGTTCTAGCAGCAAAAGAAGTCTTTTTTGCTGCAAAACTTGATGGAGTGAAAAATCGAAAGGCACATGTAGAAAGCTACTCCAAGCTTTGAAGGAGAAGAAAAGCGCAGAGTGACAGTTTTTGTTGGCATTGTTTTCATTTTGAAAATAAAAACCCTAATGGGTATTAGTCTGTTAACCTTTTTAAGAATTCTGTAATTTCCGTTGCAGCTTTGCTAAAATAATGGAACTTTGTTTAATAGAGAAAATCTAATTTCATTGTCATTTTTTTATATTTATAAGTGGACATTGAATGTTAAATGGTGACTCTTATTATTAAATGATAGCAGAAGTATTTAAATAGAGACACCGTGTTTTAAACAGAGACTACGTCATTTAGGCATTTGTTGATATTTGAACGTAGACAGTGAATGTTAAACGGAGACTCTTATTCTTAAACGGTAACGCATATATTTAAACAGAGACACCGTATGTTAGATAGAGAGTACTTCATTTTAAAACACAACACTGACTCTTAAACGTTACAACTGAAAGTTAAGCAAAGAATGCTAAGTATAAAAAAATAAAAACATTAAATGAACAATAGTTAACTTACATTGAAAAATCTGTCATGTCATTGGAAAAGAATGAATTGAATTAAAAATAATAACGAGAAAACTGTTTTACATTTGAAAACAAAGAATATCATATAAATTCTATTTCCCTGCAGTCGTAGACCCCCCTTTGGCAGTGATGCCGGTTGTGTGCCCTTTCATAAGTATGCGGTCAGCATACTTTAATCTCATACAAGGGATGTCCGCTGGCGGTATCCGTAGCTTTTCACCATTAAGTAAATGCTCGATAAACCGCATGACGTAGATGGCGCAGTCGAGACTTCTTTTTTTTGTCGTTGGGTTTCATTGTCTCGCCGAACTCCATTTTGAGACAAGTGTCGAATAGGTCCCGCTATGGAGATATACAGTTAGAGATTAAAATAGCGAGCATTTATGAAACTCTATAAATCGAAATCTATTTCTCAAACAACTTACCATTTCAGCTGCGTCTTTATCGTACTCTTCACTTTGGCATGAAGTATAACGCCTATATTCTTGTTTGTTATTGTCAAGGACGATGACATGGAAGTGGCCATTCATGATTATGGGGGGGATGGCAATGTCAATATCATAGATGACGCGCGCGGCATCTCCAATCAAAGCTAAACTTGTGTCATGTGCGTCTTCCTGCTTTGACATAAACAATGCCAGTGGTCATGTGATGGAGGCGCGCTTCTTATAAGGATATGGTACTTTGGTCAGCGACTTCCGTATTATGCATACGAAGGCGTCCATCACATCATCTGTCACCATCTCCTTCCCGTCAAGCAGTATGAATAGGTTGGCCTGTGTGGTGCTGCAGAATCATTCCTCCACACGATAGACCTGCGGTTAAACAGCAACAGGTATAATTAAACAATAACACAAAATCTTAAGTGGAAAATGTATATCTTTAAACGATAATGTGACTTGTTAATCAGTAACTGACAACATTAAACGGTGAAGCATTATCTTACATGATAACTCTCATATTTAAACGGAAACTGCATAACTTAAACGGGAACATATATATGTAAACAATTCCATATAATTTCATACTTACATATCCATAGAGCAGTTAAGGAAGATCCTTATCAACTCCTGCTCGAATTTGTTGAGGCGCGTTTGTTAAGTGTATTTTTTCTTCTTTAGAAAAAAGTCTTTCCGAACTTCTTTGTATTACTAGTTGTCAAGGACAATAGCTTTCGTTTTGTTTTCAGTGACGTTCCCTTGCCCCGCGTCAATAATGTTTTTGGGATCATCCTTACATGCTTCTTGTTGTTGTGGGATTGCGCCTACATTGGATGCGGCATTGTCGGCTGCCGGTTCCACCATCATTGGGATTTTGTTGACTTCCTCAACCGCGTGGATACCAACAGTATCAACGATCTTCTCTATCATGGCGGGCACATCATCAACGGTAATGGACTCAGCAATAGCTTCAGCCGCCGGTGGCGAACAGAGAGGCATATTATTTTCGTTTTTTCTGCAAGCCTCTTCAAACATGGCCGTCTTGGAATGACCATCCCGATGAAGTTGTCGTCATCAAATTTCAATGCATCGTTTGTCCGATATTTAATTTGTTTGGAATGTCGGCGCAGTCGATTGTGACCGTCATTCCAATGCCTCAACCTGAGCGACAAGACGAGGGAACTCAATGATTAATATCTGGCACGCCTGCAGAAGCGTTTCTGTGACATCTTCGCTTACTGCCGTCAGGGGGCTGTAGCAATCTGGGGGACTGTCGTTGTCCTGGGGGAGGGAGGGAAGGGGTGTTGCCGTCGGGCGAGGTGGGGGAGGGTTTATCCGACGCCGAGGATTGTATGCGCGTGTTGGGCTGGAAGTAGGGGAACGGCATCATCAAGCACACACGAAAAAGGTTGGCCTCTCATCTTGCCTTCGAGCAAGTGGTTTCCGGGGTAATAGCATCCCTCAGCCGGTTGGCACGAACAAATATTTCTTCATCAGCATTCACCGGGACCAGCTCAGGAAACTAACATACCTAAAGAAAATAATCTCAGCGAAATCGTTCAATTTAAATAATAACAAATGTATTTAAAAATTTCACATTTATTATTAAATGGTATCGCACATATTTAAACAGAGAATGAAACTTTTAAACAATAAAGACAAATGTTAAACACAAACTACAATTCTTAAACGCTAAAGACTAGTTTTAAACATTAACTACTACTTTTTAAACGCATTGTTGATGATTTATTACCTCTTTTGCTTCGAGAGTGACCAACTGGTTTCTATCATCGCTTACTTCCAGTAAGTATTTTCACCGTAGCACAGCATCCATGGGGTCTTCCCGAAACGGATTTTCTTGCCGGTCCTGGTCAACTCGTAAAACCAGATGTTCATCACGATCGAGCAACCCTTAATATACCCGTGTTTGTCATCTCCCCGTGCATCCAGCTTGCACTCGAGCGGCAGCTTATGAAACGCCCTCCATAAACCATTTGTCCGTCGCCTGCGCCCATGCGTACCGCCCAATGTCAGGTAAATTGTCCACATAATCAACTATCAAATTGGGAACCGAGCATGAGGTATTTGGGAAGAGAATTGTCCCCATGAGGTACACCATCAAGAGTTTTACAAAATTTTCCTCCTCTCCCCTCTATCCAACAAGCTGCTGAAGAGTGGTCTGATGGAGTCTCTGTGTTTCTCGTAGCTTTTCGATAAATATCTCTCTTCGAAAACTGACCGTGTTTTCTTCTTCTTAAACACGACTACGTCTCCATCGCAACGCAGGCCTAGAACGAGAGCCACATCTTCAGGCCTGAAACTCAGTAGGCTTGCCGCGATTGTAAATTTATTGGTTCGGCCATCGTACCTCTGTAAAAGAGAATCAAGAAGGGCCCTCTCTTGGAATACAGCTTCCACCTAAGTAAATGGTGCAAAAGGTGTCCTTCGGATGATCTCTGAGTGTCGAGGGGTCATGTGGACTTTCAATTCGGCCAAGGTCTCCACTACCGGTGTCAAGTACCATCTCCAGTTGACTAGGTTTACCGCCATAATCACAAGCCTGCGACAATAACACCACTTGTTAAACAACGACATAGTTTCTTAAACAGAGATATATGTTTTTAAGCGGAAAACTCAACTGTTAAACAGAGACCTAGCTTCTTAAATGGAAACCACAATATTTAAACATAGATAAATGGTTTTAAACAAAAACTCATTTTACAAACTACAACTATATTAAATGAAAGGGGAAACGTACATTATAAACATTATACAAATCATAACAATCAAAAAACTATTTCGATCGTGCACACAGACGAAAATGTAAACTAAAATAAAACCCTAGCTTAGAGATCTCCCTGCAGACTAACAAAACACCAGTTGAGAAATCCCCCCGCAGACTTCAGTATCTTCCAATAAAAACAGAATCCCAAAACAAAACCGACAAATATCTCTGTGCAACAGAATACTTCAAATAAAATCAAATCACAACTTCTTCAATACCTTACACTGCAAACTGATGAAATGTCGGATACTTGCGCATGAGTGATTCAAAAGCTCAATGAAAGGGAAAAACTGAAACTATAGAGGATGTCGACGTAGAGACAACTTCGGAAAGAGAAAAGCTGAAGAGGCCAGTCGAGAAAAAAAGCGTATAAGGCTCCAGTGAAGGACGTCTCTTAGGATTACCCTAAGAAAAAATTCTCCACTTTTCAAAAATTAAAAAATAACTCCGTTAACCACCGTTAAATTCTTTGGGGTTTGGAAAACATTGTGTTTAAAAAGAAGGGGTTTTTAGGGATTTCAAAATTAAGGGGGTGTTTTTGGCCATTTTGCAAAGTTATGGGTTTTTTTGGCAATTTCCATATTTTTTTTTATTTTTTAACCAAACATAGTCGAAATGTTACATATAAAAATGAAATATTTGGTACAATTATACAAACCATTTTTCATTATTTCATCAATAATATGGATAGTTTTCAATTATCATAAATATTTAAAAATATTTATTATTCAACTCATAACATGAGGTCAAGAAAATTTTTCAAAATGATAAAAATAATAAAATAAATAAATAAAAGCTCGCTGTACTCAACCGTTAATTATACTAAGTTTTTTTTGGAGAGTGAACTGTTATATGAAGTTGCCGTTAAAATGAGGGGAGAGGGTATGAATTTATTGATCTATATGATAAATGGAATTTACAAAAATAATTAGATCCAAAAAACAGATGTAACATTTCACTTAAAAATTAATCACACACACAAAGATTAAATATTACAACAAATTAATAAAATTTAATAAAATATTAAGAACAAATATTGGAATCAATTCAATTACTACTTAATTCCTAATTATAATACAATAGGAATGAAAGTGTCAACTGAGAGGAAAAAATTACTTACCTAATTTGCATCACAGCCCATCACCTGGTTTCTCAAGCAAAAGTAAAAAAAATGAAAGATAACACATATATCTCATCCATCTATATACTCATTCAAAATCATAAGGTATCAATCTGTATATTAAACCCTAAGCATGCCGGAATGCACCCATTTGTGCGTCATAGATGAGTTGATGAGATAAATTATAAACTTCTGGTCAAAAGACATCAAATATATCTTCAATTATTTCCTTAGAAATCAATCAATTATATTGTGCACATCACCAATCAATGTGAAGATGATAATATTGATATTTCTACTCTAATATACATAATGAATCCAACGAAATATGACACGCCTTTTCCGTCACCGCAAGTGCACGGGTCGTCAAGTAATAAAGTGGACCCAGTGAAGAGTCGGGTTGTCGAACCACAGAGAGCAGAACCACTAGTAATAGCCAACTCTCTGTTATCTAGCCTAACTAAGAATGGAAATGAAATGATAAGAAAAAAGACGAGAAGAAATAATAATAAATGTAACAGGGTATTTGGGCGATGATCCTGCCTGGATATTTCAATGAAACACGGGAATTCAAACACACTTCCTAACCTAGTAATTTTGAGTCGTGCGAAACCTAATACCCACTGACCCACTCCATAGCCATCAGTACCTACCTCACCAAAAGTAACAAGCGGAGAACTCCCTCGATGCAAGGTATCTCGGCGGGTGCATTACGATCTAGGGTTTCCTTAATGATCAACTTGGGTTCCTAAACATAGGTTGAATCCTCTCTCGAGTGAAACGCCCCCTATTCCCATGCAATTGACCTAAAGGAGAATTCTCCCAACTAAAGGGTTACACGATTGCTAAGCGCTCGATGGAACACGAAGGTAGGATGATCTACACGAAGGGGAAAGAGGACAGTCCTCTACTTACAGGCTCACTCTCTCCACCATCTTCAATCTTGGGTGGACTTACACTAAAGGGCCTGTCACTCACCTCATCATAATCCAAACTCAATCACGATTGTCAGACGCAATTGAACAAGATACAAACAAGATTGAAACTCACAAATCACTAGAATTAATAAGCAAATAGAATTCCAACAATTCAATAATCCAAGTATTCACATGCCCAAACACCATCACAATTAGTTCTCCATTAATGGAGAACAACAATCCAATCCAAATGAGATGAAATACATAAAGAGAATGGTAACACTTCCTCAAAGCTTGCGGTCTCTTGGATGGATGAAGTTCTTCGAAGATTCCCAATTATCACCGTCGAGATCTCCGCACGAACGGCTCCCTTGAAGCTTTGAACCTTCGTCTAGCCTCTCCCATTTCATCTATTCCGTCAGGGAAGATCTGTTGTGAAGCCCTCTAAATCGCCCCCCAAAGGCGGCTTAGAACTGCAGAAGAAGCCCCCTCCCAAAGCCCTAGTTTCTGGCTTTTATAACTCAAAAATCAGAGGTTTTTACAGCCGTAAGGGCTTTCTTACGGCCCCGCTTACGGCCGTAAGCGTGCCCGTAAGGATGCCTGTAACCTCCTCTGCCTGGGTGTTACGGCCGTAAAAGTGCCATGACAGTGCCATCAACAGTGATTTGTACAGTGCCTTTGCTGCAGTCACGGTGCTGCAGTACGACCGTAAAGACACCCGTAAGCCAGACCGTAAGTCCCTCTGAAAACGCTATCTTACTTCCAAAATGAGCCTAAATCGCTTCGACCTTGTTACTCTTGATTTATATGTCTTCATTCTAGCCTGAATACGAAATAGAAGCGAATTAAGCATCAAATTCAATTACGTATTCATTAATTACATGGAAAGTGCTATAATTAATAATTATCAAATACATTCATTCAAGCACTTATCAAAATATTTGCGGGTCGGTTGTGCAAACCAGAGTTGAATAGCATTGAATTAGTTGGCATAGATAGGCATTGAGGGACCTATAATTTACAAGAAACCATTGGGTTACATGGAACAAAGGACAACGTACATATTTGATTTGATTTCTCAACCATCACTTAGTAGTTTTCACTCAATAAACAAAGAATGGACAACTGCAACGTTTCAGAATCCCATTCCAAGTTATGGAAGCCTTCACGAGCACACACACAAACCATTCATGCATTGTTCCATGAGGCATGCAATGAGGAAGGCAATGGATTAATTTCGTCTGCATGAGTCAGACACCACAATAAAAACCTTTGCTAAACGGACAAAGTATCTAAGAAAGCTGAAAGGAGACGATAATGGTGGCCGCACTTAGGGCTTTTGAGGTGATGACTCTGTCAACGTTATAAATTTTCAAGCAATCCGAAAAGATTATGATAATATCGGACGTAACATGGAAGTGTATGGCCAGTGTGGTTGTGCATGATATAACGGTATTTATGCTGGGGGAGCTTTTCTGCAAGATAATGATTGACAGTGACTCTCCCCTTATTTGCTTTAATATGTGAGGAGACAATAATGTGGATTTTAGCAATAATGACAAAGCTTTTTTTTTTATATATTAATATTCTCCACTCTGGTTGATGGCTTCATGGTGATAATCTCTGAATCAAAGAAATCCCTATTTCTAGAACATACTTGAGAGAAACTAATCAATAGGGTTGGATATCATCAAAACAAAGTGGACTTCTTCGTCATGGGCATAAAGAAAAAAAAAATCCTAGCCAACAATGTTGGGAACCTGATCACAAACATGAAGTAGCATCAAAGCATCCCTTTCAATTCAGAGGACGTGAAAAATAGCCAGTACATATAAACTGATCCTTAATTATCTCCATCTTTATAGCCATGGAAAAACAACTCATTTTAAACATAAACTCTTTTTAAAGCAGTCAAATATTCTAGCGATTGAAGGATGTATATATACAACTCTAAGAGATTATTAAAAAGAAAGAAGAAAAGTATCCACTAGTTTCAATGGTCATTTTTTCTCCCCATAAAGCCTATGCTATGTACATCACTCTCATTTTGTTCTTATGATTTAGTAAAAGTGCGTGCAGGGATTATTCAAAGTAGAAAGCACATTTCTTGCAAGCCGCAAAGTTATATACATAATATAATCGAAGTTCTCATAACCACTGATTTGAGAACTCCATACGGATAAATAAAAAGCAATCAACTAAAAGATAAGGCAAACCAAAGCGTGTCCATCTAAACTTGAAAGATCTTTCAAATTTAAAAGAGAAAAAAATTGTAGGTTAGATCTATCTTTCTTTAAGCTTCAATGATTGCTCTCTCACTCCTTTACAATCTCACCCAAAAACAAGGAAGAGAAGAGATGAGGATATCAAGGAGACTCTTTTCTTTTGTCTTATATAAGGAAAAGTACAGCTGATTTGTGCACCCCCTCATCTCCCACAAAGTCAAAGAAGGGTTTCAAAACTATCAGCATGTGAGAAATTCTTATCTCTTCCATGAATTCTTCATCACCTTTTCTCCCATCACAATCCAAGGCTAGAGGCCTACAGCATCTCTCCATGCGTATGCATATATATCATTAGACAGAGAGAGAGAGAGAGGAAGAAATGAAAGGGACAAGAGGTGGGGTCATGAGGGCCCCGGATTGGGATCATGCTTGAGGCGTACACACAGCCACGCTCTTGCAAAGGGAAAACAATCCATGCTTTGCAGACTGCAAGGAAAGTGAGACATGAACGTGAGCAATCAATCAATTAAGCTCTGACCATTAATCACTTGGCTGGCACCAAGATATGCGGCAAAGCATGGTTCCTTCATTCACATTCTTGCACTATTATATAATTGCACTTATGCAGTAGTCATGAATCACTGTCACCGACTTTATAACCGCTGCATAAGATTTATTGCAGTGATTTATCATCTACTGTATCTACTTCCATTGCAATAGATTATTGCAGTAGTTCTATGCAACATATTACAAAGATTCAACACCATTACATAAAAGACTTAAATTATTATTGTCTTTTTGGAGCAGTTTTGATTTGTAGAGTGGTTTGGTTTATACACAACAGCAGTTTGTGTTGCAACATCTATTTTATATACTGCAGTGGTTTCACAATGTAAAATGCAATGGTTATTTGATGTATGTCACAACGGTTTGGTAAATTCTATTATAGCGGTTGTGTAATACCTATTGTAGCAGTGTTGAAATATTTATAGCAACGATTTTATAATACTTATTGCAGCGGTTTAGTAATATATATTGTAGCAATTTTGGGATATCTTTGGTACTAGTTTGTAATGTTTATTGCAATGATTTGTTAAATATATTGCAGTGGGTTATATAGTATCTACGGCAACTGTTTATAATATTTATTGTAACTCGCCGTCCTGCGGGATTAGCACATGACAACCACTGCGACAGCCACTGCGACAACCCGAGAAGCGACACCCACGCCACTCAACTCTCTAGTAGCCACAAGGCTAAAAAACACCTAGAATGAAATAGCTTTAAATAAAAATCACAAGCTAAGAAATTAGACAAGCATATATACAAAATATGGAGCACAAAGATAACATAAAGGAAGCAAGCAAATCATAACTTGATAATAGTATTTAATGAAACATGCTCGTCATGATTACAACAAAGTTTCTAAGAAATTAGATAAGCATACGAACCATGCATAAGGAGTGAAAATACACTAGTGGATCCATGTCTTCATCAAATGCAATATGTTCAAGAAAAACATTCATATGACTGAAAATAAAAAGATAGTTAGAAGATACTCAGCACTCCGTCCCACCGCAACACCACTAGATGCTAAAACCTGGAATGGAGAGAGAGGGTGAGTAACCAGAGTCACTCAGTAAATGGGTTAGCATGATTCTTATAAAATATACAAAATACTTGATAAAAGCGGCCAAGCCAAGCTTTTACAATAATACATATAGACTAAAATTAACATTTTAGCATGTATAACCATGAATAAACTAGAACATTTCAACAACATATATATATATATATATATATATATATATATATATATATATATATATATATATATATATAAGAAAATCATAGATAGCATAAAAGAACCATTTTTGCCCAAATGAGGTTTCAACATTCATAATTCATGAATAGCATAATATGAGTTTTAGAACCAGAAAACACGATATTCGTCATCAAACTAATTTACTTTCCAAAGAGTATACACATCTCAAAGATTTCCTTCGTATAAAAACATATTTTCTCAAAACATGCAGTTTGCATCTCAAGTAAACAAATAATGGTTTAAAAATCTCTCTAAATTCTATCCGTGGTCGCGGCTAAGTTCAGAGCCGTCAAGACCTTCATGTTCTTGATATTGACCCATCAGGTCTATTTGGTGACTCCGGACTCCCGATGTTCATCCATTCAGCGTTTTGCCTGCTACCTGAAGTGGACAGGTAAACCGGGTCCACCACATCACCTCTAAGGTTGGCTTGTAGGAACCCCCTATTGCAGCAGATGGGTTCCAACCCAGCCACCAACTAAACCACAAAGAAAGTATATCAATAATACAATCCATATAAATTATCTTATAGGGTCCTTCTCTAGGACAAACATTCATATCGGGAATGAACATCATTGCCATATAAACCAAAACTAACACTACAAGAAAATATCAATTTACCCACAAAAAATTACCCACGGACACGCTCCCAAGGTAAATACATAGCCAATACTCACGAATTAGCTTGGAAATAGTAAAATCGAGTTATATTATATTTACCCAGGAAATAAACATGGATTTACTCATGATTTACCTAGTAATATATAATGCCTGGATAAGTCGTGGGTAAAATAACATAGGCGGTTCCTGCCTCACAAATACCCATGAAATACTTGGGGAAAATGTGCGTGGGTAAATATTCTGTAGGTAATCTGTGGGCAAAGTATATACACTATGTTTACCCTTGGATTACCCACAAATTTGGTTTATTGTTATTATTGTTGTGGGTAATCCCTAAGTAATTTAACACTTGAATTTGGCTCTATGTTATTTCTCTCAAATAACCTACGGATATTCACAGTAGGTAAAGTGTCCCTCGGTGATCCCTGAGGATTCAGATATATAACTTTTATCAAAATTTACTTAGGAATTACACAGACAAAATGTCATGGGTAATGAGAGATGAGGTGAGTATTTGCTATTTACTATTTATGGGTAGTTTAGCCATAATACTTTTTGGTTAGTAATTAGTAAATTAATATTTAAATTTTAAGCATACACACATTAATAGTGGACCCATGACCAAAGTTGTATGGTATGTGATAATTATGTGATGTTCTTATCATAATATTATATATATTTAGCATGGTGTTTACCCAAGGAATACCTAGGGATAATATATTTTTAACAGGAGTTTTACCCAGGGATTACCTAGTAAATATAACAATATATAGTCAGGAATTACCACTACAACAAATTTGATGATTAGTGACATTTTGTTATATGACGAATTTTCAAAATGTCATAGATAATGCACATATTGTGACGAATATTGTCAAACATCACTCTTTTCCCCAAATCAAATATCATATATGACGATCTCTAATAATGTCACCTAGAAGCGTCACATAATGTGTGGCGCTAAACTTTCCCTCCAAATGAAGATGGAGGGAAATACTTTTAGTGCCACGAACAATATTTGGTGATGTTTTTTTGTCGTCATTGATATGTTGCATTATCAGTGATGAATTACTAATGTCAGTATTTAATTACTTATGTCACCAATGACATTGTATTTTTTATATGACGATTTGGTTTTGTCATGTATGTCTAGATTACATGGTGACGTATACATATGTCACTAAAATATAAATGTTCATGACGGTTTTGTTATGTCACAGGTACAAATTACATCACCTTAAGTATATAATGTCACATTTGTATAACTAATACATGACATTAGTTTTTGGTCACATAAAAACCATTTTTATTTTTTGCAAAAGTGTTTAGTCTTGAAATTAGCGTGAACTAGAAACAAAAATGAAGAGGATACTAGGTTACGTTTAGGGGGATGGGGTTTTTCGCCTATTTTCTTGATTCCCAAATGCTATATTTTTTATTTAATTGGTTACCAATTTTTGTTATAAAAAACAAATTTAATTATTCGCGTAGCACCGCAATTTAGCATAGTGGAGATTATGTTGTTGATGATTTTACTTTAATCCCAAAGTTTGGAAATTATATACATATTATGGATACCATTTTCGGTGGTCCTGCGTTGAGCAACTATTGGCATGCTTTAGTTTAACATTAGTAACTTGCCCATTTATTGTTGCCACAGTGGAGAATATGCAATGTACTTGTCTACAGCTTGCTAGAAAACATTCAAGTTGCATATGCTTTGAAATAGCAAACATAGCGGCCCAAGTGTTTAGGTTTATTATATTGCTCTTTTTCAATTTGAAAAATTAAAACTCAAAGGGCATTTCTTTGGCATCCACTACTTAATTGTGGTCGGATTAAAAAAAAAAAGCACACATAAAGTATTAGTTGTTTTTTCAAAATAACCTTTCATTTTAAAAAGTCAACAATATGAATTTTTTCTTTTAGCTTTTTGAACCGGTAAAGGTATTAAATTTTTTGAAAACGTTATTTTTTTTTACGCAACATAATTCTTGGAAAATGTGTCGTTGTTATTATTAATTTACACATATTTTTGGGTTATAAGGCATAACTTGCTCTTAAAACCATATTAGTTCCAAAAACACTTTTGCAAAAAATAATAATGGATCTTCAACCAAGAGTGGAGATGGAAATCAAGCAAGTGCTTCTTCTTTTCGGCCCAAGGGAAGGGAATAGAATGAGAACAAAGAGAAGAATAAAAAAAGAGATATTATGGAGAAATTAGGGCTCAAGTTCAAGACCAAAAATACCCCTTGAAGTATATGGTCGTGTAACTCCCAGTCTACTGTATATCTTTTCGAATGCAAAGAGAGTCACTCAATTTAAGAGATAACCGACCAAGTACACTACCATGTAACTCCCCGTTTGCCCTTGTATCTCTCTGAATGAAAACTTTACGCTATTGGAAGCGGGATAGAGAGTTGCACAGGGGGATACACATTCGTGTAATTCTTCCACTATATGTTTATTTACCTCATGTGCCACAGATTTTCCTATTTCCCAACTTGAAACGATCTAAAACTCTCCAAAACTCAAAGCACAACTATTCTAAAAAGATTTGGATAACAACAACGCGAGCTAAAAAGTTGAAACAATACATTTATTGTAGCGTTTATCTATCTATTTTATTATAATAGTTTATAATATTTACTATGATAGGTTATATTATCTATGTCGTCGGTTTGGAATAATTATTTCTATAATTACTAAAATCTATTACAATGGTTTTGTAATTCCATACTACTTTACAAATAATAATTTTAATAATTCAATTCAGTAAAATTATAGTAATAGCACAACTCATACTATAATGAAGTAAATACTTAACATTCAAATGAATATTAAAGTTTACAAAAACACTCAATGCATAGGAATTCAAACAAAAAAATTAGCTAATGCAGAAGCAATTTTAAAGTTAATACATGACAAGTAATCTTGAATGTATTGGGATAAAACCAATTGAAAATATAATATCATTGCCCATATAGTTATTAAAAATTAGTTGGTAAAAAATTAAAATTACGTATAATATATATGATTTATATTAACATAATAATAAAATTTATCAAAATAAAATGATATAATAAATTCATTTTTAATCTTGTGACATTATGTGAGCTTCAATTATACAACATATGCACTAGTTATTAAATTCATCCATTCATAACTAATGATCCCAAAATAAATATTTATAGAATGAAAGATTCATAATTATATGCAAACATATGTATTTTTATTAAAAAAGTAATACATAAGAGATGCATGAACATCTATATATATATATATATATATATATATATATAGTCATTGTTATACGTATAAGGGTGTAAAAGTAATAGGAAAAAGAGATAATATAAATAAATAGATAATATAACACAAAAAAAGGGATTCAGATATCTCGATCTATCATGAATTGCCAGCCAAGAAGGATTTTGATCTTTAATCTACTACCACCCAAGCCCTTGTTAATTTTCCAAAAAAGGTATCATGGTGCCAAGCTTGTCTTTTGCTCCTTTCTTGTTCTCGAAATCATCACTGTAAGCCCCATCACTCTCTCTGACACACACTAATTCATTTATTCATTCATTGTCTTAGCGCTAACTATAAGGGTTGATGACCTTACACTTGGTCAGCGGGCATACAGTATCACATAGACCAAGCCACGAGGGCGCACAGCTGCGTGGATTTGGTAGCGCACGCAGGTGGCGCGGCGCTTGTGTTGTGTCGGGACCAAGGGCGGGTGAAATACCCCGCATGATCATGGACCGAGGCCGCGGGGCGCGCGCGCTGGGACCGTGGGCGTGCGCGTGGCCGGTGAGCAAGTGGGGCGGGCGCGCCCCTTTACCAAGAGTCAAGTGTCGCGAGGACTTCATCATGTAGAGTGTTGGATCTCTAGCAAGTCTAGGCGAGGCGGGACACTTGATCGAGCCGGTTGACCGAGAGCCGATTCCGGATCGACAAGGCATTTACACGGGCGTATGCAAGTAGGCACGTGGCCGGGAGCGTTACGAGCCGGGGCGAGGATGGCACGCGGTATTACCGCGCGTGACCGATCTTGCTACGCGCGTGACCAAGGAGTGGCTGGTTAAAGCTACATTCGAGTCGGAGGACACTTGCAAGCTAAGTGAAGTCGGGGTATTCACGCCGAGGCCGGTATTGGGCAAGGGGCTCAATCAACCTTGGATTTGGGGTAGCTCTTGTAATAGGGTCAAATGTGTCTTTGGGAGAAGACAATGCCATTTGGTGTTGGTTTTGGCTATGGTTGTAAACATTTCTCACTCTAAGAGAGTTTTATGTTTTTCTCTCTCAAAATGGGTTTCTTTGTGTCGTGTTTCTCGTACCGACGTGTATTCCGGATTTGCTCGCTTCTTCTTATTTCCGCTATACTTTGTAATGCAAACAGGATTAACGTCTTGTTCTTGCAAGGAAAGGCCGACTGTCGCTATGGTGCATGTCGAGTGCCGCACGGCCGCTTTGATCGGTTGGGAATATGTGCAGTTGGTATCGAGCTACGAGTTCGTGGCGTGAAGCGAAGCGCGAGAAGACACAAAGGTGAAGACGGTGGAGATGGCGACTAGCAATAAGGATCGTATGGATCGCCTTGAGGAGACGACGGAGCGCTTGCGGAATGTCGTCGGGAGTGTCGATGATCGGCTCGAGAACCCGTCGAAGATGGTAGAAGACCTTGCGATGGGATATCGCGAGAGCCGAAGACTGTTGAAGTCCCGAAGACGAAGGTGCGGTTTCGGAGGCGAGAGGTCGGCCGACTCAAGGAAGCTAGCGCTTCACCGGTCTCGTGGGAGGCGCCCACGAGAGTGAAGGTCCCCGAACCTTCCCCATTTGATGGCGCACGGAGTGCCAAGACACTTTGGAGAACTTTCTTTGGGATGTGGATCGGTACTTTAAGAGGCTGCAAGGGTGCCGGGCCATGGCGGAGTCCCGTTGGTCGGGATGTACCTTGCGGCGATGCGAAGCTATGGTGGCGAACTCGTCGGCGGGAAGACGCTCGAGCGGGTTGGACAAGTTCGAACTCGTGGGTCGAGTTGAAGAAGGAATTGCGGGAGCAATTCTTGCCAGCAACTTTGCTTGGGTAGCTCGCACAAACCTGAAGGAGCTACGGCGAACAAGCCTTGTCCGAGAGTACGTGAAGGAGTTTTCATCATCGATCTTGGATATCGGGGACATGTCCGAGGAGGACAAGTTGTTTAACTTCCTTACGGGACTCCGAGTTGGGCCCCGGGATCGAAGTACGGAGGCGGGGCGCGAAGGACCCGACCTCCGCGATCATTGCGGCTGAGCACTTGGTGGACTTGCAAACCTTACCCGGTGGAGAGGGTGAGAAGGCGAAGTTCAGATCCAAAGACAAGAAGCCGGTTGAGAGAGGGACCGGAGATGGGTTCCTAAGGTGGAAGCCCACCGGTCGGGCCGGATGGAATAGACCCGGGGATAATGGAAGAGCGGCGAGTGGTTCGGGCAAGATGAGTGGATGTTTCATCCGCAAAGGACCACATATGGCAAAGGATTGCCCTAAGCGTGAGAAGTTGGTCGCGCTTAGAAATGAGTCGAAAGCAATTCGGAGGACCCAGCAAGGATGAGTCCTTTACAAGCTGTTGGGTGCCTAGAAGACTGCCAAGAGTGACGGGCGGTGGATTCTACGATCTATGTGGAGCGACCTTGAATGGAAGGGCCATACAAGGGAGGGTGGATACGAGACGCAACTCACACTTTCATCAAGGAGGATGTGGCGACTCGGTGGGGGGCGAGCGTAGGGATGCACACGAGCCGAGCGGAAGCAAGTCGGCTCTCGGCAGCGGCGGTGCCCGGGAAGATCTCGTTGGTGGTCACATTAGATGATTTCGAGTTGTTCTTGGGGATAGAGTTCCTCAAGTCCGTGAAGGCATTTGTTGTTCCACATTTGGGTGGTCTTCTTATGGATGAGAAGAACCCATGCTTTGTAGCGGGAGTGGCTGCAAAGGAGAAGAAAGGGAAGAAAGCGACGCTTTACGCGCACGAGAGGGTGCAAGGGCTGGGTCATGGAGAACCCGGATATGTGGCTCTTTGTATTGGAAGTGCACGATTATCCGGTGGAGGATCTACTTTCAGTTGTGGCTGAAGTCTTGACGGAGTTTCAAGACGTGGTGCCGCCGGAACTACCCCGTGAACTCCCACCCCGGCGTGCGGTAGATCACCGAGATGGAGTTGATGCCGGGCTGCGAACCCCTGCCCGGGCTCCCTATGTCACACTTGGAGTTGACGAGTTGAGGATATGACTCACAAAGCTTGATAATGGCTTCATTTAGCTCGAGAGGACATGCGGCGGTGTTGTTCCCGGAAGAAGCGGGAGTGCTCTCTTCGTCGTGCGCGGACCGCCGAGCGTTGAACCAAACACGGTGTTTGTGGTGAATCCTATGGTGGATCACATTGTTCACTTGAAGCGGGGATTATCAAGATGGAGGGAGTGACAAGCTGTTGTGAAGTTGGAGAAATATCATTTCTCGGGGTGAAGTCCGTATGGTCGGGCTAAGGTGGCGGTGGTTTTGGGCTGGCCCGCACCGCCGGAGAAGGTCGTGCCGCTCACCGAGTTGTTGAAGAAGGACCGGCCGCGGGGGCTGGACCGAGAGGCAACAGACTCTATGTGCCGAAAGGAGGGAAGATTCGGCGAAGCTCTTGAGAGAGCATCATGATGTTCCATGGGCGGAACATCCCGATCGTGAGCGAAGGAAGACCTTGCTCACAAGACATTGTTATGGGCTGAATACGGGCGAAGACTTTGAAGCATATGTGAAGACGCGTTTCGTGTGCCAACAAGACAAGTCGGAAAGAAGACGGGAGGCCTGTCTTCTCCGGCCGTTGAGTGTTCCGGAAAAGCCATTTTTCTCCGGATTTTCCTAAGGTGGAAGAGATGTCAACGGTGATGGTGGTCATGGACCGATTCACAAGGTATGCGGTATTCATACTCGCACCGGTAGTGTGTTCGGCGAGAGGTGGCTGGTTTTTCTGAAGCATGTGGTGAAGCACTTTGGGGTACCGGGAGACATCATAAGCGATTGAGGTGTTCGCTTTCTTGGGCGGTTACGGGACGGCGTTGTTCGAGTTGTTGGGCACGAGTTGAAGTTTTCAACGGCGAATCATCCGTGGAAGGATGGGCGACGGACGGAGAGGATCAATACTCTGTTGGATGAGTATCTCCGACACTATGTTTCGGCTTCGCGGAAGAATTAGCTAAGTACGCTTGATGTAGCGCGGTTTAGCTACAACCTTCATGGGTTTTCATCAACGGAGAGGAGTCCGTTTGAGCTTGAGTATGGATACCAACCTATTACTCCTTCAAAGGTGGCGAAGAGGAGGACATGAGGAGAATGTCCTGCCGCGTATCATTTTGCTATTGATCGGCAAGAGATGATGGAGAGCGCTCGGGATAGCCTCGCAAGGCGGCTCGCCGGGATGAAGAAGTATGCGAGATCAAGGGAGACGTCCTTTGGAGTTCCAAGTAGGGGACAAGGTTTGGTTGAAGCTCACTCCACGGGTGTGGAAGAAGTTACATCGGGAGGATGTACACAAAGGCTGAATCATGAGGTATGATGGGCCTTTCGTTATTGTCCCAGGTTTTGGACAACCCCACGGATTCATCGAGGGCGAAGAAGAGTCGGGCTCCGCCGACTATTCGCGGGGAGTTCAACGGGGTGGCCGAGCGGATCCTAGACCGAAGAGTAGAAGGCCAAAGCAAGAAGAACCGCGGGGGTGTTCTTCCTTGTCCAATGGAAGGACTTGCCTATGTCGGAGGCAAGGCTGGGGGCGCGATACTACTCTTTGGCGGTTCAAGGAGTTGGTGGAAGACTTCTTGAGTTCGAGACCGACGACGACGTCGGGTTCAACTAGTGGGGGTGGTTTGTAAGGGTTGATGACCTTACACTTGGTCGGCGGGCATACGGTATCACATAGACCAAGCCACGAGGGCGCACGGCTGCGTGGATTTGGTAGCGCGCGCAGTGGCGCGGCGCTTGTGTTGTGTCGGGACCAAGGGCGGGTGAAATACCCCGCATGATCATGGACCGAGGCCGTGAGGCGCGCTCGCGCTAGACCGTGGGCGTGCGCGTGGCCGGTGAGCGAGTGGGGCGGGCGCGCCCCTTTACCAAGAGTCAAGTGTCGCGAGGACTTCATCATGTAGAGTGTTGGATCTCTAGCAAGTCTAGGCGGGCGGGACACTTGATCGGGCCGGTTGACCGAGGGCGATTCCGGATCGACAAGGCATTTACACGGGCGTATGCAAGTAGGCACGTGGCCGGGAGCGTTGCCGAGCCGGGGCGAGGATGGCACGCGGTATTACCGCGCGTGACCGATATCGCTACGCGGCGTGACCAAGGGTGGCTGGTTAAAGCTACGGTCGAGTCGGAGGACACTTGCAAGCTAAGTGAAGTCGGGGTATTCACGCCGGGCCGGTATTGGGCAAGGGGCTCAATCAACCTTGGATTTGGGGTAGCTCTTGTAATAGGGTCAAATGTGTCTTTGGGAGAAGACAAGGCCACTTGGTGTTGGTTTTGGCCATGGTTGTAAACATTTCTCAATCTAAGAGAGTTTTATGTTTTTCTCTCTCAAAATGGGTTTCTTTGTGTCGTGTTTCTCGTACCGACGTGTATTCCGGATTTGCTCGCTTCTTCTTATTTCCGCTATACTTTGTAATGCAAACAAGATTAACGTACTGTTCTTGCAAGGAAAGGGCTGACTGTCGCTATGGTGCATGTCGGGTGCCGCACGGCCGCGGTGATCGGTTGGGGCTGTGACACTAACAATATTAAGTTTTCTTGTTTTTTCTAATCATAGAATAATGCACTAGAGTGTTGCGCTCTATCCTTGCATAGCCAACATCCGACGGGAAGAACAATTACTTTAATTGGACGTGTCATAGCAAGGCAATGTGTGACATGAAGAACAATAATTTGGGGTTAATCAATTGCCAGAGAACACTTATTGGTGGAATTAAGGGTTTGGATTGAATCTAGGTTCTAGTTCTATTTCATATTAGAGTTTCGATGATGTTGGTAATTATGGTCGCAAAAATCCATCCACACTCTATCTAAACAAGACCAAACATTTTCCGAAGATTTTTATCAACCTATGGTAAAAGTTCACTCTTGAAGAGATAGATGCACGTTGATTCGGAAAGATAACTAATATAAGATTTTTTTGTATGTTTTGTAAGTTACGAAGGCAAATACGGGAGGGAAAGTTGATAACAAAAGCATAAAAGTGTTGTACATACCATAGTAAGGTACTTGCAGCGACTCTCAAATTGTTAAGGTTGCATTCGTCAAAAGTAGTTGCATTACATATGACATGGCATAATACTTATGTAATAATACGCTTCTTGTGTAACCGCAAGTGTGCTGATCGTACAAGTAGTATAATGTACCCAATGTGGGATCGGGTAGTCGAATCCATATGGCTGATATAGTTATCAATACCCTCTCGTTGCTTAGTATCTAATTGGTTAACAATTAGGATTGAAATAACACTAAGAGCCTAGGGACGTGGGCAAGAAGAAGGAAAAGGAGACGAGAGGAAATTCCTAGCGAAATGCTTGATTGAGGAGTAGGGCCCGGGGTTGATCCCTTAATGTCGAATTGTACTCAAACTCTTGCAAGACTTATCGAGATACATCTAGGAAATCTATGCGTGCTCTAGGAGCTTTATTGCAGCTATGGCTATGATAAACATCAAGATAGTGATTATCTTTGTGAGGTTCAAGCATTTCGTGGGAGCAATTACACTTCGGTAATTACGCTAGGCAAAAACACACGACAAGTTTATAATCACACTATGCACATCATGCATATCCAAGTTATACAACACAAGATTTAACATATAAATTACTAAGACTCCATAAGCATTGCAAAAATGAGCATTCAAATACAATCTTTAAACCAAATTCACAACTCGGGGCTCTCGATAAAGTTAGCCCCTCATGGGTTCACTCAACAAAGAAACAAAAGAGAAACAAATACAAAGAAATTCAAAGACTTCCTATTTGCTTGCATCTTCGTTGAGCTCCGAGGATCTAAAGTTGGCGAGGATCCGCCCCTGATATAGACCTACAATTCGTGCTCAAATCCTCTCTTGAAGGTGGTGAAATGTGTCTTTGTGATTCTTCTCTTTTGCCTTCGATCGTCACCGGACAAAAAGCTCCTTAAAACCCAACTTTCGATGTTTTTAACCTAAGTTTCGACCTAAGCACGGGCGTGCTTGGGCCATGCTTAAGGCTTGCGGTTTACAGGCAGATAAAGAATTCCAGCAGTTTCTGAATTTTCGCCAGGCTGTGAAGTGCATGGGCTGGAACACCCCGCGCTTAGCCGTGCTCTCATCTGTACGCCCGTGCTCTAGGAACTATGGCCTTGCATATGGTTTCTTGAATTTCCTGTGAGTTGCACGGCTAGAGAGCACGCCCGTGCTTAGGCCGTGCTTGCCTTAACGAACTATCTTTTAGGTCCTTTTGTTGTGAAATCTCCTCCAAATCACTTCTAATTGTTCCGGGATATAAATATACGTATGATAAACTCAAAAATACATCAAATAGCACCGAACTAGGAAAATAATGGCTAAAGAACAAGAAAATAGGAGGCATAAAATGGGTAAAATATATGTATAAAATACACTCATCATGTAACAAATGAAAGAGTCATGAGTCATCCTTCTAATGAAGAGGCATATAAACATTTAGACAAAACTCACCTAGTTTTACTTTAGAACCTAGCAATATTTGGATAGGCCTTCATGCTAAAAAGTTTTCTCTCATGGTCAACACGAGCGGCCTTATTCATGTTGGCCGGTTCCACATGGTCATGTGCTAGGCCATCTTTTTCACACGAGGTAGCTACACGATAGTGTAGCATATATATTGTGTAGCATAAAGTACTATAGTAAAGATCTTTGTTGTAAAGTATTGTAGCAACGCTCGGCAAAATCAATGGGGTCATCCATGACTATGTGGGTAGGTTATGTGTCCACCTAACTTCATATTATAAAAGGCCGATGTTAAGGTTTTAAAAAGAGCTTTTCTCTTGGCCTTTTGGGCAGCTAATTAATGGCCTCTCATTAGCCTTTGGTTGCTCTTTGGTGGCTATTAGAGTTATATTTGTACATGTACATACATACTTCCTACACTCTCGTATAATTGTATTATACATATATATGTATGTACACATTTCTTTTCTCTCTATATATGTAACCACTCATGTTCAATACAATTGGCTTGTTAAACCATTCTCTTCTTTACATGGTATCGGATGCCCCGGCTTCGTTCCTCCGGAGCCTATTCTCCGGCGATCGTCGATCTCCGGTAAAGATGTTCACTTGCTGCGATACTTGTCCGACAACCATGTTTCTCCAAAATCTCCTACGGGTCATGGCAAGGTAACTATGAAAGTTAAGATACAAGATATATGCTCTCACGGTGCATATACAAATATCGAGGCTACCACTAAAACTCCTTGTTAGTAATGTGAGTCGGGAAAAGATATAAGGAGGGAATCCCGGGAAGAAGACTCAACACAATCTGTTCTAATTCCAAAACTAATGTGACGAGTGTGCTAGCAAAGTTAAGCGAAAGATAACACCAAAAGAAAATTCAAACATAATTCGTATATGCACATGCACTAAATGCAAGACTCTATATGGATCCACTATCAAATCGGGGACAAAGTAAAAAAAATCATATTCTAGCAAGGGTTGACTCTTAAACTTACAGGTCGATACCACTAAAATTGTCACGCCCCGGGAACCTAACCGGGCACGTGGAAACCGGCACGACGACAAGAAGAGGGTCGCACAACGGCCCCACCTTCAGGTCGCCGTAAGGCTCAATATAAATCTATTATGACAATTACATAGCTAGAAGACAAAATAATAATAAGATCGTCATAGGGTTCCTTTATACTAGGGACCCTAAACACAAGTAGCATCAAAAAGCAGTACAAACCAGGGTTTTCAGATACAACCGAGAAAATACAAATACATAAACAACATATAAAGGTCAAGTCCAGTGGATCCATAAAGTTTACATGCACACTATAACAAACCTAAACAAGGAGGATAGATAAATCACTCTCATGCACGCACACACAACTCGTCCAACGTCGCAATCGAAAAGAAGAAAGGGGAGTGGTGAGTAACGAGATGTGACGCGGTGAGTGGTGTTAGCATAGATGTAACGAGTGATAAAGTATTTCAAGTAGTAATTCCACAAACATAATAACATATAAAATCAGTTCCAAGTGTCTAACAGATTAACAAGTAACACAAAGTTTATAAATAGTAAAAGCAAGTAACATTTTAAAACACAATGAATACGGCTCCCAAAATAGAGGCTGGCCTAAAAACAATTCCCACGCTAATCGTGGCCGCGACTAGCTATGGGACCACCAAGGAGTTTTAAAACTTTTTAAAACTTAAAAGGTTGCATTTCCTTGGTGTTGGCCATTGAGATCCCCGTGTGGTGACCCCGGGTCTCTAAAATAAAATCTGAATCAAACCCTGTCAATGGCATTATGCTCCTCTTGACCAGGGTACCAGGGTTAACGGCACCACCTCTCAATAGGCTGGCCCATAGAAACCCCACACTGCAGTGTTGGACTAAAGTCCGCCGTCACCATCAAAACTGGATGTCACAATATACTTCTTTCCAATTTTCAACTCAAAGAATCCATCATACAATGTTTAAATACAGAAATGTACATCAAACCAGGTTCCATTTGCATATAAATACGGGAATATACATCAAACCATATTCCATTTGCATATAAATACGTGTGCAAGTAAACAGGTTTCTTTCAAAATAAATAGGTATAAGCATTCTAGGTTTAACCATTTCAAGTAAATTCGTACTAAAAAATATATATATATCAAAGGAAACCAATTTATCATCAAATTTATGTAATAAAACGCATGAAGAAATACTTTAGTACTCTTATTAAATCTATGCAATTATAAATTTAACCACTCACAGAACCAATCCCGAGACGCGCTCTCTGATCGGCGAGTTCCTTCCCCTTAAAGGATGCTTCGCCACCTAAATACAAGCAGGGGATCCAAATTCTAATGATCAAAAGAATGATAACCAAAAGAAAATGCATGAAAATGCAATTATACATGTCTAATACGAAACCTTAGCGTTTTATGGCAAAACAATGTCATTTTGGACCCAAACGACATCGGAATGGAGTAAACCTAGTTCCAATGAGTTCGGGATAAGAAGAGCTTCAATGTGGACCAAAGAAATACCATAAAATGGTCAAAAGTTTTGATGCTACAGTAACTTCGCGTTTCTTTGCGTGAAGCCGGCCCTTATACTAGGGTTTTCTCCCAATTTACAACACTAAATAAAAAAATTTCTTCAACAACATTCTCATACATGAATCATAAATCATTGGCTTTAATTTAAGCCTATGAATCACCAAATCCATGGAGAATTCAAAGTTTTTATATATTTTCAAAAACAAAGAAATACGGGAGAAATACAAAATAAAAACATTGGATGTAAGGCTTACCGAACTCAAGAGTGAGGGAGGAGGGATTTTGGTATTTGAGTTCGCCGGAAATGCTCGACGGAAAAAAAAATAAAACAATCCCTACTATGGTCGGCCCAACAAGAAACGAAGAAGGAAAATAAATGAAGAAGAATCCAGGCCTTTCTCAGGCTATAATCCAGAATTTTCATATGAAATTCTCGTTTAGTCCCTATAAACTATAAGTTTCACAAGAAAATACCTAGAAACTTCAAGAATAGTGCCTGGTTGCCAAAATAGTATTGCCAAAAGGTCCTTAAGCTTAACACAAAAAAGGTAAACAAATAAATGTCCAATTTACCCCCGGTGTTGGGTTGGATTTTACACCTAAACTACTATATGAGCATGACAAATTACCTTCAATACTAAAATGACCATTTGACTATTTTAATGATAATACGCGTATAGGAAAGAAAAACGAAAATAGAAGATGTCAAATCAGGACAGGGTGCAACAAGTCAACTTATTGATCATGGTTTGTCTACTACCGTCTCTTCCTTTGACTGTACATGCACGGGACCATCTTACGGGGTAAAAGGTTGGAACCGGACATTGAGTTGGGGGCCTTTATCACCTAGAATCTCTTCATCTTCCTATATCTTCATCTCCTTCTATTATTTTACCTACCTCTTAAATTCCTGCTGGTTCCCTGACTCCATACACCGTTTTGTCTAATAGTACTACTGCCCCCCTACTTTCCCACACCATTTCCTCTTCTACGCACCCTACAGCATGTTCCGATGCTTTAGGTGATTCTCCCGCTTCCTATTCCACTCAAGCCTCTCCTAAAGATGCTCCTGCTGTTCCCCGTCGTTACCCAGATCGTG
This sequence comes from Dioscorea dumetorum, assembly GCA_902712375.1. NCBI lineage: Eukaryota > Viridiplantae > Streptophyta > Magnoliopsida > Dioscoreales > Dioscoreaceae > Dioscorea > Dioscorea dumetorum. The sequence goes on from CACTHL010000245.1 coordinate 7,272,017, forward strand.
TTCGCCATCCTCCAGCTCGGTATGCTCTCTCTATCTCTCCTACCTACTATCCACTTTTTCAGACCTTCCTTGCTGCCATTCACACTCATTATGAGCCACAATCATATCGTGAGGCTGTTTAGCATCTCCATTGGCAGCAAGCTATGACACAGGATTTTTGGGCTCTTGAGCGCATGCATACCTTGTATCTCGTTCTCCTTCCTTCCGGTGTTAAGCCTATTAGTTGTCGGTGGATCTATCAGGTTAAGACCTGAGTTGATGGCACTATTGAACGCTATAAGGCACGTCTTGTTGCTCATGGTTTTACTCAGAAGTATGGCATTGATTATGATGAGACTTTTGCTCCTGCGGCCAAGTTGACTACTGTCAGTCTTCTTCTTACTATCGCTGCAGCGCGTCACTAACCACTCTATCAGTTAGATGTGACCAATGCCTTCTTACATGGGGATCTTTCTAAGGAGGTTTATATGACTCCTCCTCCTGGTTTCTCTCATCCTCCTCAGTATGTATGTCATCTTCATTGGGCTATTTATGGGCTCAAACAGGCTCCTCGCGCCTGGTTTGAGCATTTTTGCAGTGTGATTCTTACTCTTGGATTTACAGAGAGCTCTCATGATTATGCCTCTTCACTCGTCAGACTTCTCGTGGCCTCACTATTCTTTTTCTCTATGTCGACGATATGGTTATTTCTAGTGAAAATGCCGATACTATTCTTTTTCTGAAACAGCAATTATACACCGAGTTGCAGATGAAAAATCTTGGTCCTCTTCATTATTTTCTGGGTCTTGAGATTGCTTATTCTTATCGTGGTTATTTGGTATCTCAGCAGAAATATATTCCTGACATTTTTCAAAGATCTAGCATCTCTGATCTTCGCACTACTTCCACTCCTATTGAACTACATCATCGTTTTTCCTTTACTGATGGCGAGCATTTGACTGATCCCACTCGTTACCGCGTACTTGTTGGAGCTCTTGTATATTTGACTATCACTCGACCCGACATTGCTTATATTGTTTGTGTTCTTAGTCGGTTTGTGAGTGCTCTTCGCTTTGCTCATTATGCTACACTTCTACGTGTTCTTCGTTACCTTTATGGCACTCTCACTTGATCTCTGTTTTTCTCGAACCACGTCCTCTTTTGAGGCTGCGTGCCTACTATGATCCCGATTGGGCGAGGTGATTCTACGATCGGCGATCTACTACTTGGTTTCTGTATTTTCCTTGGCGATTCCCTTATCTCTTGGAAAAGCAAGAAACAATCTACGATTGCTCTTTCCCTTTGCCGAGGCCGAGTATGGCACTATGTCTTCTACGCCAAAGAGGTTCTTTGGTTGCGTCGGATTTGATGGACTTTGGTGTCTCCGTATCTGCTCCCACTCCTATCTACTTGTAACAACCGAGTGCCATCAAAATTGTCGTTAATCCCGTGTTTCATGAGCGAACGAAACATCTTGAGGTTGCTCTTCACTTTATTCGTCATCACTACCTTGCTAGCAGTATTCGCCTTCCATATATTGCCTCCGCCCACCACCGGCTTGCTGATTTTTTCACTAAGGCACATACTATTTCTCGCTTCTAGTTTCTCGTTAGCAAACTCTCGGTTTATGACCCAACGTGAGTTTGAGGTGGCGTGTTAGAGTTATACTTGTACATGTACATACATACTTCCTCCACTCTCTGTATACTTGTATTATACATATATGTGTATGTACACATTTCTTTTCTCTCTATATATGTAACCACTCATGTTCAATACAATTGGCTTGTTAAACCATTCTATTCTTTACGGTGGCGGTTTCACCACTCTATTGCACATTTGCACCAAGAGGGATGCAAGCAAAAGAAGAGGAGTTTAACCAAAGGTCAAAGGCATCAAAAGAACTGTTTATAAAGAGATCTTGGAAGCATCATAAGCGAACCTTTGGAGAAATCATCCACCCAAGGAGATCGTGAGTCTAGAGAAGGTTTTCATATATCTTTTTTATGCATTTACATTTCTTAGTGTTGTACAAGTGTTCCTGTTTACGAGGAACTAACTTATTATAGCTGTTGGACTTGGTTGAAGCCTAGAACTTATTTACATTATTGATTTTGACTTTTGATTTCTAATTTGAGATTTAGTTTGAGATTCAATCATGCGTTATTTATGCCATGCAATCCTTTATAGTGAGAGCTCCATTGTATACTTAATCACATTAATGACAAATTAAGAAACCCATTAATGGTAGATTCACCAAGGTTGAAAGGAGTTGAGGGTGACCTTTGAGGTGGAAGACCTTTTCCGCGACTTTCCCATTTAGAGTAACCGTACCTCTAAATTTCATTGAGTCTAATGTAATTGTAGGAGCCATAGTCATGAGAGAGATTATCACCGAGGCTCGTATGGGATTAGGGGCTAATTGGCTTGAGAAAATCATTGGCCTAATTTTGTAATTTGAGTTATTTAACATTTGAGATCCCCAGAGTGTTCATGTAGTTGCAAAGAGCTTTATTGAAGAGAGAGATCACCATTGAAGCCTTGTATGAGATTTGTTGTTGATTGCCTTGACTAAGTTATTAACATAGTTTAGAATACCCATGGCCAAACCTTTCACTGAAAAGTCATTAGTCAAATCTTGTCCCTCAAGATATAGTACTAGAGGATCTATTGTCCAAATACTCTCTCTTATGTTTGATTATTCCTTATGTGCCAATTGTATGTAGTACTAGTCTTAGGCTAATTTTATTTTCACCATCACTTTCTAGTGACATGTTAGATAGTAGACGAAAAGTGAGTAATAGCATTTTTTTCGATCTTTGTGGAATATGATCCTTACATACTCGTGTGATGTATTACTTGACAATCTATGCACCTTAGGTTATCATCATATTGTAGTACCATTCTACTTAGGTATAGGAGGATGTTGAAGAGAGAAACAAAAGAGGTTAGATCAAACACAACATTTGGGAGCAACTATTAGTAATTTGGAACGACAAGAATTACAAAAAATATTGAAAGAAAAAAAAAGAGTTGTTAGTTAGATGCTCAAGTCCATGATCAAGCATAAAGATAGGCTGGTAGGCTTCTCTATTTTTTTACTATATAAATACAAACCTTTTCTAACAATTAATTTTATTTATTTATTTATTTATTTTGCGGAAGTAAAAATAGGCGGTAAGATATCCACGGTATAAGCCTTTATGGATATCTATCGAAAGAAAGTGGGAGGTGGAATAAGCAACATGCCCAAGTAGACCACATAATTATAAATTAAATTTATCTTAGAATTAGTAAAAATATCATAGTCATAATATATAATTTATTGTTAATTTTGTTTTTGTAGGAGAAATTTCTCAATCCTTCCCAAGACATATTGGCTCAGGAAAGAGAGGAAGCACCAATTGATGACAATAAACCATGCAAGGATCAATTCAGATGTGCAAAAAAATCAGTAGTATGGTATAGGTAACCTTGTTGAGGAGATAGCTTCACTTAAGTACTCTTATTCCTAGTTTTAACGGTCTACCAATGCAATCTGTTACTTTCTCTCTAGAGGTTTTGAATAAGTTGGAATGCTTAGAAAAGGCATACCAAAAGCAGAAGTAATGTAGTCAACTCCTACAAAAAGCATATCATGAATAGAAAGCAACAAAAAAGGATACATCATCTCTCCTTTTTTTTTTTTTTTGTCAAGAAGAACGAAACCCCTAATGGGCCCGCTAAACTAAGACAGGGGCGTGCGCATGCCTCGATGCGCGCCTGTGGGGCCGCGCACACATGGGCGCCGGTACCACCCACGGTTCGTACTCACAATTCTCGAGACATGCACCCTCACCCCGAGGATTCGAACTATCGCCACTTGCGAAGCGTCCTCACGGGGGACCCAAATGCCAATTGACCCAAAGGCCGTTGACCATCTCCCTTATTGAATATGCAGATATTCATGTTAATCTTGAGACGTCTCCTGGCACTTCTTGTACTACTACAAGGACGAGGGAGTTTGTCTTCCATGTCCCTCAAATTTTAGAGGGTGTTGAGCAACCTCAACCCTTGATCCAACATTCAGATGAAGAAACCGAAGAAATATCATCTTAATAAATGTATTATTTCACGTTATTATGTTAGATATTTTTTATATATGTATATTATCATATTGGATATTATTATGTTGTCACATTTTTAGTTTTTATTTATAAATTAACAATAATTAAATTCAGATTTTGTGCTATTTTATATGTATTATGAATTTATATTAATTTTAATTGATAATTAATAAAATATTTATTTTTAAATTTTATAAATTTGCATAGCAAACGATATTAGGGCTGGTAACGGGGCGGGAATCCCCGAGCTCCGCGGGACCCGACCCGATAGGGACGGAGATTCCCCGATTCTTCCCCCAGTGGCGGTGGGGATGGGGGCCAACCCATCCCCGTTTAGTAAACGGGGCGGGGGCTGGGATTGCTATCCCCACCCCGCGAGGTCCCCGTCCCCGGTTTTTTTGTCAATTTATTATTTAAACTTTAATTAATATAATGACTATATATATATATATATATATAATTCTAAATTTCATGTTTCGCTCTATAGTCTATAATAAACATTTGGAGTTATTTATTTTTATAAAGTTTTATATGTTGGTTTGTTGAACTTTATTTTAAATGATTTTTATATTTTTGATGTGTGTTAGTGTGTATTAGTATTAAAAATTTTTAAAAATAATTAAACTTTATAGGTATATGGGGATCTCGGTGATGACAGATCCCTCCGGGACGGGGACGGGGGACGGGGACGGGGAACGGGGACGGGGAGACCTCTCCCCGTCCCCGCCCCGTGACCACCCCTAAACCATAGAAAAAAGTCATGCAACATTGACCTTTGTTACAAAGTGTCACAGATTAGAAACTAATTTAGACAAGACTTCATAAATTATCATAGAAAATTGATGTGAATATCATCGCAAACAATCATGAAAAGTGTTGCAAATTATTGGGGCAACAAGTGTTGCAAACAATCTTTCAACTAGCAATAAAATCTACAGCAAGTGAAACATGTGGCAAATAAATTGTCAAATCATATTGCAATGCAGTATTCTGGCGAAAATGTTGTGTATTGTTGCAAATCAAATTACAATATTCTATGTCACGGGAATCATGAATTACATTGAGTTTTGCAACTTTTTTTTGTTTGGCAAAGTAAAATTTGTGACGTTTTCTGTTAGATTCCTTGACACATTTCTCAAATTTATACCATATATAACATTTTTTTTGTAGTGTAACGTACTGGTAAGATACTTGGATGGCACGGTCGTGCTCCAAAAGACAATATATATATTTTCTAGCGCTCGACAGAAGTTCTTTTAACAAAGTTTATTGGAGTAGTTTTTGATAATTAATTTGAGCTAATTGCTGTCAATCTTTTGTAACCATCCCCACCTTCGTATGGAACATAGGGCATTAAGGTTGTCATACCGTTACTGATTCCTATTTGTTCAGGCAATATTGTCAACATGTGAAGCAGGGGAATTATAATGGACAACTAAATTTTAATTTATAATAAAAAATTAAAAAAAAAATGAAGAAAACCATGAACCAAAAAACATTAAGAAATACATATAAATTATCCAGTTCAAAATGCCATGCACTTTGTCATTAACCATATACTGTTTCTCATACATTGTTCATTGAGCTTAGTAAATTATTCTGTTTAAAAATAACTATCGCATCATTAATAGAAGCTTAACTAAAGCTAAGTGGTCATAGAGAGTTTAGAATCTAGATAAGGCACCAATATGAACAAGTCTAAAAGCTATCATAATAACACTACAAAAAAATCTTGAAGAATCTAGATGAAGGAGAAGTGCCCTCTGGTCCATTCTTGCCATACCACATGTGCTGCATGGTCACCTTCTCCTTAATTAAAAGTTGAAAGGGATCCTCTTTTCCATTTTTATAGGTTTTAGGGTTAAAAGAATAGGGTTAAAAGAAAAAATTAAACCAATCCAAAAGAGAAGAAAGAAAAAAGGTTAAGCGCAGCATGGAGTTTCTCACTTTCAGGGTAACAGATCAGAGCGCCGCCCCCCCGAGCATATTACATCACCAGGCGAGATCTAGACGACAGCATCTGGGATCACCCTGGTGGGGGATCTCTCTCTCTCCTCCATTGGGGTTCTTTCTTTTTTTGTAGCTTTTTGTTTTTTCTCCACTCCTAGTGGGGGCTTTCTGTTTCTTGTTTCGGCACTTTTTATCTTTTTGTCTTTGTTATTGTACTTTTGTTTGCTTGTTTCTCTTATTTTAATGAATGTGGTTTATCCACCTTTTCAAAAAAAAAAAAAAAAAAAGAAAAGCCGCACTAAAAGCAATAATTTCTAGGCCCGTATGGAGAGTATATACAACTTGAGATACCAGAATTTATCTCCACCAAAATGCTCCTTGTATCACCAAGCTGTGTCCACCATGTCTCATGAATAACTTTATCTTCCTGCCAAATCCCACCAATCATGCTATCCCAAGTCAACATACAGAAATCTAATTTGAAACTATGAAGGTTGTGTTTAGTGGGGAGTTAAGAGAGTCCCACTACCTCTAATTAATCAAATAGTCCAAGTTGGGATTTAATCATTCCTCCAACATTGGTTTAAAAAGTTTTAATTATTTGAATAAATATATATTAATTAAAAAACTAAAATTTTAATATAAATAAAAAATATCATCAATTAAAAAAAGTAATGTTAACCTAAATATATAATAAAAATTTGTATCTATAATTATTTCAAATAATTAAACATTAAGCTAATTATTACACCCCAATTGAAATACACTAGAGCGAATATTTCTGGGAATTAAAATCATGTAGGAGGAATTAATGAAAAAGATTATTAATGCAATTCTTGTTATAGTTAAGAAGGTAATAGGCTAAAAAATGATTAAGCTTCCTCTACCATTTGCCAAGACTACCATCTCACCTTGATCATAAATAAACATATATAGTCACATGTATATTATGTAAAACTAAATGGTATTACTGTAAGTCTTATGAGCATACCAAAGGAAGTAACACAAATTAATATGATTATAGGAGTGAAAAGCCTAATTAGCTAAATAGAATGATCCATCAAAGCAATGTTGGAGTTAGGCACTGTGGTGTTCTTCAAGCTTTTTCTTGAACATGTTCTCATTTTGAATAAACAACCTCCTCTTAAATGAAGGGAGATAGGAAGTTAAAAGTGAAGCTAATAATATGATAAGAGACTTGCTAACTAACATCACTCAGTACAAAAGACTTGTGCAAATTCATTCATTTAAATGAGTTTATTGCATTAAAAAGGATTGATGGCAACCATATATATATATATATATATATATATATATATATATATATACATTGAATGACAAATTAATAATTTTTTCCTCAATTCTATTATTTTTGAGATGAAAATTTTCTTGGGAAAAAAAGGGACAAATCAACAAAATCATCATTGACTAAGAAGGTATAATAAGAAAACATTAAAATTCATTATCTGTTTCAATGCAGAGCCCCTATAAAAACAATAAAAAATATGGCAACCGGCCTTGGTGAATTAAATTTTAATATGTGACTTTACGATTATGATGTTCTTGTCGATAAATTTTAATAGATATCAATACAATCTCAGTTGTGACCTATTTGGTTTTGCATACTGTTAATTGTAAAGAATTACGACAGCAACTTGAACTAAAAGTATTAGCAACGTTTTGTTTCCGTTTCTAGTACTTTTTTTTTTTAATTTTACGCTACATCCATATCTTAGACCAGAAGAGGAATAAATTTTTTCTCAAACTTTAGGCAGCACTTATTTTATAATTGGAATTATATATATTTATATATAATCTCATTTGGTTTGCTGCACTGGGAGACATACTCTGGATAATGTTGAGTTACTAAATAACTCACACAGTATCATGAGAACTCTCCCAATTTTTTTTTTTCAAGAAGAACGAAACCCCTAATGCGCTAAACTAAAACAGGGGCGTGCGCATGCCTCGACTGCGGCCTGTGGGGCCGCGCACACATGGGCGCTGGTACCACCCACAGTTCGTGCTCACAATTCTCAGACATGCACCCTCACCCCGAGGATTCGAACTCTCGCCACTTGCGAAGTGTTCTCACGGGGGACCCAAATGCCAATTGACCTAGAGGCCGTTGACAAGAACTCTCCCAATTGAGAGACAAATTAAAAATAAAATATAGTGCAAGAGACCTGCCACCTTTCCGTGGACTTGTTCAACTGCCTAGGCATTTTGATATATATAACTTTTATAATACTAGCATGTCGAGAATCAAATTGGAAATATTAAATTATAATTAACAGTCACACATTTGTTAATGTGCAAAACATAAATTGATTATGGATTTATTTGGATTGGTTTAAAAAAAATATTTTTTTTTGCAATTTGGTAGAAGGATTTTTAAAAGAGTGCTTTTTAGAGTAAGTTAAGTGCTTTTCTGTATTTTATACTTAGATAAATTAATTCAAAAATATTTTTATACGTGTAAAATTGTTTGGTTGTGCATTCGTAAAAGAACTTTTTCAATGGTAAATTACTAAAATTGACATTTATTGAGTTATTATAATATTCCAACTATTATGCATTTTAAAAATAGTAAAATGGCCATTCAAAACATAGTAGGAGAAGACTTGGAAATGAGCTTAGAGGTAGAGAAAACTATTAAAGCCGTGAAAAGATTGGAGAAAAATATAAAAATACAGGTAATTTTTTTTTTCATAAGACTAACTTAATAATTTCACAACCTTCAAAATAGCTTCTGAAAAGTGTTTTTTCAAAAAACATCACATGACCAGTTTCTAAAAAAAAGTTTACCGGTTTCATTTTCGCAAAAAACTAATAAAAACAATTTTTTTGAACCCATAACTGCTTAATTTATAAAATAACATTTTTGAGCTTTCTAAAAACTAATCCAAACAACCCGTATATAAACCTAGATCTCATTCTATCATGCTAAGCTTTTGGGTTTTGGGTTGAATTGAGTGCACATTATATGTTTGATCTTACATCTAACGTTAGCAAAATTTTCTCTAATTCGTTTGTATTGTTTAATTAAAATATGCTAAGCTTTTTGGTTGACTTCAAGAAATGGATGTCCACTTGGTATTTTGCACAATAAATCTAACCAACCATCTGGATTATTTTATTAATTATCTAAAGAAATAGTTTACTCCGATGGTCAAAATTTAAAATAATATTGGTATTTCCTTCGCTCCTATAATGTAGGACATGAAGTGACCCTTCGCACTCCGACATTCAATAACTCCAGGGCAAAAAACACCATGAGGAGATTATCCCAACTATGTGGCTAGCTACCTAAATCTTTTTCCTGGCCTTGCTTTAATTATTACAATCATAGTCTTTTCACTATCGAGTCCTTTACATAAGATATTCAATTTGAGAAAATCCCATATCAATTTCTAAAATCCATGCTCATTGAAGTTACAAGTGGATTGAGATAGTGACTTTTATTCATATCCATCCCTAGTTAAATATAAAGTAGTCATTGCTCATTTATCACCACAAAAAAATATTAATAACATTTAACCTTATCATTATCAGTTTCAAAGTTTATCATTATGGATTTCAAAGTTATAATAAAAAAAAAGAAAGAGGTCATGGTGTATTGGGCACTTAACAAGTACCATAAGCATCGACAAAAAAATCTAACATAAAATGGAAATTATATAAAATAATGAAATTCAACGTTAGATTTGAATAAATCCACGTGCCTTTATTCAAAACTTCAACATCTTTCTTCTAAGGTAATATTCCAGTTAAAAAGATTTACATTTCAAGGCTAAACAAAGGAACATGTTTTTTTTTTTTACTCTTCCTATAAAACACATTCTAGCTCATCTTTAAACATAATTAGATGAGGATGGAATGGAATTTGCCAACTGTGAAGATGACAGACGAATCAACATTCTAAAATGCTAGTATAACATTGGCCCCCTCCTGCTTAGTTTTCCCACAAGGACCAGCAGAACAATCATTATGCTGAGAGGCAAGAGAGCCGCCCCTTAAAGGACCACCAAACTAGCCTAATTAAATCACAAGAACCTCTTGGCCATAACATTAAAAAAAAGAATGCGATTCCTGTAACCCCACACGAGAGGCCATATTACAAGTCAGCCATTCAAATTTTTAACTCGGAGATGCAAGAATATCAGCCTAACATGCTTTGTGCATGATGACCTGAAATTCTTGTTCACAAGATCTTTTATCACCGGAACCAGTCATGTTATATGTATCACTATGTGTTCGACTTTTAGAGGTGGGAGTCAATCGCTTGAACTCTGATGCAAGCTACGTATTGTCCGGAAAGAAAGTTGGCCTTTCGCTTTTTCGCAAGATCATGTGCAGAAAATTAGAGTCTCATATTTCAGCAACACTTTTGGTATCCATGGTGATCATGTGAAACATCCCGTGATGAACTATTTTTACCGATATTGGTCCGCATCTTTCCTTGTGGTTCAACTTATCCTTTTACTGTATACATTTTTACAGGAGAGTAAGGGATATGAAGAAGACTGCACCTATGAACAAAGGGAGGGAAAGATTTCAATCATGTGAATCATGGAGATGGAGAACATTAGTCTTAATAATGCAGCTGAATGGCAGGCCAACTTGGTGAAGATCCTTCCAAATGACAAGGCAGGACAGACACGATGGTGGGGACGGATCTCACTCAACCAGCCAATCCAGAGTACATGACACTTTCCACTAAACCAAGTCCCCTGTATCATGCGCTCTCTTGTTTTCTCCAATCATAAGAGAACAAGATGGATATGAGGTTTTCTAATGGACCCAGAGCTCACCTGGTCAGATCCACTAACAGTCTTAAAAAATGGTGCCACTTCTAATGTTGCCAGACTAAAGGACAAGCGTACAAATAATGCATTCTCTTGTTCTTTTGGTGCCATTCCCTCATAATTATCTGCAAGCCATTTTACAGAAAAAACCTTTCTTCTGATATTCACAACCATAAGCTTCACTAGTTGTACTCATCATGGATTTGAATCTTGTTTCATAAACAATGTACATTGCATTCTGGCTAAGAACATTTATGCATCTGTATCTGAATCAGAACACTGTGATTACCAAAAATGATTAGCCTGCGTGCAATGAGACGTGTTCTCCGCGTTAATGCATGGCTCCACTTCATCTGTAGATGTAAGTTTTCCTAGTGTTGATTTTGCGCATGTTGTTATCCAGTCATCTTCGAAGCTACTGGTTCATACATTCAAATGGAAGACGGCACGAGAGCGTTGTGTAACCAAACAATTGATCTTGGGTGAAGCCTACTTGAAAACCTCCTCTTACTGCTGTCACTTTCTCTAGAGAACCCCGGCTATGGTCAGCCATTCACTCCAAAATGATGCTTTTTGTATGAAAAGTAATAGTAATTAAAGCCACACTTCCAGGAAAATTCTTTAGAAGCACCGAGTTATCAAAAATATGTTGGCCACCTCAACACTGCTTCTGCGTCAAAACTCACATATTCTGCAAAGTTCAAATGAACATTCAAGTACAGTAGCTTGTCATCCTGCAATGGTTACAACACTAAGCAACAACTGTCATCGTACAACTGTTACATCTGTGGATCAAAATATGATTAGGATCTTCTTTGAATTAGGAGTCTAATGTATGTTCAAGTGTTTGGTCCGTCTCTTACTTATCTAATTCTTAATTATTGAATTCCTTCCACCCAATTGTCAGTTCATGGAGCTCCCACCACCACCTTCAATGGCAATCACTGCCATTACCTCCTGAAGAATTCATATCTGCCATTTCAGAACTCACATAAAAACATTTTGTGAGATATGGTCAAAAAGTAAAACTTTGTACTCATTTTATACATTAAATTCCACTTCCGTCGGTTTGACCCGTATTTCTGGATTTGTCCATTCTATTGTATTGATCAAATGAGGCACACAGGATAACGATATTGACTTTCCATTGCTTTTGTTATATATATGCCCACATACACAACCATCCCGCCGACCTTAGCAATACAAACTTGAGAATAACAAGCCACATGAAAACAAGAATGTTCTCTTCCGTGAAATCTTACCTGCAGAGGTTCTGCCAAGATGGTTTTCAAAGAAGTGGTGATTATAGCTCCAGTGAGCTGCTACCTTCTCTTGGAGCGACAATCAATAATTCCAACAAGCTCTGTAAATATATAGTCTCTCCGTACAACCCTTATTACAGGTACAAGAGAGGCCCTCTCTCTCACTCACTGAATTCCTCCTGTTTCTCTCTCTTTCTAATGCTTTTTGTCAACTCAAGCAGAGCCTGGGAGATGTTCTTGATTGTCCTTGTTGTCTACTCAGCTTGGGTCTGCCCATTTGAATTTGCATTCCTCAGATACTTGCCAAACACACTGTTTCTTGTTGATAATATCGTCAATGCTTTTTTCGCAATCGATATTGTTCTTACATTCTTTGTAGCTTATCTAGACCACAAGTCCTACCTTCTTATTGATAATCCTAAGAAGATAGCAACCAGGTTAGTGTGAATTTGTGACATTATCTTTCTGCTTTGGCTGCAACGTCAGATACTAACAACACTAGCTCCACGATATAAAATTCTGCAGGTACTTAGCGACAGGATTCATATTTGATGTGTGTTCAACAGCACCATTCCAACCAATAAGCCTCTTGTTCACAAAGCATGGCACAGGGCTTGGCTTCAAAGTCCTCAACATGCTTCGCCTTTGGCGTCTTCGCCGTGTTAGTAAACTGTTCGCAAGGTTTGTCTCTTCAGCTTTCCACAGATTTTGAATACTACAAATTTATTCACTAAACCAAATTCTTTCCATAGACTTGAGAAGGATATTCGCTTCAACTATTTCTGGGTCCGATGCACAAAACTCATTTCGGTAATCTATCTTAATATTCACAACAATCTTTTCTATCCAATTGTTTGGTTGTTGGATATGAAACTGTCACTTTGATTGAACTGCAGGTAACACTTTTTGCAGTTCATTGTGCTGGATGTTTTAACTATATGATTGCAGACAGATACCCTGATCCGAAGAGAACCTGGATAGGTGCAGTGATACCAAATTTTAGGGAAGAAAGTTTGGGGATCAGATATGTAACAGCAATGTATTGGTCCATTACTACCCTGACAACAACCGGCTATGGGGATTTGCATGCTGAGAATCCAAGAGAAATGTTATTTGATATCTTCTACATGTTGTTCAATTTAGGACTCACAGCTTACCTTATCGGAAATATGACAAACCTTGTTGTCCATGGGACCAGCAGAACCAGAAATTTTGTACGTTCTCTTAAAAACTCTATCTTTGCAAGAATTTTCAAAGTCATCAATTCATTGTCATCATAACCGATCAATACAATAAATTGAATAGCAAGAAGCAAGTAGATCCTAAAAATAGACAGTGACAATAACAGATTTTTCTAGCACGATGAGAAAAGGACATAGATGTTTAGATATTTTCTTGCTATCTCTATATACTTCATATTTTGATGAGCATGTGTCATGATTATATTGCATAGGTTACATTTCTCACTCAACCATGATTTCATGAAATGCTTCGTCAATATGTCATTCAAATAATATTATTTAAAAATATGAGATAATTTACCATTGTCACCGAGGTGATATCACATCCTTCCAAGAAATGTAGCCAGTGAAAATGTTTTCCTGGTTTGTGATTTCTATTTCAGTTTTTACTGATGATTTCTTCCTTTAATGCGATAGAGGGACACAATCCAGGCTGCTTCTGAATTTGCAGCAAGGAATCAGTTACCTAAGGCCATAGAGCACCAAATATTATCACATATATGCCTCAGATTTAAAACAGAGGAGCTGAAACAACAAGAAACTTTGAATGATCTCCCAAAAGGCATTCGCTCAAGCATAGCTCACTATCTCTTCTTTCCCCTTGTCCAAGAAGCCTACCTTTTCCAGGGTGTTTCCTATGACTTCATTTTTCAACTGGTACATCTTCCAATCTACATTTGACAAATTACACAACCATATATTTTCCATTATGCCTGGATGCATTTATACTGACACAAGCATATTTGGTGCGCAGGTTACAGAAATGCAAGCTGAATATTTTCCACCTAAGGTGGATATAATATTACAGAATGAAGCTCCAACAGATATTTACATACTCGTATCAGGAGCAGTGGTAAGTGAGTAATCCGGATTCTTTCACATAACTATGACTAATGATACATTAGTTAGTAATTATTACTGATGGTTGGATGTGTTGGTTAATCTTTTTACAGGATCTGATAGCATATGTTGATGGAACTGAGCATGTAAGATTAATGAACAGAAATTGTTCTGAATACAAATAGCACACAAAATTTATAAAAAAAAAAAAAAATAATTTCACGTTTCTGGTGTATAATTTCAGGTATGCGGAAGGGCAAATGCAGGGGAAGTGCTTGGTGATATAGGAGTTTTATGTCACAGACCACAACCATTCACTGTTCGAACCACTGAGCTCTCTCAAATTTTACGCCTCAGCAGGACCACTTTGATGAATATAATGCGAGAAAACATTGAAGATGAAACTATTGTCATGAACAATTTTTTTCAGGTATGTGAAAGATCTGGCTGACTTCAGTAAGCAGGCATTGATTTAAAGTTTTCTTCTTGAAGTGTTTGTCAGAATGCGAGCTGATTTCACTGCAATTCCTTTTACAGAAGCTCAAGTTAATCGAAAGTTCATATACAGCAGTGCAGCATATGGATTCGGGAATATTTTCAAGTGATTGGATTGAGGGAAGACAGGAAAGATGGAAGAGTCCTCCTGCAGGATACAGACTAAGAATACATAATGCGAATACAGGAAGACAAGGAGACAATCAGGGTAATAAAGCTGATCCAGGCTCAACCTATATAGATGAAATTAGAGCACTTAATCCAGCCATCCAAAATGGTGACTTTGAAATGGTTGATTTGTTGCTCAACCAAGAAGCTAGTATGGAGAATCAAAATAGTTTTGGATTGCATCGAAAAGGCATCTCCAAATTTTTGTCAATATCTCCAAACAGAGACAAATGCCGAGGAGGCAAACCAAGAATTGAATGGAATGAAAATGAGAGACGTTATCAATGCTCAATCGCTGGACAATATGGAATGCAATCAATTGTTGAGAAAGCAAAAATTTGTGGAGGCAATGCCAATGTCATGCCAAGGAAACAGGGATTACTCAGCTGATAGCAATGCCACAAAAAGGGTAGATAAAAGAGTCATTATACACATGCATTCTCAAAAGGCAAGTGCAAGAGATCACTTCGGAAAGGTGATAAACATGCCGGACTCTCTGGAGGAGCTCTTAATTATCGGTGGTGAGTTTTGCATGATTACTTTCATATGCGGTTTCTATTTTATCCACTAAAACATAAAATTGAAACCTGCACATCCACTAGATTATCTTCAACAAAAACAAAAAACTTCTTGCGCAAGTTTGCTAAGTTATAAAAATTGCAATTGACATCCTTTGCCATCATAACACAATCATGGATGCACTTGCACAAATGCAGGTCAGAAGTTTGTTGGTTATCATCCTACGAAAATTGTCAACCAAGAGAATGCAGAAATAGATGACATCAATGTAATCCGAGATGGAGACCATCTATTTCTCCTAGAGATCTGACGCAGGATCTATTTCTGTGAGAATTGAGAATTTCCGAAGAATGCATATAGTTACACTGACTACCTGATAACGACTTGTATGAGACAAAGGCATGGCAGCACTCAAGCATGTAGTTATGTTGAATGAATAATCATCAAATCAAGCACTTACTAAATGCACATTATCATGATGTACAGTCATAAGTTGGTTAACATACCTAAATATACTTTGTTCAGGAAGAGAAATAACTCATTTAGCTCATATAATGAAGAATATACTGAAGAATAAAGTAGTAGAATTTAATTTATCAGAGGTTGATATGACCCACATATAAAACTAGTACTTGATGACCATTTGGGAAGCACAGACATAGCAAAACCGCAGACGTGCCAGTGTCCGACAAGGATACGCCGTGGACACGGCCGGATACCGTATCCGACACCCTCTAATATGATTGGGCACCTCTCAACACTCCTGGACATGGCCAACTAGGTTTTCGCCATGTCTAATCTTGGGTTGCCAAGGTTCGGGTTGAGATCTTCGTCGGAACGAGGTTCGTAGGAGGATGAAATGAAGGTGATGAGAGGTGGAGAGAAAAAGAGAGTTGCTGCACATGATGAGGGAGGCGGCAGCTGCGAGGGTTTGGAGGTATGAGGCTCGTAAAAGCAGAGGTGATAAGGGTTGGAGAGATGGAGAGAAAAAAGGCGCTGCACACGGGGTGACCAGGGTTGGAAAGGTGAAAGGAAAAAAGGTGCTACGCAGGAGGTGACCAGGGTTGAAAAGATGGAGAGAAGATGAGAGGCGTCGCGGCCGCGTTCTAGAGAGGCCTTTTTAGGATCTAGGGTTTCTCCCCAAAGATCAATCTTGGGCATTGATTTATTTTTTTTAAAAAAACATTTTGTTTAGACTCATTTGAATTTTACTCTTTATAAATATTTATTAGAAGATATTATAAACTAAAACATCAAATTTAAATAATAATTTTTATATTATTATAATTATATTTTACCATTATTTTACATTAAAATATATATATATATATATATAATACTTTTTTTATTGTCGTGTCCTACCCCTACTGGTGTCCTTAATTTTCAGAAATTGCCTCACCGTGTCTGTGTCATGTCCCTATATCCGTGTTCATGTTTCATAGATGACCATTAAAATATCTGCTAAACCTACATTGATTCAGGACTTCAAGGGTGACATTGAAGGTGAACTTGTTATCAGTAAATCAAATAGTGTAATCTAATCATATCTCTATATAAGTACGCTTTTTCATCTGGCTTGTGCAGAGAATACAAATCAGTCATACAGAAAACATCCAGTAGAAAAAGCAAAATTAAAATATGAGCTTCTAATTGAAACAATTTAATCAAGCCCCTGACCACTATGATAACTAGATAAATTAATTTAATGAACAGTAATCATCAGAAAAAAATCAGCCAATAGCTGCATCACAAGTAAATTGAATAATCTAAATTTTAGAAAAACTTCAGATGAATCTTCAGGAATATGATAGGATAGAAACAAGTAAAATCTTCAATGATGATAAGATCATGTTTATGTTTGCAATTTTTATATGCCTGGATGCCATTATGATTGTCATATCACTCTTGTTCTCTATGCCATGTTTAGACAATAGCCTAGAAAATTCTACACTATTTCCCTTGTTCATCAAATGCTGTCAGGAGCAAAACCTAATTTAAGAAACATCCTGATGGTAGGAATAAAAAAAGAAAAAGGAAAACTCACCTAATCAAAATGCAGCAATTAAAACAGGCAGTATACAGGCAACAATCATATGCTCCAACTAATTCAATAGCAAAACAAGTGAAAAGAATTGAAATGGATGAATCAACCAAAAAAAAAGTCAGCACCCTAAAATCAAATCTCACAAACCAAAATTCAACCCTTTTTTTTACTCTACGATTTGAAATTCCAGTGAACAATAAGAATTCTAAGATAATACTAGAATTTAAATGAATACCCAAAAGTAGTTTCTAAAATTTAAATGCTAAAACAGGAGTTAAAGCAAAAACCTTGCGTGAGAGTTTGCTCACAAACTCCGTCTTCTTCCTTGCTTTTTCTTCAATTTAAAGAAAGAAAATAAAAAAAGATATAGCACTACATGCGGAAACTCACTGTTACTTTGAAAACGAGAGGTGTGCAAAACAGTGTTTACTGCTCGCTGGTACGAAAGCTAGGGGTATTTCCACGTTCATTATGGCCTTGTAACAGAAGTATGCATTAGTTATTGGTCCAAAATGATTTAATGGGATTTGTTGGGTTTAATTTCTAACTTTAGTGTGATCATTTGAATTATGATTCTACAAAAATTTATTTATTTGTCAACAAGATTTATAACCTATTGACACTGGACTTCTTTATTTTTATGAAAATAGTGTTGACTCCTCTGCCGGATTGTGAAAGTGTGTGTTATCTTTAGAAAATTCACCCACACCTCGTTTGTAGTTTGTACACATTTGTTAAAAAAATATATATATTTCTTAGATTTTTTTAAATTAGTTAAGGATTTTTATTTAATAAAATATTTTGTATGTTTTTATTTATAGGAATAGAATTATTGTTATATAAAAGGATTTTGTCCTTTGAGTTTATCTGATGGAATTTTGCCGTTTGAACTTCATAAATATTGTAAAAGTAAGGTAAGCGTTTTGGTATTGATGGTGTTTAATGATATTAATAATTTTTAAAATAGTTTATTAAATTATAGAAAAAGAAAGGTATATCAGTTATCCTAAAGAATCTTTGCTATTTGGTTGAAATTTAGAGGATATATATCTGAAATTATTACCAAATCAAACACGCTAAATATTTGAACTATGGAAGAAAATACAAACGCTATAATATGGCCAACCAAATCATCATTGTCATGCAGCACTATGATGACAAATAAAGATTTCCAACTCCTACTTGCTCCAGGCTAATGAGGCTTCTTTTTAATTTCTTATTTGTGTTAAAGGAGCTATCATGACAGCTATATAACAAACAAACTAGACAATATAGATCTGTTCAAAACTTAAAACCAAAGTTAGTGCAGAGTTTCATTTTTCATGTAGACAGCTCCCTTCCATCATGTAACAATGACAATTCTTGTGATCTTCTTCCTTGAGCAACAAGCTTGTCAGCATATTGTTCCGATCTTTAGGAATTAGCTCTATTTGTAGAAATCTTCACTTGTAGTAAATTGGCGAATACTCCTTGCTTCATTGGCAATTCTCTAGTTAGAGATTTCTAATCTATTTTCCATCGCCTGCAGCAATTGAGCACAATCCATGAAGAGACTTCCTAGTGTCAAACTCTAATTTCCAGCAAGTTTGATTGTGAAGTCCATGCTGAGAACCTTTGCCACCAGGCTTGACTGAGTCCACGCTTGTTGACAACCTGTAATTAGGAATTTCTTATCAATGGAAATCACCATGAAGCCCATGCCAACCGCTGTATCTTTAAACACTCAAGAATCGTCTATAAATAACAACAGGTTTGCATAGTACGGATAAGCATAGTTTAAAGAAAACTTTCCCATATTGAATTTAACACCAACACTGTATTCCTTGGCCTAATTAATTTGCACTGCAGGGAATCTGGTTAAAGTTTGCTTACACGCCCCTGAAGATAAAGTCACACCAACATATAAATACATATAGTTAAACCCTTATCAGGCGTATCAAATTTTTGGTGTCGTTGTCAAAGACTGACAATTTTTAGAAATTTTCAAAATCTAATAATCTAGTATTTTACATTTTGTTTAATTCCTCCAATATATCAATTATTTCACAATCCTCTATTTAATTCTAAAGGTCCTCACGTTGTCGGCAGGCGTACTATACAGTAAGGGATTTAGTTATAGAAGATTTACTTGCAGCTTTGGGAGCCCATCAACACTATTCATTTGGGTCACATCTGAATGACCATATTTCGGAACCATGGTTAGATGATCTGTTATCTCCGTTTATGTGGGAGGATTATGCCAATGGGGTTCACAGGGTCCAGGATGATGTTAGTTGGGAAGAGATAATAACTACATGTTGCAATAAATTGCTATCATGAAATTCCAAAAAAGTTTCAGAGGAGTGGACTATTCGAGGAGTCCAAGAAGAACTACCATGTATGGAATAAGTTATGTCAGTGACATTAGATACACTATGGTATGTGACACAAGGTTTAATGAAGAGTTGTGGGCAGGAGCACGAGATAAATGACCACAGTGTTGTTACTCGAGCTAATTCTATCCGGGCAGATGAGGAAGATTACAAAAAGAATAATGAGTTAGAGAGAGAGGGAGTGCCCAGTGTTGGATTTGGGAGTTCTAACCTCATCAATCAAAGAACCTTTAGACTTGGCGTTGAAGAAGCTGCCAAAGTGATATGACCTTACGTATCTGCAAGTGCACGGATCGTACAAGTAGTAAAGTGTACCTGATACGCCCCTTGCATAACCGTAAATGCACAGGTCGTACAAGTAGTATAATGTACCCGAGGGTCGGGTAATCAATTTCACAGGGACTGATATATCTCCTAATACTATCTTCCTGCTTAGTATCTAATCAACTGGAATTAGGGTGAAATGACTCTGACTTGAGAAAGCTAGAATGTGAGAGAAGAGGAATCACACTAGAGGGAGAAATTTGGGATTGCTCAATGGAGAAGATGGGGCCCCGGGTTGATCATTTGGTGCTACCTAACTTAGATTCTTACAGCACTTATCTGGAGTGTCTTTCATGGACCCTAAATTCTAGAATCTTATTGTGTTATGAGGAAGATACATGTAGTGTAATTGAACCCTAAGTTGAATTCTAACTTCTTGCATCAGTCGGGAAGATATGCAAGTTAAGTCAAAATCAAGATCTCAAGGTAATCAAAACACTCAACAACCATCAATGAAGCCAACAACTAAAGATTTAATTAGGGAAATAAACACATCCATAAATGGTGAAATAGAAGAATCCAAGTTCAAAAACACACACAAGTTCTCAACCAGCGACTCCCAAGAAGGGTTTAGCCCCTCATAGATTCAGACAACAAAGAAATAACTAAAGAAACAAATACAAAAGAAATCAATGACTCCCTTTTGTTTGCATCCTTGTTGCCGTCAGAGGTTCCGATGTCGATAGATTTTCTCCTTCCGATTGGCCTACAATTCACGCTCCATTCATTCTCCAATCATTCCAATAACTATATCCGTTTTTCCCATTTTTTACCCGTTTTTCCGCCTTCTAAAAGTCCCCCAAACCCTAACTTTCAAGGTGTTTTAACACTCTCCTGATGTGAACACAGCCGTGCTTAGGCCGTGTTCTAAGCCGTACAGATTGCTGCCAAATAAAAACTCTGAAACTCAGCTACCTGTAATCTGCACGGGGTTCAACACGAGCATGTTGTGGCCGTGTTGCGAGTTGCATGACCATGCTTACAGACCCAAAGCCGTGATGACTTCGCCTGAATTCTTCTGTGAATGACCATGCTTACAGACCCAAAGGCATGTTGAGGCCGTGTTTAGCTTGGTGAGGTTTCTTCTAAGTCCCTTAGATACCAAAATCTCTCGAAATTATTTCTTTTTGCTTCGGGGCTTCAATATCTGCATAGAAAATTAGAAATACCTCAAATAGCATTGAAATGGGAGAATTAATACCAACATACTCATGAAATAACGGGTATACAATGGAAAATATATCTATATGAAATACACTCATCAAATACCCCACACTTGAATCGTTGCTTGTCTTCAAGCAACCTTAATACCCTAATGAAGAGATGAGTGCATAACCTCTGATCTCAGCTAAGTCAGAGAATTTCTAAAGCTTGGGAGCCAAGAGTAGCAAGTGCCTTAGTCAATTGAAAGCTCGTGAAAGATTTTTACTCTTACTTCGTACTGCCGTGTGTGTGTGCGGCCTAAGGAAATTCGTCACGAACGTCTTTGACGGGGTCTAGTTCAAGCCACATTTTTCTTTCACGATAACTCCTAAACTGGGTAGTAGCTTCATACACCCTAGAGGCAACCATTTCACCCGGTAGGTCATCAAAAATGACATCTGTGATGCATAAGATCCGACTACTCAAGTGCGGCTTTCTCTTTTTCTAAAGTGATAGCTCTTCCTACCATCTTTCTTACATAATTCGAAAGGGCATCCTAACAAGAATCCGACTTTTCAAAATTCAATTCTTAACACTTCTTAATTTTTTCTTTTCACTTTCAAGCTTTTATTGTTTGAGTTTGGAGTCCATCATTTTCTTTTACAAGTCTTAAAGCTAAACCTTCCTCTCAACGAAGTGAAGCACAAAATTAGGCGAGGTGTTTGAATAAGGATTTCCAAAGTAAGAGCAAAAATAGCCTTTAAGTTCAACAAAAGTACACTAGCATGCTCATTGTATCCTAAGATTAGGAATTCTTAACCAAAAATTTTCATAGATCGCCCTAGGTCATGCACTAATATCAAAAGGCATACAAAACATACAACCCTCCCCCACACTTGAATAAAACATTGTCCTCAATGTTAAAAGAATAACATAGGCAACATATGTAAAATGATTCAAGTGCACATGGAAATAGAGTTGGGGAATTTTCATCAAGTAAAAAGGCGAGGCTCCTATGAATGAACCGTGGAGAAACACATGATTTGCATGACCATTTGACACAAGCAGCAAAGGAGTTATCCATATATCCTCAAATAGAGCACACAAGTGTTTATATAAAATTTTATGATATCCTGATTTTAATCAAAATGAGTTTATTTAAAAAAAAAATCCAATATTCTAATCAAAATAGGTTTATCTTAATTACATATTCCAAATTTTAATGTAATTAGGATGTAATATTAAAATAAATAAAATGGATATTATTTGGATATATATATCCCTAGATCAGCCAAGAGCACAGATCTCGAAGCGATCTAAAATATTTAAATTGCAAGATCAGCCAAGAGCACAGATCTCGAAGCGATCTAAAATATTTAAATTGCAAGATTAGCCAAGAGCACAAATCTCAAGGCCATCTAAAATATTTAAATTACAAGATTAGCCAAGAGCACAGATCTCAAGGCAATCTAAAATATTTAAATTACAAGATCAGCCAAGAGCACGGATCTCGAGGTGATTTAAAATATTTAAATTGCAAGATCAGCCAAGAGCACGAATTTCGAGGTGATCTAAAATATTTAAATTATAAGATCAGCCAAGAGCACGGATCTCGAGGCGATCTAAAATATTTAAATTGCAAGATTAGCCAAGAGCATAGATCTCGAGGTGATCTAAAAATTATTCAAATCCCTAGATTGGCCAAGAGTACAGATCTCGAGGCAATCTAAATAATAAAAGAATATATATTCAATTTCGGGATTATAAAAAAAAATCTCGAGGCATCTCAAGATTATCCTTGAGTGCGCATCACGAGACGAGATATTAAAAAAATCAAAAAATAAATAAAAACTAAAAAAAAATAATAATAATAAAAATATATATATATATATATATATATATAAAAGTAAATAAAAAAAGGATGTGGATAAGGATTATATATATATAAATAAAAAAAAGGATGTGGATAAGAAGTCTCGTTTATCTCTTGATGAACCACTAACTTTAAAAAAAAATTAAAAATTAATTAATGAATTAAAAGAGATATAAAAGGAAGGGATTTTTTCAGAAAAAAAAGGGAGAAGAGAAAGGGATTCAGAGAAGAGAAAGAGATTTGGAGAGAAAATTCTGAGAGAGAAAACGAGAGGGGAATTCAGAGAGGATTTTTTTTTCAAAAAAAAAAAAAGAGAGAAGAGAAAGGGATTCAGAGAAGAGAAAGGGATTTAGAGAGAAAAAAAAGAGAAGGGGAATCAAGAGAAGAAAGGTTTATATATATATATGTTATATATATTTTTTTTCTTTTTCTCTTTGCTATATATATATATATATAGGCTGCTCGTCGCCGTTTGTCGATGTTGACGCGCATCCACTGTTGATACCAATGGAGCGAGGGTGGAATATCCCTCCTCCGTTGACAGTTCCGAGCGCGCTCACCATCTATTTCTCTCCTTTTCACGGTTATTGATGGGGATCCTAGGTGGAAATAACAGAGAAGTTGATGTGCTCCTTGTTTATTTTTAACTGACATCATTTAAAAAAAAAACTGGGCGTTGTTTTCAGCTCAAGAATATAACAAAATTCGTGAAAACCAATTGAGTAAAACTTGACAAGTGCATAAGAAAAGACTAAATTAACGAAACAAACTGACATCTTGGAGAAGAAATAAAACTACCCAGCAGAATCACAATCCTCCAATCAAATCTAACCCCTTCACTATATTTGCCACACTATATAAACAAACAAACTGAAAATACCTAATAATGAGATAAATATCTCAAGACGGCAACAAAACATGCAATGCGGTGACGAGGGATAGGCAGTAATATATATATATAAGTGATGTAATAAATACAAATATACATATATATGTATATATATATATGAAATAAAAATAAATAAATAAATAAATAAATGAATTTCTTTTGCAATTTGCATTATGTGTATGAAATATTTTGTCTTTACTTGTACTCGAAGCCCTTAATCGGAGGTTCCCAAGATTTTAATCTGGGGTAATTAATAATAGAGGCTTGCCTCTATTAGGAATGGAAGAGTCCACAAAATAAAAAAAAATAAAATAATAATAATATAATAAAAAATAAATTATTTGTGATTCGATATATGGCCTGGTGTCTCTTCACCGACACGACGCCAGGGCGCGTATTTTCGATCCCACAAATTCTGGCACGCCCGGTGGGACACTTTAATTCCTCCTCCCATCTTTGTGGCAAAAGTACAAGTAAAAGGCATATATAACTCCTATGAAAGAAAATTAATATTGTTATTATTTTGTCCCAGGGAACAATGACGTTTAACAATTCAAGTGCACTTGGAAGCCCAAAGCTCACCATTTTACTCGGGGAAGGATCGGAAGTCCAACTACCCAACTGCGTGTTCAACACTGGAGCTGCTGGAGCTGAGATGAGGTTCGGCACAATCTCTGAGTCAGTCGAGTTTGTGAGGAGGACTTCAGTATCTGAGGAAAACTTAACGGTTCCACGTTTTCCATTCAAGGGCCGTCGCCCAAATGTCATTATTCCTACATCTGAAAAAAATATTTTTGATGAGAAACCAAGAACATCCGTCTTTCAAAGGTTATCATGTCCTAAAAGGATTGTTTCTGCAAACAATGAAGATGATGAACCTACTTTCACTGTTACTGTCAAGGGTAGGAAAAGTGGGATTTTTCAATCAAAAGAAGTGGAGCCTAGAAAAACTGTGTTTTCAAGGTTGACACCAAGGAAGGTGAAAACCCCAAGTCACAAATTAAATTTTGTGTCATTTCAAAACCATAGGAATAATCAAATGGGCTCTTTTAAGAACTCATTTGAACCACTTAACATGGTGAAGAAGAACGCAACAACTGCGGAGTTGCATTCGCAAACATACGAAAAGAAAGGGGGCAGATTGCAAAAATCTCATAAAAATTCCTTCGGCAAAAATCTTTATAAAATATATACAGCATCAAAGAAACTACAGTCCACCAAAATGGAGCAGAGAGAGTTTTATCAGAAAAAGAAGCAGTTAGTGTTGAATGCACGAAAAACGGTTTTTGACCGGATTGCCTCTCCAAAACAAATCTCACAGGGTCAAGCTTCGGCTTCTCGTTCGAAGTTTGACCGAAAGAGGAGAACAGAAGATGAAGACATGTTTAATGTCGAAATACATACTGTGCGTATGATCACTGAAGCTCGAGAATACCCAGTAGCTGAACAGGAGCAACCAGGGCCAGTCACAAGAGCTCGTAGACGAGCAATGGATTCTCAAAGCATAGCGGGAGGGGAAGGTTCAAGCCATATCCCACATAAAGAGCCAGATCCCCTACATGAAGATGATGAACCTGTTTTTATTCTAGACCAAAACAACATAAAAAAGAAACTCCAACAAATAGAAACCCAAGAAACAGAATATAAGAAAATGAATGAAAACATGATGATGTTAATGGATACAGTATTCCAAATGCAAAAACAGATGGTAGCCCTGATGGCAAATCGTCCTGAGCAGGTGCAAAGGTCAAACACTCCCATTCCTCAACCAAAAGAAACTGCTCAAGAACTTGGTGGCACATCGAGTATTCCAACCCTGGAGCAATCAATTGTAATGACTCGGGAAGAGATACAACAGATGGTGGCTGCTGAGCTTAAACATGCAAAAGATGGTGAGATAAGAGTTGATGGGGATAAGCCTTATCCCAGCCATCATGATTTGGTACCTTATCCTAAGGGATACAATGTACCTAAATTTAAACAATTCAATGGAATTGGCAACCCTGATCAACACCTGGCTAATTTTGTAACAGCCTGTGGAGACACAAGTGCAAAACCATCACTTCTCCTCAGACAATTTTCTGCTAGTCTCACGGGAGTTGCGTTTGAGTGGTATGCTAGCTTGCAACCAGAATCAATTCAAAATTGGCAGCAGTTGAAGGATGCATTTCGAGTGTGGTTCGGAGGTGTGAGTGATAAAATCACAATAGCTGATCTTGCGGCTACCCGCCAAAACAAAGATGAGAAGGTGGTCGATTATATTATGAGATGGCGAAACCTGAGTATCAAGTGTGAACAACCTTTGGACCAGCCACAAGTAGTGGGTCTTTTGCTTGGAAATATTGACAGCTGGATGGCTCCTTTCTTAAGCACGTCTGGCATCACTACATTCCAAGAGTTAATTTCTCAAGCCAAAAAATTGGAAAGAACGAGCCCAAGGGTGTTGTCTAACTTCCAAACATCTAAAAATGATAAGCCTAAAAAGACAGATGGTGTCAAGTACATTGCTACAACCTTCAATGTTGATAAAGGGAAAAGCACTATGGAGTCACAAAAGCCAGAACAAACTAAGCCACTTAGCTTAGGTGCTTCTGGAAATAAATTAAGGCCTATTCCATCCTTGAAAGAAAGAATGAACAAAAAGTATTCTTTTCGAAGAGATAAAGTGCTAAAAATTTTTAAAGATGCTATGAAAGGAGGTCTGCAATTGCCTGAATGCAAGAGACCTGAAGAACAGAATAAAAAAGATCATCCTAATTATTGCCCGTACCATAGAGTGTTAGGGCATATAATTGAAGATTGTTATGTTTTTAAAGATTGGCTTGAGCGTCAATATCAAGAAGGCAATATTACACTCTCTAAGAATGTTCTCTTGGAACAACCTGCTGAACACATTCGCTATGTGACTACTGTAGATTATGAGGGATCATCCCAAGGAGAAGTTACAGTAGTGGGAAATAAAATAATGCTCCCATCGATTTTTGTTGGTAAACCATCTTCGGTTCCAAATGAATTGTGGGAGATATTCATATCTAAAAAGTCAAAGAAGATGTTGAAGAAATTGGCTGAGCTTCCAGGGATCAAGTGGAGAAGTTCTCAGATACCCCCTGATGGACTCCCGATAAAGCAAACTAAGAAGAAAAATAAGAAGAAAAAGCAAAAACGTGAACAATCAAAACATAAGAAGTCAATTATAGAAAAATATATCGAATCACTTGAAGAATATGAACAAAAGGAAAGAGTGTTGATCACTCTTAAAGACTATTTTCCCGATGAGGTCAATGAATTGCTTGAGGAATTAGTTGAAAAAGATGATAAAATGATGCAAGTGGAAACTTGCAGGGCTATTTCTGGAAGCGAATTTTCTATATATGACCAAGATGATGATGAGGATAGTTTTTCTGAACCAGAAGAACTATATAATCGTCATGGTCGACCTTACATTAGTAAGAAGCAAAAGAAAAAGATGGCATTCAGAGAGAAAGTGAAGAAGATGAATACTAAGTTCTTGGAATCACACTCACTTGAAAAGACCAAAGAACCATATTATACTCCAAAGGCTCCAAAGTATAAAATTTTGAGAAAAGTGATGCCTGTTGAAGATATTCCTTCATTTATTCAAAGGGTGACTGAGGAATCAGCTAATAGACTGATGCAATTACATGTTGTCGATAATGAATGGGATGAATCTGGAATATATCCTCCCGAATCAATAGGCGAAAATGTTGACCCAAAAACAGTGAAGCCTATAGCTTTAGTGAGAAATGCCAAAGACAAATCCAGTCCTTTAGACATTGAAATCAGGAAGGACAGGAAAAGGGAGATTTTTAATCGAGCTATGGAAGAAAGGTTAGAACTACCTAGACCCAAGAGACCATGCTTGATGCATTTAGATAGTCATCCAAATTATTGTCCATATCACAGACTTGTGGGACATCCTTTAGAAGACTGTCGAAATTTTCAAAAGTGGCTACAAAAACAAGTTTCCATGGGAAATTTACAGTTGACTGATTATGATTTTGAAATGAAAGGTGCATGTTATGCCATAGCATGTTTAGATGGTTCTGATGATAAGTTGAATTTTCCAAAGGAAGATGAGGAAGTATCTTGCCATGTACATCAAATGCAGCTTAGAACTGGTAAATTACTTCAATCACGACAGGCTTCTGGCTCTAATGACAAAAATCAAGGGAAGATGATAGAAGAAGAAAATGTCTTGCCAAAGAAACCATTGAAGAAACCAGATTATAATATCTTGGCACACTTAAAGAAAGTCCCGGCTCTGCTTAGCATGTATCATGCACTGATGATGTCGACATAAGTCAGGGAATCTTTAATACACGCCTTACAAAACCCTGAGGAATACCAAGCTCTAGGGATTCCAAGTGATAAACCCTATTCCCAACTATAGATCAATCTCTTCGGTCTAGGCGAAAGATCCCTAATCACAAATAAGTCCCGGCAGAAAGGCCTCTCTCAACGCCTAATTCTCTTTGAGATCGAAAGTAATGCATGGAATGAGAAGGTAGGGTAAACCACACCGGAGGGGAAAGGGGACGTGTCGCTACCTCTCAACTCACCCTCTCGACCCTCTTCAATCTTGGTTAATCTAATTCTAATGGTGATGGTCACTCGTCAAAAGAATGATTAGATTAGCCCTCAACCCTAGTGTCACTCTAAGGGAGAAACAATTAAGCACACAAGATTGAAACTCAAATAAATCTCCATTTAAAATAAAAGCAATAGAGTCATTGAAACAAAGGATCTAGAGTTTACTTGTCCAAGTACCCACTAGGGGTTTAGCTCTCCATGGAGCAATACAAGTTCATCAAGATAATTGAAAACAAATGCAAATAAACCATAAAGAAAACCCCCTTAAGATCCGTGCTGATGGTCTATGAAGGCTGCTCATTCTTCTCCACGAATCCTTCCTCCAAGCCTAGGGCACACCTCGCCGAATCGAAGTCGTCGAAGTCTCCCCCAATAGCTCTCCTTGAAGGGAATCGGTGTTGAAAATGGTGAAGGAACGCCCTGATGAGTGCATTTTATATATGTATTTCATATGCATTACACCCAATATATACTTGTTCTTTTACTATTACTTGTTTAGTTCGGTGCTATTTAAGGTAGTTTGAGTTTATTGTGCATATATTTAGGTCCTGGACCAAGTAGAAGGGATTTAGAGAAGAATTCACATAAGAAGGACCTAAAAGGAAGTTCATCAAGCCAAGCACGGCCTCAACACGGGCGTGCTCTTGCCTGTGTAGTTCCCAGGAATTGAAAAGCACAAGGAAGCACGGTCAGAATGCCCTAAGCACGTTCGTGAAAATGCCAACACGGCCTGAACACGGGCGTGCTCCACCCCGTGCAAATTACAGGTTGGCGAATGTTCGGGGGAAAATCACTGCAGCACAAATAACGTAGCACAAGTACTGTAGCATGAGTACTGTAGCACTGAGTTCGCTGAGCACGATCGTACAAACCCTCAGCATGGCCCAAGCACGGCCGTGTTGTTCCCCGTGCAGATTACAGCAATGTGAGTTTTCTGGAGTTTTATTTGGCTGTAATCTGCACGGCTTCAACATGCCCGTGCTCACATCGGGAAAACATTAAAACCCTAAAAACTTAGGTTTTTGGGGGACTTTTGGTGAGCGAACTAAGGGAGAAAGAGGGAGAGAGCTTTGGGGGTTCATCCTCCTCTCCATCAAGGGAATGGCAACCTTATGGTAGGCCGATCGGGAGGAGATCTTACAACATTGTAGATCCTCAGACAACCACAAGGATGCAAGAAATTAGGGAGTTTTGAACTTCTTGTCTTTCAATTTCTTTGGCATTGTACTTGTTGTTTGTTATCATGAGGGGCTAAACTCTTAAGGGATCCCCGGGGTTGTTTGTATGACGTTGTTGCTTGAACTCTTTATCTTTACTTGCGGCATTTATGAGTATCTTATTCCTTTCATTAAATCTGAGCTATTGGTTATTTTGTGTGTTGTTTAGTGCTTGATTGCTTGGAAGTTAGGTTCTCTTATCTAGGCTTGTGAATCACAATCGATAGTTAGAAGCAGTAAGATTGCAATTTAGAGCATCGGCAGCGCTAGAAGCAACACCCTATTAGCATAGCTAGGTTTAGAACTGAAGATACCTCGGATAAGCGCCGAGAAAGCTGAGTTAGTAAACGTCGGAAATCCAACCCCGGGGCCCAATCTCCTCCATCGAGTCAATCGTCAAACCTTCCCTTGGTGAACTTCCCTTTCCTTAACCTCCTTGAAGTTAACCCAGAGTCAATTCCATCTTTTTCTGTTGGTTAGATATTAAGCAGAACGTTAGTATTAGAAGCTACACCAGTCCCTGTGGATTCGACTACCCGACCTAAAGGGTACACTTTACTACTTGTGTGACCCATGCACTTGCGGATACGCAAGAGGGGCGTACCAAGTTTTTGGCGCCGTTGCCGGGGACTGGCAACTTCTAGGAATTCGGACAGTCTTCGTACTCTAACCGTTTTATTTTGCTTTTAGTTCCATTTCTTTTGTTCTTGTTTTTACTTGTACTCTTTTATTTGTTCTTTTCTTTGTATTACTTAAGCTGTTTATTATTTTTTCTTTTGCATTAAGCCTGAAAGTTCATATCTCATCTCTTTCTTTTGGTTATTGTGCAGGCGCAGTGTATGACCCGGGGGAATTCCTCCCATCTAGCGTCTCCAGATCCGGATATTGAACGGACATTTCATCGGAGACAGCTTCAGATTAATCTAAGGGAAACCGGGTCAGTGGAAGTGAGTATAGAGGTGGACCAGGAAGAAAATATGGCAGGAAATCAGAGGAGTATCTCAGACTATGCACGCCCTAATTTGGAGGGATCTGGATCAAGTATTGTTCGGCCCCCTATTGCAGCGAACAATTTCTAACTGAAGCCAAATTTTATCCAGATGGTGCAGCAGATGTGCCAATTCGACGGTTTCCAGGATGAGGACCCATATTCACATCTCGCAAGTTTTCTGGAAATTTGTGACACTTTCAAGGCGAATAATGTGTCCGAGGACGCGGTTCGCCTCCGACTGTTCCCGTTATCAGTGCGAGGAAGGGCCAAGCAATGGCTATGTTCCTTGCCGGCAGGATCTATCACAAGTTGGGCACACTGGCCGAGAAATTCTTGACTCGATACTTCCCACCGGCCAAGATCACCAAACTCAGAAGTGATATTTCCTCTTACCCACAAACAGAATGAGAAACCTTGTATGACACTTGGGAAAAGTAAAAGGAATTACTGAGGAAGTGTCCACAACACGGGATAGTGGAATGGATGCAAATCCAGATTTTTTATAATGGGCTTAATGTGGCGACCAAACAAATGCTGGATGCCGCAGCTGGAGGTTCTTTGTGCAGCAAGAGACCAGAAGAAGCACAAAACCTCATCGAAGACATGGCATCCAATGGTTACCAGTGGAGTTATGAGAGAAACAAACTGGTGAAGACAGCCAGCCTTTATGAAGTTGATGTACTCGCTACCTTGGCGGCACAAGTGGAAGCGATTTCTAAAAGGTTGGACACAATGCAAGTCCAATCGTTAGCCCAGAATTTGAG
Source organism: Dioscorea dumetorum (assembly GCA_902712375.1). Taxonomy (NCBI): domain Eukaryota; kingdom Viridiplantae; phylum Streptophyta; class Magnoliopsida; order Dioscoreales; family Dioscoreaceae; genus Dioscorea; species Dioscorea dumetorum. Next base: position 7,303,613 of record CACTHL010000245.1, read on the forward strand.
TACTGATAGTTGGGCAGGCCAAGCAGGGCCTAGTTGTTCATCAGAAGGGGTTCAGGTGACTGAAAAAGTGGACTTCATCGGTCAAAATCAGATGTATTCAGGCAGCCCCTACAGCAGCACCTACAACCCGGGGTGGAGGAATCACCCCAATTTTTCTTGGAAAGACCAAAATCAGGGGCAGCAGCAATAGCAACAACAGCAGCAGCAACAGACACAGCATGAATTTTTGAGGCCTTCACCACCAGAGCAAAAGGGACCTTCTATTGAGGCCCTCCTTATCCAGTACATCCAAGGCAATGATGCCTGAATCACAGGGCATGAAGAGATGATGAGGAACCAACAAGCCTCTTTACAAAATCTTGAGTGTCAGGTTGCACAGATTGCCAAGACGCTTGCTGAACGACCCTCGGGTGCTCTACCTAGTAACACGAAAATCAATCACAGGGAATCTCTCAAGGCAATCACTTTAAGAAGTAGAAAGGAAATCGAGTCTCCACCTCCTCAAGTGCAACAGGATACTCAAATTGAACCAGAGGTGGAAATCCTAGAGAGAGATTCAGGGTCAAGCTCAGGAATGAAAGTTAAGGGTAAAGAGAAAGACCCGGTGGCAGAATATAAGCCTCCTTTGCCTTATCTTGCGAAGCTCAAGAAAGACCAACAAGAGGCGCAGTTCAAAAAGTTTCTAGAGACGCTCAAGACCTTACATATAAATGTCCCGTTTGTAGAAGCTCTTTCACAAATGCCCAAGTACGCCAAATTTCTTAAAGAGCTTCTAAGCAACAAAAGGAAGTTAGAAGAAGTCTCGACGGTGACATTAAGCGAAGAATGTTCAGTGATCATCTCCAACAAAATCCCCAAGAAAGAGAAGGATCCGGGAGGGTTCATCATCCCATGTACAATTGGGGGGATGAATGATGAGAAGGCCTTGGCTGACTTAGGGGCGAGTATCAATCTGATGCCTTTGAAAATTTTTCAGAAGTTGGGAACGGGGGAACTCAAGCCAACTCCGATGACGCTCTAACTTGCTGATCGCTCCACTCGCCGACCTCTGGGAATTGTGGAGGATGTCTTGGTTAAAATGGACAAGTTTATATTCCCGGTGGACTTTGTTATTCTAGACTTGGATGAATTGGCTAAGGTACCTCTGATTTTTGGGCGGCCATTCCTCGCTACTTCACAAGCCATCATTGATGTGAAGGATGGTCGCCTAACATTAAGAGTGGGGGATGAAGAAGTTGTGTTCAGATTGAAAGAAGCTATGAGGCACCCCATGGGATTTGATGATTCTTGTTATTTTCTAGCTGCTACTGATGATGTTATTTGTGATTGCGTACGGGAAATTTGGCAAAAGGATCATCTTGCGATTTGTTAGGGGAGGAACCTCCGGATGAAAAATTCATGGACAATGAGGAAGACATTGCTATTGCACCACCAAGCCCCGGTAACCCAGCGAGGGAAGGCCAAGAAAAAGAAAAAGAAAGTATCTAAGGCCCAGACATGGTGGCAGAAGGTAGAGGAGAGGAAGAAAAAACAAACCTCTACCCCGAAACATAACCCTGCTAGTGACCTCAGTGTTGGTGAGGCATTTTTGATTAATTCTTTATCTTCTTTTATGGACTGTAGTTCCACAGGGCGCCAAGAAGGAAGGTATGTTTTTGAGCCATCATGAGGTGAGACTAGACATGTCAAGCTAGTGACGTTAAAAGAGCGTTTATCGGGAGGCAACCCGATTGGTTTCATTTCTTTTGTTGTCTTATGTTCTCCTTGAGTCAGTTAGCAAGGGGAGTCCCCTACTAAACTGATCTCTTTTCAGTGAGTCTTTGTTTTTTTTGTCTCTAATGCTTGCATGTTTACCTCAGGATTTATGAATATCTATCTTGCTGGTTGTTTCAAACGGATCCTCCCTAACTGGCGATCAACACACGCCCTTGTGTGCCGTGGAATTCTTTCTCGGCACCTCTCCCTTAACTTTGGTGAAAATTCCCCAACTCTCAATTCACTTTTACTTGGAATCTTTTTCTATGCCTAGCATGTTAAATATTTAAACATTGAGGACAATGTTTCATTCAAGTATGGGGGAGGGTTGTATACTTGTGTTTTAATATGTTTAGATGTTGTGCATGACTTAGGACGATCTATGAAATTTTTTGGTTGAGAATTGCTAAGCTAGGAGTTTTTGAGCATATTAGTGTACTTTTGTTGAACTTAAAGTTTTATTTTGCTCTTACTTTGGAAACGTTAATTGAACACTTAGCCTTTGTTGATTTGTCACTCTGTTAGAGGAAGGGCTAGTTGTAAGGCTCGTGAAAAGGTTAGTTTCTGACTCCAAACTCAAGGAATAAAATGGAAAAGAAAATATAAAAGAATATTGTGACAAGTTGGATTCTTTTCAGGGATGCGCTGTCAAAATGTTATGAGAAAGATGGTAGAAAGAGCTATCACTTTAGAAAAAGCGAAAGCCGTACTTGAGTAGTCGGATTTTAGGCATCACAAATGTCATTTTTGATGACCTACCAAGTGAAATGGCTGCCTCTAGGGTGTATGAAGCTACTACCCAGTTTAGGAGTCAGCAGTGAAAATATTTAGAAGAAAGAGCTTGTACTAGACCCCCTCAAGAACAGTTTTGACATACTCCAGAAGGCGACACACACACGGTAGTACGGAGTAAGAGTAAAATTTTTCATAAGCTTTCAATTGACTAAGACACTAGTTCTTAGAAACTCCTTAAGCTTCAGTAACTCTCTTACTTTGTTGAGATCAGAGGTCATGCACTCATCACTTTGTTAGGGAATTAAGGTTGCTCGAGGACAAGCAATGATTCAAGTTCGGGGGTATTTGATGAGTGCATTATATATATATATTTCATATGCATTACACCCAATATTTACTTGTTCTTTTACTATTACTTGTTTAGTTCGGTGCTATTTAAGGTATTTTGAGTTTATTATGCATATATTTAGGTCCTGGACCAAGTAGAAGGGATTTAGAGAAGAATTCACATAAAAAGGACCTAAAAGGAAGTTCGTCAAGAAAAGCACGGCCTCAACACGGGCTTGCTCTTGGCCGTGTAGTTCCAAGGAATTGAAAAGCACGAGTAAGCACGGTCAGAATGCCCTAAGCACGTTCGTGAAAATGCCAACACGGCCTGAACACGGGCGTGTTCCACCCCATGCAAATTACAGGCTGGTGAATTTTTTGGGGAAAATCACTGCAGCACAAATACCGTAGCACAAGTATTATAGCAAGAGTACTGTAGCATGAGTACTGTAGCACTGAGTTCGCTGAGCACGATTGTGCAAACCCTCAGCACGGCCCAAGCACACCCGTGTTGTTCCCCGTGCAGATTACAGGAATGTGAGTTTTCTGGAGTTTTATTTGGCTGTAATCTGCACGGCTTGAAGCACGGCTTCAACACGCCCGTGCTCACATTGGGAAAACATTAAAACCCTAAAAACTTAGGTTTTTGGGGGACTTTTGGTGGGCGAACTAAGGGAGAAAGAGGGAGAGAGCTTTGGGGGTTCATCCTCCTCTTCATCAAGGGAATGGCAAGCTTATGGTAGGCCGATCGGGAGGAGATCTTACAACATTGTAGATCCTCAGACAACCACAAGGATGCAAGAAATTAGGGAGTTTTCAACTTCTTGTCTTTCAATTTCTTTGGCATTGTACTTGTTGTTTGTTATCATGAGGGCTAAATTCTTAAGAGAGCCCTGGGGTTGTTTGTATGACGTTGTTGCTTGAACTCTTTATCTTTACTTGCGGCATTTATGAGTATCTTATTCCTTTCATTAAATCTGAGCTATTGGTTATTTTGTGTGTTGTTTAGTGCTTGATTGCTTGGAAGTTAGGTTCTCTTATCTAGGCTTGTGAATCGCAATCGATAGTTACAAGCAGTAAGATTGCCGAAATCACCCGAACTTTTCTTGGAGCAATCAAGGGCAACAAAGGCCCTTTGCACCCCCCGGATTTCAGCAACACCAACAACCAAACATGGAGGGCGGAGTTTCAGGGATTGGGAGCTAAATGACGGACTTGGAGAAAGCATTAACCAAGTTCATTCAGTCTTTAGACACGCGCTTCCAAGGCGTGGAGGGTACACTTCGCAACCACACGGCCTCACTACATAATTTGGAAAATCAGGTGGGACAGATTGCGAAGTCATTATTTGAGAGACCTCAAGGAAGTCTCCCGGGGAATACAGAGACAAACCCAAGAGAGAAGCTGAAGGCGATCACTCTGAGGAGTGGTCGTGAGGTCGAGGGTAGACTCCCTACTGAAGAGGTCGTCCATGTTCCTGCTACGGAGAGAGATAAAGAAAAGGATGTTAAGGAGAAGGGCAAGGAAAAGGAGGTAGCACCTGCACCATACAAACCACGGATTCCTTACCCTTCGAGGCTGAAAAGTGATCAAATTGATGAGCAGTACAAGAAGTTTTTGGGTCTTTTCAAGCAGCTGCACATTAACATTCCATTTGTGGAGGCTTTGTCTCAAATGCCTCGTTATGAAAAGTTTTTGAAGGACCTCTTCACCAACAAGAGGAAATTGGAAGAGGGTGCAGCGGTGATTTTAGATGCATCTTGTTCAGCTGTTTTGCAGAAGAATCTACCGAACAAGATGAAAGCCCCCGGAAGCTTCATCATCCCATGTAACATTGGGAATTTGGGTGAAGAGAAAGCATTGGCAGACTCAGGGGCCAGCATCAATGTCATGCCTTACACCTTCTTCAAGAAACTGGGACTGGGAGAGCCAAGGCCCACTCGGATGACTTTACAACTAGCTGACAGTTCCATTCGTCATCCTAGAGGCATCATTAAGGACGTCTTAGTGAAAGTAGATAAATACATATTTCTGGCTGATTTTGTAGTTCTTGTTTTGGATGAGAATGTCGATGTGCCACTGATACTTGGAAGACCCTTTCTGCGTACTTCCAAGGCTCTTATATACATGGACAGCGGAGAGATGACATTAAGGATTGGAGATGAGAAGCTGACCTACCGTCTTGCTGAAGCCAGGAGACATTCCCTTGACTTTGATGACACTCTGTATTTTCTTGACACTACTGATGAGTTGGTCGATGATTTTGTGCAGGAAATTTTCTTTCCGGACCCACGGGTTGGATGGCTAGACCAGGAGGTAGAGATTGATGAGAGTCTCTTGGTTGCTCTAGAGAACAAGGAAGAACCTCCCACGGGCATAGTAAATAAATTCATCAAAAAGCTGAAGAGGGTGAGACATCGTCGCAAGAAACACCCGAACAATTCTGCGGACGGACATTCAGAGATTAACAGTGATACCTCTTTTGTTGGTAACAATTTCTATTACTCATCCTCTAATTTGCAAAAGTTTGGCTCATCATGTTTGAAGAGTGCAGGCAATGGAGGAGTCCCGCTCCATGACCACCCTTGATTTGAAGGGCAGGTACGTCAATCTAGTGACGTAAAACAAGCGCTCATTGGGAGGCAACCCAATTTTTAATTCCTTGGCATTTGTTTTAGTTAGATTTTAATTTCTACAGTTGAGTTTTTGGTTTGTTTTTGTTTTCTTTTGATTCATCTCCGGTGTAGTGCAATTTTTGTTTCAGATGTGAAAAATCATGTTTTCATCGTTTTTGGTGGTACGCCCCTTGCGTATCCGCAAGTGCACGGGTCGTACAAGTAGTAAAGTGTACCCGTAGGGTCCAGTTGTCGAATCCACAGGGACTGGTATAGCTTCTAATACTAACGTCCTGCTTAATATCTAACCAAACAGAAAATGATGGATTTGATTCTGGGTCGAATTCAAGGAGACTGAGGAAGGGACAAATGCACTAAGAGAAGCTTGAGAATTGACTCGATGGAGGAGATGGGGCCCCGGGGTTGGATTTCTGGCGTTCACTAACTCGGTCTTTCTCAGTATTTATCAAAGATGTCTTCAGTTCTAAAACTAGTTATGCTATAAGCATACTGATAAGTGCTTGATTATATATATTTTATAATATTAGTTTACATGCATTGAGCATCACTTTTATCAGTTTTTAGCATTAACAAGGTGTGTTTTGTGTTCTTTTGTGCAAAGAGGGTTTTGGAGACATGACGTACAGGAAGAAGCAAAGATAGGGTGTGATGACACGTTTCAAGGCCACAATTAGAAGCTGTGTTCATATGCATGGGGGGTGTTGCCAACTTTCGGAGGAGTACAAGTCATTACACAAACCGAAAGGGCACAAATGCAGTAGTACGTCCATGTCCCAGCTTCCGTACAAAGCAGAAGAAGGTTCTTGAGGATTTCAAAGCATAGAAAGCCACACACCCTACCACACGAGCGTGTGCCCGATCGTGTGGACTTCAAGGAAGACTTTGGGAAAAATCACTGTAGCATTTCCACACGGGCGTGTGGATGCCCGTGTGGATGCCCGCGTAAAGCCCCGAATTCAAATTATAAAAGCCGCCTTGTGATAATTTTTAGGGATATTTTCGGCCACTTTCGAGAGACAAGGCGGCTAGGGCTTGGAAGGAGTTCTTTGCGGCTTTGGGAAGCTTTCCTCACCAACTTGGATCGATTCCTCCTCCGTCATAGCATCAAGGAAGCCATCGGCGACCTAGCTTCAGAGTGGATTCAATCCAGACGTGGAAACTACCCATCAAGACCATTATCACGGATTTGAGGGGGTTATTCTTTATGTCTTTGGAACTTTATTCTCAATTTATTATTTGTTTTGTGACTCGCTCCATGGAGAGCTAAACCCCTAGAGGGTATTCGGACATGTAAACCCTAGGATTCTTATTTTCATTAGATTTACATTGTGTTTCTATTCGAATTTATCAGTTTGAGTTTTACTCTTGAGTTCTTAATGCTTGTTTGTGCTTTTGATTTCATTATTAATTGCCTTGCATGTTTTATTCAATCTAGTGAAGAGAGAGATCACCGCTAGGTTTAGAATTGCCAAGAGTAAAGAGGGTTGAGAGGGTGAGCCGTGAGATAGCGGAGTGTCCCCTTTCCCTTCCGATAGATATCTCCTATCTCCATATTCCCTAAGTGTCAAGCAACCATATGTGGTGTGAGGCGTCGAGAGAATTCTCCGTCGGGACCTCGTAGGGGGTTAGGGATCTTTCACCTGGAGGCAGGGTTAGATCTACTTTTAGGAATTGGTTATATCTTTGGGATCCCTAGAGTTTTAAGCAGTCATATGTGGTGTGAGGCGTCGAGAGAATTCTCCGCCGGGACCTCGTAATGGACTAGTTATCGGGACCTGGAGGCAGGGGCCGTTATACCTTTGGATACCCACGACTCATTGTTTTCGTTTAGAAACACTTGTAATCTACATCCAACACCCGAATCCTAGGGGGAGCATTGTCCGGATACCTCACTTTTATTGATTGAGAACTCTTTTCCTTTTATTTCCTGCGCACTTGTGGTGACACTCTTAGTGTTGGCCATTAGATCATCACACACTACATTCATTAGGCTAGATAACAAAAGAGGGGCTATTACTAGTACTTCTGTTCACTGTGGTTCGACAACCCGACCCTTTGGGTCCACTTTTATTACTTGACGACCCGTGCACTTGCGGTAACGCAAGGGGTTGACACACATCACCCTGTTGTGTTGTTGCGGAGATGCATCACATACTGTTTCTAGCGCTGCTGAGCCCTAAGTTGAACTCTCACTGCTTGCAACGATCAATAATGATTCGCAAGCCTAGATAAGAGAACCTAACTACCAAGCAATCAATCACTAAACAACACACAAGATAGCCAATAACTTTGATTTATTGAAAGGACTAGACACTCATAAATACTGTAAGTAAAGATAATGAGTTCAAGCTACAACGTCATACAAACAAACCCGTTGCTCCCTTAAGAGTTTAGCCCCTCATGACAACACACAACAAGTACAATGCCAAAGAAATTGAAAGACAAGAAGTTGAAAACTCCCTAATTTCTTACATCCTTGTGGTTGTCGAAGGATCTACAATACCATGGAATCTCCTCCTGATCGGCTTATCATACGCATGAGATTCCCTTGATGGAGAAGAGGATGAACCCCCAAAGCTCTCTTCTTCCTTCTCCCCTTGTTCGCCCACAAAAAGTTCCCCAAAAACCTAGGTTTTTAGGGTTTTATTGTTTTCCCGATGTGAGCACGGTCGTGTTGAAGCCGTGCAAATTACGGCCAAAGAAACTCCAGAAAACTCACATTCCTGTAATCTGCACGGGGAGCAGCACGGGCATGCTTAGGCCGTGCTGGGGTTTGCACGACCGTGCTCAGCGAACTCAGACTGTGTTGACTTCGGCTGAATTCTCCTGCAATCTGCACGGGGTACAGCACGGGCGTGCTCAAGCCGTGTTGAGCTTGATGAGATTTCTTCTAAGTCCTTTAGCTTCTAAAATTATTCCAAAACATCTCTTCTTGCTTCAGGACTTTGATATCTACATGACAAACGAAGAATACCTCAAATAGCACCGTACCTGGAGAATTAAAGCCAAAATATTCAATAATGATGAGGGTAAAGCATGCAATATATATATATATATATATATATAATGCACTCATCAAATACCCCCAAACTTGAATTGTTGCTTGTTCTCAAGCAACCTTGATCCCCTAATACAGTGATGAGTGTATGACCTCTGAGCTCAACAAATTAAGAGAGTTACTGAAGCTTAAGGAGTTTCTAAGAACTAGTGTCTTAGTCAATTGAAAGCTTATGAAAAAATTTTACTCTTACTCCGTACTACCATGTGTGTGTGTCTCCTTCTGGAGTATGTCAAAACTGTTCTTGAGGGGGGTCTAGTGCAAGCTATTACTTTTCATTTTTTTTTTCAACATTGACTCCTAAACTGGGTAGTAGCTTCATACACTCTAGAGACAGCCATTTCAACTGGTAGGTTATCAAAAATGACATTTGTGATGCCTAAGATCCGACGTCTCAGGTGTGGCTTTCGCTTTTTCTAAAGTGATAGCTCTTTCTACCATCTTTCAAACAAAAATTGACAGGGCATCCAAAATGGAATCCGACTTGTCACACAATTCTATTCATTTTCTCACAAAATTCTAGCTTTTATTAATTTGATTTTGGAGTCAACATCTAATTTTTCAGCCTTATAAACTAGCCCTTCCTCTAACAGAGTAACAACACAACAGAAGGCTAAGTGTTCGCATTTGGGTTTCCAAAGTAAGAGCAAAATAAAACTTTAAGTTCAACAAAAGTGCACTAATATGCTCAAAAACTCCTAGCTTAGCAATTCTCAACCAAAAATTTCATAGATCGTCCTAAGTCATGCACAACATCTAATCCTATTAAAACACAAGTACACAACCCTCCCCCACACTTGAATGAAACATTGTCCTCAATGTTTAAAGATTCAACATGCAAAGCAAAGAAAACGATTTCAAGTAAAAGTGAGAGTTGGGGAATTTTCACCAAGTTAATGAGAGAGGTGCCGAATAAGAATTCCATGGCACACAAGGATGGATGTTGATCGCCAGTTAGGGAGGATCTGTTTGAGACAACCAGCAAGGTAAATATTCATAAATCCTGAGGTAGAAATGCAAGCATTAGATACAGAAAATAAACAAAAGGACATAGATCACACTAAAAAGAGATCAGTTTAGTAGGGGACTCCCCTTGCTAACTGACTCAAGAAAAACAAAAGACAACAAAAATAAAAGCAAAGTACACAGATACAAAACAAAACAACAAAGCAGAACATCAAAACCCGGCGCTCTCAGAATCGGAATCAGACTCCGATGGAAGGTCGTTGGTGTCGACTCCCACACTCCTGGATGTAGAGGGTCCAGCAGCACAGCGAGGAGGTGGAGACAGGGTGACGTCGAGGTGAAAGGCCAGCCGCTGCATGCTCCGAATCATCCATCACCGGAAAGAAGGAGAGCCAGCTGGAGGAGAGTCCGGAATGTGGGTGGAAGCGCGAGCACGTGGTGTGCGAGGGGATGATGGTCCAGCGGCTGCAGAAGGAGAATCAGGGACGCTGGCAGCAGGAGGAGCCTGGTACCTAGAACCCTGGGAGGTGGATGTGGATCAAAGCATCCCCATCGCGCGGAGCGTGTCCACGGAGACAGGAAGTACGCCACCCACCATCCGCATCGCACGGGTGCCCGCCTGGAGTCCCATCCCTCGAATCAAGCGCGTGATGTAAGACCCATAAAAGATCGCGCCGACTCGGGAGTCCTGCCCCTGATGCTGGATGCTGAAGGCCACCTCATAGCCGAGGTGCATTTAGAATCCATCCAGCATGCTCAACAGAAAGTCGAAGTCGCGGCGACTAATGACTCCTGTGCTATCTCCCCGCCCTGTGATCGAATGACTAAGTATGAAATGAATGTACCTGAGGGCGGGGAGGCGAAGAGACGAGGCCTTGGACTGGCCAGGGTCGTACGCCCGGTCCATGCTCAACCGCTGCCGACATGTCTCCTGGGACTCGCTGGGTGGTCGGGCGACGTACTCTGGAGTCCTGGTGAACTCCTCGGTGTACAAGCCAGTCTGATGGAGAACTCCGTCAGACTCAGTCGGTGGAACTCGCCGAACGCTTGGAACTAAATCGTGCCGGCATGGTGATAGCTGATAGGCCCTCGGGCCATCTTGAAGGTCGAGAGGACCTCCAAAGATAGCTCTCGATAAGCGGGGTCGGTGATGGCGAGTAGCCGCGTCCAGGCACCCTCGCCGAGGTATCGTCGCACGTCCGCCTCGAGGCCTACCTCGCGGAGGACCTCCCAATCAATGACTCGCACCTTGCCAAACCGCTTCGTGCTCAAACGGTCGTGGCGCTCCTGGTGGATGGGGGCACCGAAAGCTGGCGCAGAGGGGGCAGCTGGAGCTGATGACTCCCCTCGAGCCCTCTTCGAAGAATTGCCGGATGTAGTAGCTTTCCGCGGCATAATCTGAGAAATCCAAAATTTAACAATTAGAAACAGCGAAGGTACGGGCATGCTGAAAGTTGCACGCCTGTGCTGAATTCAAAAGGGGTTTATACGGGACACGGGCGTGCTGAAAGTTGCACGCCCGTGCTGCCATACAATTTAGAGATCAGGGTAAGAGCACGGCCGTGCTTAAAGAAGCACGGCCGTGTTGACCAAGCTCTGCGTCGTGCCCGCCGACGCTGAGCTTGGAACTCGACGGTAAAATGGTGTTTAGAGTCTTTGAAATTCATCCTATATGCCTCTAAAAGCTAAATTCGACATTTAAACAACGTTTCAATGCATGAAAATCATGATTTGAAAACGATTAAACGATTCGGGTGCGTCGACTTACCACAATGTCGGAGAAGGGAAATAGAACGGTGAAACTCCACAAGATCTCTAAAAACCCCGCAAATGAGTGCGAAACCACAAGAAAATCGAGAGTGGGGAGGAGGAACGCGCAGTGAGGGTGAAGAAGAAAGACAAACTACCGGATTTTAAAAGAAAAACTCAAGGAATACAATCCGGCGCACCGAACACGCCATCAACACGGCCGTGTTGTGACCGTGCTAAAAAGATTAAACAGAAATGAAGAACGCGGCACGTCCGTGCCGCGTGCACGGGCAGCGTGCTAGGCACTTCAGCACGGCCACAACACGGCCGTGCTTCTACCCGTCCTGTTTAGAAATGATAAAACCTTAAAAACCTGTGAATTACACCCCCACCAGCACGGGAGTGTTAGGCCCGTGTTGGGCCTAAAACCTTCCCTCATAAAGAAAAACACGCCGGACTAGATTCAAAATGATAAACGTCTAAATATACGTATTTTATACGTACTTGTGTATAGTTTATTCTCCCTTTATGTTAAGTTGTTTTCTATTTTCTTGTTTAATGTGGTTTTACTTGTGTTACAGGCCCGAAATAAGCTCAAGAACGTATTCATGAAGAAATCGACACCAAATACGGCGTTTTTGGGCTTCATCACTACAGCAGTACTGTAGTGCAATTACTGTAGCACAATTACTGTAGCTAGCAGGGTACTGTAGCACTGAAAGGAAAAATTCCGGAGAAACTCTCTGGATGCCTTGCGGGCAACCTTGCGCCCGCAAGGCCACCCGCATGGCATCGCGATGTCTTGATTTAAAAGACTTTTCTAGGGCATTTGAAGGGGAGTTAGTCTTCTTCCTTGGAGCTCCACACAACCATCTTAAAATCCGGCTTGGAGGAGGGCTTTGAGGGAGTTTTCACGGCGAGATCTTGGAGGAGAGTGTGTTTGGGAGCAAGATCCTACTCTAGGGCATCATTGAAAGAGGGTTGAAGACAAGAGAAGCCACCTCTTGAGTGGCGTCTTCGGAACTCCATTTTCGTATTTGAGGGAGTGATTATGCTTTCTTTAGTTGTTTTCATGCTTTTGAGTATGTATTTTGGTATTATGAACAACTAAACCCCAAGGTCACCGGATGTAGGTGAACCTTGGGGGTGAACTTGCGTATTTTGGATGCTTGGTTTTAATTAATGTTTGTAGACTTGTTTGTGATCCTTGTTTGGTGCTTTTGAATGTTAGGGTATGCATGAGAACTCTGTGTATCTCTACTTAGGCAATACTAGGTTGCATGACCATTGCCCTAGTGTTAGACTCACCAAGCTTGGAAGGGAAATACGTATAAATACGCCGTGACCATCGGGTATTTGTACCCCTCCAATTCTAGGGTTAATTACTTATTTGTGATTCAACCTTAGTTTGAGAAAACCACCTCACCCTTTGCAATCGTATGAGGATTTGTACGGGTAGAGCCCGTATTCAATACTCGTACCGGATTAGGGGTCAACTGCCGTGACCATCGGGTTGACCTAATCTAGGGTTTTCTCGGTCCAACAAGCCATTTACATGTTAATCCAGCATCCTGTACACTTTAGTAGCCCCTGAGGGGATCCTTATCCGTGACCGCTTTCTCATCCTGATTTCACACTTTCTATTGCCCTGGTTATTTAGCATTCTGATTTGCATTTATTTCGTGTATTTGCATTTTCATCTTTTACTCTCGAGTTTGATCGGCTAGACAATATTGCGAGAAGGAAGTAAGGATAGATTATCGGGCCCTTGGGAATACGACCCACTCGTGCGTGCACGAGTGGTTTATTACTTGACGACCCCGTGCGCTTGCGGGATCTCACCACAAAACACGACAAAAATACAAAACAAACAAAACAAACAACCGCAACAAAGAAATAACAAGGAAATGAAACCGATCGGGTTGCCTCCCGATAAGCGCTCTTTTAACGTCACTAGCTTGACGGGTCTAGTCTCATCTCAAGATGGCTCAAAAGCATACCTTTCTTCTTGGCGCCTTGCGGACCAACATTCCATGAAAGGAGAAAAAGAATTAATAAGCAATGCCTCACCAAAGCTGAGGTCATTAGCAGGACTACGTTTCGGGGTAGAGGCTTGTTGTTTCTTCCTTTCCTCTACCTTCTGCCACCATGTCTGGGCCTTTGATACCTTGCTTTTCCTTCTCTTGGCCTTCATTGCTGGTTGACCAATGCTCGATGGTGTAGCAGCGACGTCTTCCACCTGGACTGTGAGTTCTTCATTTGGAGGATCCGCCCCTAGCAAATCAGTAAGATGGACCCGTCAAGCTAGTGACGTTAAAAGAGTGCTTATCCGGAGGCAACCCGATTTATTTCATTTCTTTGTTAGTTCCTTGTGGTGGTTGTTGTTTTGTGTTTGTGTGTTTTTGGTTGTGTTTTGTTTCGAATCTGGCGTGTTTTTCTGCATAAGGGAAGGTTCCAGGCTCAACACGGGCATAACACCCCCGTGCTGATGGGGGTGCAATTCACAGGTTTTTCCAGGTTTGATTATTTCCAATCAGCACGGGGAGCAGCACGGCCGTGCCGTGGCCGTGCTGAATCACTGAGCACGCTGCCCATGCACGCGTCACGGTCGTGCCGCGTTCTTCATTTTTCGTTGAATTTATTTAAGCACGGGCACAGCACGGCCGTGCTGAGGCCGTGCTCAGCGCGACGGTCCCTCTTCCTGCGATTTTCTCCTTTTTAAACGCGCCGTTCACCCTTTCTTTCTTCTTACCGGCGACTTTCTTCCTTTGGGCTTCCATTTTCTTGCGTTTTTCGCGGGTTTTCTGGTAGTTATCGTGGTTTCTCGGAGTTTCATCGCTTCTACTCCTTCATCACCACTTTTGGTAAGTCGACGAACCCTAGATTTGTGTTTTAATTCTAAATCTTTGACTATATGCCATTTTTCTACATAAAAACATTTGAATTCATCTTTAGAGTCATCTAGGGTGCTTTTGATTTAGTTTAAATGAATTTGTTCCGTTGATTTTTGAGTTAGAGTCAGTCGGAGCCGAAGCTGTATTTTGGTAGCACGGCCGTGTTCACTCAAGCACGGTCGTGCTCTGATTTGAGATCTGGAATTGCACGGAAGCACGGGCGTGCCTGTTCAGCACGCCCGTGCTCGTGAGAAACCCTATATTTTGAATAACATGGGCGTGCAGATTTGAAGCACACCCGTGTTTCACTGTTGATCTTAACTGTTTATTATTTTTTCTCTCGACAGATCATGCCGAGGAAGGCTACTACAGCTGGCCCTTCTTCGAAGAGAGCTAGAGGGGAGTCATCGACCCCAGTCGCTCCCCCTGCGCCAGCTTTCGGTACTCCCATCCACCAGGAGCGCCACGACCGTTTGAGCGCGAAGCGGTTTGGCGAGTTGCGAGCCATAGATTGGGAGGTCCTCCGCGAGGTGGGCTTGGAGGCAGACGTGCGTCGCTACCTCGGCGGGGGCGCCTGGACGAGACTGCTTTCCATCACCGACCCCGCCTACCGGGAGTTGTCTTTGGAGGTCCTTGCGACCTTCGTGCTGTCCCGAGGCCCCGTCAGCTACCACCGCACTGGCACAGTACAGTTCTAGGCGCTAGGCGAGCTACATCGGATGAGTCTGACAGAGTTTTCTGTCAGACTGGGCTTGTACTATGAGGAGTTCACCAGGACCCCGGAGTACGACGCCCTCCTCGTAGCCCGACAACCCGGCGAGTCCCAGGAGACTTGTTGGCAGCGTCTGAGCACGGACCTGGAGTACAACCCCCGCCGGTCCAAGGCCTCATCTCTTCGTCTCCCAGCCCTCAGGTACATTCACTTTATTCTCAGTCATTCGATCACAGGGCGGGGAGACAGCACCGGAGTCGTTAGTCGCCGCGACGTCGACTTCTTGCTGCGCATGCTAGATGGATTCCAGATACATCTCGGCTACGAGGTGGCTATTAGCATCCAGTATCAGGGGCAGGACTCCCGAGTCAGCGCCATTTTCTGCGGGTCCTACATCACACGGCTGATTCGGGGGATGGGACTCCAGGCAGGCACACATGCGATGCGGATGGTAGGTGGCGTACTTCCCGTCTCCGTGGACACACTCCGGGCGATGGGGATGCTGCGATCCACGTCTACCTCCCCGGGCACCAAACACCAGGTCCCCCCTGCCGCCAGTGTCCCTGATTCTCCCCCTGCTACCGGCCCATCGTCTCCTCGCACCCCACGCACTCGCGCTTCCACCCACACTCAGGACTTTCCTCCAGCGGGCTCTCCTTCTTTCCGGCGATGGATGATCCGGATCATGCAGCGGTCGGCCTCTCACCTCGACGTCACCCTGTCCCCACCTTCTACGTCCCGGAGTGCTGGCGTCGACACCACCGACCTTCCATCGGAGTCTGACTCCGATTCTGAGAGCGCCGGGTTTTGATGTTTTATTTTGTTGTTGTTGTTGTTTTGTTTTGTGTTCTTTGTTTTTACTTTTGTTGTCTGTTGTTTTTCTTGAGTCAGTTAGCAAGGGGAGTCCCCTACTAAACTGATCTCTTTTTAGTATGATCTTTGTCTTTTTGTTTATTGTCTGTCTCTAATGCTTGCATGTGTATCTCAGGATTTATTGACTGTCTTTCTTGATGGTTGTCTCAAACGACTCCTCCCTAATTGGCGATCAACACCCGCCCTTGTGTGCCATCGAATTTTTCTTCGGCACCTCTCCTTTAACTTGGTGAAAATTCCCAACCCTCACTTTTACTTGCAATTATTTTCTTTGCTTTGCATGATTAAATCTTTAAACATTGAGGACAATGTTTCATTCAAGTGTGGGGGAGGGTTGTGTATTTGTCTCCTAGATGTTGTGCATGACTTAGGACGATCTATGAAAATTGTTTTGGTTGAGAATTGCTAAGCTAGGAGTTTTTGGGTATATTAGTGCACTTTTGTTGAACTTAAAGTTTTATTTTCATCTTACTTTGGAAACCCAAATGCTAACACTTAGCCTTCTGTTGTGTTGTTACTCTGTTAGAGGAAGGGCTAGTTTATAAGGCTGAAAAATTAGAAGTTGACTCCAAACTCAAAATTAATAAAAGCTAGAATTTTGTGACAAGTCGGATTCCATTTTGGATGCCCTGTCAATTTTTGTACGAAAGATGGTAGAAAGAGCTATCACTTTAGAAAAAGCGAAAGCCGCACTTGAGTAGTCGGATTTTAGGCATCACAAATGTCATTTTTGATGACCTACCAAGTGAAATGGCTGCCTCTAGGGTGTATGAAGCTACTACCAAATTTAGGAGTCAATAGTGAAAATATTGAGAAAAAAGAGGTTGTACTAGCCCCCTCAAGAACAGTTTTGACATGCTCCAGGAGGCGACACACACGCACGGTAGTACGGAGTAAGAGTAAAATCTTTCACAAGCCTTCAATTGACTAAGTCACTAGTTCTCAGAAACTCCTTAAAGCTTTAGTAACTCCTTTAATTTGATGAGATCAGAGGTCATGCACTCATCACTTTAGTAGGGGAATAAGGTTGCTTGAGGACAAGCAACAATTCAAGCTTGGGGGTATTTGATGAGCGCATTGCATATATATGTATTGCATGCTTTACCCTCATCATTATTTAATATTTTGGCTGTAATTCTCCAAGTACGGTGCTATTTGAGGTATTCGTTGTTCGTCATGCAGATATCAAAGTCCTGAAGTAAGAAGAAGCGTTTTTGGAACAATTTTAGAAGCTAAAGGACTTAGAAGAAACCTCATCAAGCTCAGCACGGCTTAAGCACGCTCGTGCTGTTTCCCGTGCAAAGTGCAGGAAAGTTCAACCACAATTCAGCACAGCCTGAGTCCGCTGAGCACGGGTGTGAAAACCTCAGCACGGTCGAAGCACGCCCGTGCTGCTTCCCGTGAAAATTACAGGAGAATGCAGCCACAGATCAGCACAGCCAGAGTTCACTGAGCACTATCGTGAAAACCTTAGCACGGTCGAAGCACACCCATGCTGTTCCCCGTGCAGATTACAGGTTTGTGAGTTTTCTGAAGAGTTATTTGGCCGTAATCTGCATGGCTTGAAGCACGGCTTTAGCACGCCCGTGCTCACATCGAGAAGACTTTAAAACCCTAGAAACTCAGTTTCTAAAGGGACTTTTGGTGGGCGAACTTTGGGAGAAAGAAAGGGAGAGCTTTGGGGGTTCATCCTCCACTTCATCAAGGGTATGCCAAGCTTATGGTAGGCCGATCGGGAGGAGATTACACGGCATTGTAGATCCTTCGGCAACCTCAAGGATGCGAGAAATTAGGGAGTTTTCAATTCCTTGTCTTTTAATTTCTTTGGCATTGTATTTGTTGGTTGTCATCATGAGGGGCTAAACTCTTAAGGGAGCCCCGGGGTTAGTTGTATGACGTTGTAGCTTGAACTCATTGTCTTTACTTGCAATATTTTGAATGTCTTGTTCCTTTCAATAAATCAAGGTTATTGGCTATCTCGTATGTTGTTTAGTGCTTGATGCTTGGTAGTTAGGTTCTCCTATCTTGGTTTGTGAATCGTTATTGATTGTTGCAAGCAGTGGGAGTTCAACTTAGGGCTCGGCAGCACTAGAAACCACATTCTTATAGCATAACTAGGTTTAGAACTGAAGACTTCGCTGTTAAATACTGAGAAAGACCGAGTTAGTGAATGTCGGAAACCCAACTCCGGGGCCCCATCTCCTCCATCGAGTCAAACCTAAATCTTCCTTTGGTGAATTTCCCATTCCCTTAACTTCCTCGAAGTAAATCCAAAGTCAATTCCTTCATCTTTTGTTTGGTTAGATATTAAGTAGGACGTTAGTATTAGAAGCTATACCAGTCCCTGTGGATTCCACTACCCGACCCAAAGGGTACACTTTACTACTTGTGCGACCCGTGCACTTGACGTTGATAAGTGTCTAAATACACCGTTTTGTAACGGTGAATTACTTGTACTTTCATGCATTATTTGAATGAAACCGGTGCCCTTTGATGTTTTTTTCATGTTTTTCTACTCCAGGGCATCTATGAGCTGTCTACGGTAGGAGGAGCATTTGTAGCATGAAAATCGAGGCCAAGGAGCGAAGAAACGAAGGTTAAACGAGCTCCGGACGTCATTCGGGCACTCCTACATGAAACGGGCCTATTCAGGCCCGTTTTCAGGCCCTGTGCGGGCCTGTGTGCGGCCCGCACACCCTTGGCAGAATGGTGTGCGGCCTCATGTGCGGCCCGCACACGGCTCGGGTTTAAAAGGGCTTCTAGGGTTTTTTCGAGGGAGATCTTGCCACCGGTGCCTCCAAGCACCCCGACGCTCAAATATTCATCGGAGAAGGTTATTTTGGAGTGGAATCAAGTGGGAGAAGAGGGAAGAACACATAGATCTTCATCCTAGAGCTTGCCGATGTGGATTCGGCAAGTTTCTTCATCAAACCTAGTCGACACGCTCAAAAGGGAGTTCTTAGTGTTTTTGTTGATGTACTCTTTATTGTTTGAACTTTCCTTCTTATTCATGTCGAACTAAACCTCCCAAGGCCTCCGGGCAACCGGTGAACCTTGGAAAGAATACTTGTATTGGATGTTGTACTTTTAATTCAATGAATGCATGGTGTGCTATTTGGTTTCATACTTTGTGTGCTTAATTGTAGTGATTTGCATGAGAACTCTGCATTTCATTTTATCGATTATGCTTGGTTGTGCGAGGAGCGCTCTTGCATTAGATCCACATAGTATGAAGAGGGATTCATTGTACCGGGACACCGGAGGTTCCGGGTGCCGGTAGCCTCTCGTAGATTGTAGAGTTTATCTTAGAGAAATTGCTTATAGATAACTCCAACCAAGGCTCCTTAATCCCAATGACATCGTGTGAGTATTCTTTGGATAAAGGAACTTGTACTGGATTAGGGCTACACTACGGAGGTTCCGGGGTAGTCGACTTCCGAGCCTAGACGGACCTAAATATTATACTCCATGTATGCATTACCTGTTTTTACAACATTCTTGCTTGTATTTCTCCCGGGGGAATCCTTGCCTGGGGCCTTATCTTTGATACTTGTTTTCCCTCTACATGCTTATTGTTTGTTGGTGGCTTGATCACTTTTATTGCTTTGTTTTCATACTTAGTTTTATAATAACAAAACCCATGTTTTGACTTGACTAAACAGCTAATCTAAGAAGTAGTATGGTGGTTGTCCGCAAGTGCACGGGTCGTCAAGTAATACCTCTCACGCACGCGTGAGAGGGTCGTATTCCCTGGGGTCCCAAGAGCTGCTATTACTTCCCCCTAGACGTCACTGTCTAGTCTACCTAAGATAGAGAAATAAAACAAGATAAGAAAAGTAACAAAGATAACTATAAACACATGGACTCAGGCACACCACATGACCATATTTAAGTAAGCAAATAATAATAAAAGCGCGAGGTCCCGGGCTAGGATCCCCTCAGGACTACTAAAGCAAGATGGATGCTAAAATTACACAGGCAGTGGTGGATGGGCCAAGAGATATCCAACAGTAGATCACCCCGATGGTCACGGCAATGACCCCTAATCCGGTACGAGTATTGGCTCGGAATTTCTTCCAACCAAATCCTCCTACGATTGCACTACGCTTAGGAAAACCTCTAATTAGGGTCGATACTCAACCTAGGTCCAGCCCTAATGGTTGGAGGGGCATGAAATACCCGATGGTCATTGCGTATTCATACATGTATCCCTTCCATGCTATGTGAGTCTAGCACAAGGGCGATGGTCACGCACCAAGTACAATCTAGAAGTTGAATCACAGAGTTCTCATGCCAAACAACACATCAAAGAACACAAAGCATGAACCACAAACCAAACCACATACCATAAATGTAAATCTAAAACATCCATACAAAGCAAGTTCATCCCAAGGTTCACCGGATGCCCGGTGACCTTGGGAGTCTAGTTCATCATCAACAAAGGAGAAAGCAAGAAATACAACAAGTACAAGACAAAGCTCATAGCAAACTCTCTCAAGATGGAGACTAGAAGGTGGTGATGAGAATTTGTCGGATCCGCGCCGGCAAGCTCCTAGATCTTCTCCTTGATAGCACAACCTCTTCCCCCCTTGATTTCCTCCTCAGATCTGCCTTCTCCCCTTGCCTTGAAGCCCTAGGTGAAGATGGTGGAGAATGGTGGCCAAGAGCCCCCAAACATGATGCCCTCGGAGCCTTTAAAAAGGTGAAATCGCGACTCCTCACGGGCTGCCTCACGGCCGTGAGGTTGCCCGTGAGGTATCCAGAGAGTTTTGCAGGAAATTTCACCGCGGTGCTACAGTACCTGCTACAGTAGTACTGCTACAGTGAAAAACCCAAAAACGCCGTATTTGGTGTCGAATTCTTCCTAAATACGTTCTTGAGCTCATTTAGGGTCTGCAACACAAAATAAAGAGATTAAGACTATAAAAAGGGCATCGACTCATCAAAAAGATAATAAAATAATACAAATTAATACGTATAAAATACGTATATTTAGACGTTTATCAAAGTAATAGTAGATCTCGGGAACCTAGGGAATACGACCCTCTTGTGCTCGCACAAGAGGTATTACTTGACGACCCGTGCACTTGCGGCAGGGGAGCTGTGTGCCCGTTTTTTAGCGACGCGTGCGGCGACCATCAAGTTTTTGCGGTTACGCAAGGGGCGTACCAGAATTCTCCTGCAATCTGCACGGGGTACAGCACGGGCGTGCTCAAGCCGTGTTGAGCTTGATGAGATTTCTTCTAAGTCCTTTAGCTTCTAAAATTATTCCAAAACATCTCTTCTTGCTTCAGGACTTTGATATCTACATGACAAACGAAGAATACCTCAAATAGCACCGTACTTGGAGAATTAAAGCCAAAATATTCAATAATGATGAGGGTAAAGCATGCAATATATATATATATATAAAATGCACTCATCATCTTTTAAGTTTGAGAGTGTTTCCTATGAATTTGGTGAGATTTGAGCCGCATTCTTGTTTGATTTCAATTTTTGCAGTTTTCCATGTGTTTTCAATGAATTTGGCAGAGTTTGGAACAATTTTGGGCCAAAAAATGGAAACACATGGCCATGTGGAATTTCCATGTGGAATTTCCACATGGCCTTGTGGCTGGAGTTTTGTGGGTTTTCTATCATCCAGAGAATCCACATGGCCATGTGAAAAATTTGGAGCTCAAAGATTGAATTTCCACATGTCCATGTGGAAACATGGGCATGTGAGTACTATTCATGAGCTGCAGATTTCCAATCCAGGGAAGACACACGGCCATGTGAAATTTCCACATGGCCATGTGGATTTGTTCAGAATTTTTTCAAGCGATCCAGAGAATCCACACAGCCATGTGGAATTTCCACATGGCCTTCCAGATGGCCATGTTGAAAAATTGGAGTGTTTTGAGTAAAGGCTATCCAGAGAAAACACATGGCCATGTGGAATTTCCACATGGCCATGTGGAAATTCAGGTGTTGAGTAAGGGCCGGTCCATCCAGAGAAAACACATGGCCATGTGGAATTTCAACATGGCCATGTGGATTACTTAAACAAGAGAAGCTTGCTTCTCTTCATATTCTCCTTCGCGCCCTTTCATCTCCAAACGCCTCCACTCCAAAGATCGCGACCAAACCGCTTCTCCTTCCATTTGCTCGCCTATTTATGGGATTTTTGGTCTTTCTCCATCATTATCTTGTGTGATTCATCATCATCTTCTCCGGTAAGCCCCGTTCTCTCTTTTCTTTCCATGAATTTTAATCCTTCGATTTGGGTGGTGAATCTTGTGTTTTAGCATGTTGTTTTCATGGATAATACTTAGTTTCATGTTTTAAACACTTTTGCTCAAAGTTTCATGTGTTTGTACGGCTCGATATGGATCAACCATGGCCTTTTGGCCATGGTCAAAGCTCCACACGGCCGTGTGGAAATTCTACACGGCCGTGTGGATTTTCGGGTTGGCTTTTTTGGTTTCCCGAGAATACATACGGCCGAGTGGAATTTCCACACGGCCCTGTGAACTTCTGGGAAGTTGTTTTGGTCCCCGAAATGATTCGTTTGCCTCTCTTATGCGTAGGAAAGGGTCCAAGGACAAAGAAAGTCGCACACAAACATCCTCGAGAGCTTCTTGACGTCTAACCCGAAGTTTTGGAGTTCGCCGTACCCGAACATCAAGTCGGACTTGAGCGTCTCTTAAAGCTCAAGTTTGGCCAAACGCGAACCCCAGATTTACAAGCACTAGCGGCGATAGAGCATGCCCAAGCGGAAGAGTTGGCAAATGAAGTTCGAGAGTTGATCACCGTGGGGGGTTGGAACAAATTGTTGTGCATCAAAGACCCGCCCACTCGCGACATCACTCTTGAAGTCCTTGCATCCTTCGAGTTCGATTGCTCACACACGGACTACGACTTGGCCGACACCATCCGTTTTCGCGCCTTTGATCAGTACCATAGCATGAGCATGATGGACTTCTCCATCGCCCTCGGCCTGTACGACAGAGACTTTACCCATACAGCGGAGTACACACAACTGCCCGTTGATTTGTCATTTTGTGTGACTCCTAGTCGGGTTTGCAAGATGCTATGCGGCGACATTCAGTATGAGCCCGGTTCGACAAAGGCCTCCTTGCTCATTCGCCCGGCCCACAGGTATATCCACGCTGTTCTTAGCAGGTCAATCAATGGGACAATACGGCTGCTCCTTGCTCATTCAGTACTAGTGCGGCTGGACCTGCTATATCTGTACTCCATGGTCCAAAGCCTGCCCCGCATATGGGATATGTGGTAGCGGATTATTTGAGGCACAGGGACAGTACGCACGGGTCGGAGTTCTGTTTTCCGACCCTTACATCACTCGTCTCATCAAAGGGATGGGCCTTATTGAAGCTGTCCGCGGAGCAGACAAGGTGATCATCCCCTCTCCACTAGGCCTTGAGACTTTGCGCATGATGGGCATGGTGAAGAGGGCCGCTCCGGGAAGGTATGTACTTATTGTCCCTATCCCAGACGAGTCCGAGGGCGAGAGTGAGAAGGAAGAAGACACCGAGGCTGGATCTTCATCACAGGCCGCACCCATGGAGGCAGAGGACACCCCAGCCGCAGAGGAGGTGCCCCCGATGTCAGCACGCGCATCTCCTCCATCTTGTGATCGCATGGACAGATTGGAGAGTGCTGTGGGGGTCCTCCAGACTGATCTTGCAGCTATGAGGATGAGTCAGGCAGCAAACCATACTGAGGTTCTCTCTCGTATGGCCGAGTATCACGCTGAGGTGATGGCGCGATTTACCACAATTCAGTAGATGATGGCGAGAGACTCTGACTCCACCGCGTCGCCCGCACCCCGAGTACCCCATGCATACCCCGCATCACCAGCAGCACTAGGAGATGATGACGCTTGAGGCGTCTTTCTTTTAGTTGTTTTTCCTTGTACTTTTTTATTTTCTTGTTGCTAGATCTTTGTTACTCACAAAGGGTTTACCTTCTAAGCTCTATCTTACTGCTTTCAGTTATAGTTTGTTTGTTTCGAGTTTAAGCGTGGACGTCATGCTTATAAACTCTCGTTGTTTATCTTTTGTGTTGAGCTTTACTGAACCCCTTTTGTGACGTGGAGATGGTCATGTCAGTCTTATGTTGAGGAATAGTCATGGGCACGGTCATGAGGAATCTCCACATGGTCGTGTGAGCTTCACAACCCGTCTCAAATTCTACATTCAGAGCCAAGGAGAGTGTCATTTTTAATCCCCACGCCCTCTTATTTTATTTATTTTCTGTTTTGTATGCTTGCATGAGTACCATGAGGGCATTGTACATCTTAAGTGTGGGGGGGAGTTCACGTTGCACACGCTCTTTATGTATGTATGCTCATCACTTGTATGCTCATTTAGCCAATGATAGTTCACCTTAAATGACAAGGAGGATTATATTTTTGAATTTAGGAGCAATTTAAACATCGTTTGTAACCATGCTCTAGTTTACTCAAAAAACTTAGAAATTTTTTGTCTGATTGCATTTCTTGTACCTTTCTTGCTCTGTTAACCCTGATAACTCTAGTTCAGTGCTGAAAGGACCTGAGTTTCATTATTTTAGTTAAAAAAAAAACAAAAAAAAATAGAAAAGAGAAGAATGTTTTTACTTGTTTTCGGGGTGGAAAGAGCTACCACCTATGTTGTATGCAGCTACTCTCATAAGTCGGATACTAACTATGCCCTAATGAGAGAAAGAGCTATCTAATAGGCTGTGTGAAAGCTAACACTCCCAGGTGGAAAGAACTACCACCTCAAAGCGTGAAAGCCGCCCAGGCATCTTGGAAAATGGCTACCTTCGAGGTTGTGTGCAGCTACTACCTATTCTTTGTCCTTAAATAAGTCCTTTTCAATAAGAACTTTTAAGAGTAAACTTAGGGTTGGCATGAGTAAGATACACACACACACACACAGTCAGATTCTATTTTCTTTGTGCTTTGAGTTTTTGCTAGAGCACTGGTTTTTACCTTTTTATGTTGTTAATTGTTCCTTTGTTTAAAAATGCTCTCCTTACATAATTTTGGGCGAACTTAAGGCTAAGCACTTCCGCACACAGGCCCTAAAAGGGGCCTGGTTGTGTAGCAACGCTTGGATGCCCTCTAGAGCTCATTTATCCTTCATTTCTTCGCTCCTTGGCCTTGATTTTCAAGTTATAAACGCTCCTCTCAACGTAAATGGTCCGTAGATGCCTTGAAATAGAAAAACAAGAAAAACACATCAAAGACACCGGTTTTATTCAATTAATGCATGAAAGTATAAGTAGTTCACCGTTACAAAATGGTGTATTTAGACACTTATCAGTTCCCTCTCTAATCGTCCCAATAACTATATCCGCTTCTCCCTTTCTTTCCCCGTTTTTCTGCCATCCAAAAGTCCCCCAAATCCTAACTTTTAGGGTGTTATAACACTCTCCCGATGTGAACATGGACATGCTTAGGCCGTGTTCTAAGCCGTGCAGATTATTGCCAAATAAAAACTCTGAAACTCAGCTGCCTGTAATCTACACGGGGTTCAACAAAGGCGTGTTGTGGCCATGTTGCGAGTTGCACGACCATGCTTAGAGACCCGAAGCCGTGCTAACTTTGGCTGAATTCTTCGGTGAATTGCACGCCTTGGGACACGGGCGTGTTGAGGTCGTGTTTAGGTTGGTGAGGTTTCTTCTAAGTCCCTTAGCTACCAAAATCTCTCAAAATTGTTTCTTTTTGCTTCGGGGCTTCGATATATGCATAGAAAACTAGAAATAACTCAAATAACACTGAAATTGGAGAATTAATACTAGCATACTCATGAAATAACGGGTATACAATGGTAAATATATCTATATGAAATACACTTATCAGTACCCGAAAAGGTTAAATAATGGAATCCACAGGGACTGGTATAGCTTTTGATACTTATCGAACTTCTAATATCTAGGCTGTGGAAGTTCAACTTTCTCTATTTCCCTTGTACTTTATTTCTTGAGTAAAACTTTGTGTGTTTAAGTTTTTGTCGAGTGTTTTTTCTTGTTAGAACCTTAGTTAAGGTCCTTTTAAGAGAAAAAAAGGAGGAGGGAAAACTTTTGGCAAAGTGCAAGCAAGGCTGAAGGGGTGCGGTGCTCACGGTACCCACAAGACCCCAAAAACAGGGGGTCTTACGGCCTACCTTGCGGTCCCACAAAGGATGCCGTAAGCAGCCGGTCTGGGGGCCTTGCGGCCTACCTTGCACCCGCAAGGGAGCCCGCAAGGGCCCCTATATAAGGACTCGTGGCCTCCCTTGCACCCGCAATGGAGCCCGCGGGGATGCCCGCGAACCTTGGCCTATAAATACCTTTTTTGAACCTTTTTGGAGCTTCATTAGACTTCTTTTCCCTCTCCTTTTCCCCTCTTCTTGAACCCTTATTCCCTCCTCTCTTAGATCATCATCCTTGAGCTCTAAGAAAGAATAGAAATGGCGATCTCTTCTTTTCCTCCATTAGTGAAGGATTCTTCTAGATTTAGGTGATTCTTGAAGGTGAGTTCCTTCCTATTTGTCAATTTCTTTTCCTTGATGCCAATTCTTCTTTGATCTATGAATGAAAAGCATGGATCGATTGTAGATCTAAAGTTTTGATGAAATTAGGGCTATGATTTCATGTTTGGTGAAGAATGAGGGAGATCCTTCATCTCTAAACCTATGATCTTTGTAGCCTCGAACCCAATTGGAATCTTCTTGATTTTCTTGTGATCTTGAGGGTTGTGAGGATTTCATTCCTGTTAACTCTCCTAGTTGGAGTGTTAAGCAAACCCTAGAAGCAATGAGATCCCATTTTGATCATTTTTCCTCTTGTTACTTGATTGGGTTATTGCGATTGATTCTTGATTTTCTTGGATGTATAATTGCATTTAGGAGGTGGATCTTCAAGCAAGGGTAAAGGGCGAGTAGGCGATTAACCAAGAGGGTTTGATCTCGCCAAGTTTGTGACTAGGAATTGATTAATTAATGAGCTATGATCATGTTTGTTTAAAAACCCAATAATGTATGTTTTTGAAATGTGATTTTCTTGATTTCAAAGGACTCTTGAATTGTTTTTCAAGAAGCCTAGAATCATGATGCTTTATGATTTGGTTTACTTCTTGATTTTGTTCAAAGATCATTCATATTTTTAGCGTGTTGGAAACCAAATGATTTGAAATACATATTTTCAAAGAATTGTTAAAGGTTTAATGTTCTTGATATAAAGACCCAAGAAGGGTTGATGTGAAACAAAATGAATTTCTTTGTGATGATGCCGTATTTGAAATATATTTTCAAAGAATTTTAAAGATTATTCATATTTCTTGAGGTTTGAAAACCCTATGGTTTGGAATACATGTTTCGGAGAATTGTGTCTTTAAAAGCTTGATGTTCTTGTTATATTGACCCAAGGAGGGCCTATGTGAAATCAAAATGAATTTCGTTGTATTGATGCCACATCTGAATCATATTTTCAAATAATACTCTTATGATGTTCTTGATGAAAATGATATCATTAACGATGTTTCACTCAAGTATTTACTCTTGGATTAAGAGTTGTATTTTCGAGAATTTGTGATCTCTTGATGAGATATGTGATATCATATTGATGTCTTCGTGATGAGCCTACGGGCAGGATGGATATCCCAAATGCTTTGATGGTGACATGGGAAGGATCCCAGGTATCTTCTGCACAAGTGAGTCTCCATGGACCGACCTGGTTGGGATGGCTTGAAGTTCTCGGCTGATTTCACCCTTTTAGTGGCCGCATAGAGAGCCTGAAAGGTGTGGTGTTGGGTGGCCGTAGTCACCACACGGGATTCCCAACGGCTAACACCAAGATACGCTCATCTTTGTGGCTTCTGACCTAACCATAGCCACGGTTAGTAATGAAGGGTTTTCGGAGGCTGGTGATACTAACGATACGGAATTTATTGTGGATATCTTATAAATCCTTGAATTGTTGAGTATGTAAAAGTGTATTTTAAAACTTGGATTTCGTGATACGAGATTTATTACATTGATTACTTTGTGAAAGCTTAAAAAGTTGAGCATTCTAAAAAGATTATTCAACTTGACTTTTAAGACTTGTATTATTTTAAGAATGATTTCCAAGGATTTATTGATGCAAATCATTGAGAAAGTTGAAAAGCTTTGATAAGTGCTTGATTATATATATTTATAATATCAGTTTACATGCATTAAGCATCACTTTTATCAGTTTTTAGCATTAACAAGGTGTGTTTTGTGTTCTTTTGTGCAAAGAGGGTTTTGGAGACATGACGTACAGGAAGAAGCAAAGATAGGGGGTGATGACACGTTTCAAGGCCACAATTAGAAGCTGTGTTCATATGCATGGGGGGTGTTGCCAACTTTCGGAGGAGTACAAGTCATTACACAAACCGAAAGGGCACAAATGCAGTAGTACGTCCATGTCCCAGCTTCCGTACAAAGCAGAAGAAGGTTCTTGAGGATTTCAAAGCATAGAAAGCCACACACCCTACCACACGAGCGTGTGCCCGACCGTGTGGACTCCAAGGAAGACTTTGGGGAAAATCACTGCAGAAGTACTGTAGCAAATTATAAAAGCCGCCTTGTGATAATTTTTAGGGATCTTTTCGGCCACTCTCGAGAGACAAGGCGACTAGGGCTTGGGAGGAGTTCTTTGCGGCTTTGGGAAGCTTTCCTCACCAACTTGGATCGATTCCTCCTCCGTCATAGCATCAAGGAAGCCATCGGCGACCTAGCTTCGGAGTGGATTCAATCCCGACGTGGAAACTACCCATCAAGACCATCATCACTGATTTAGGGGGGTTATTCTTTATGTCTTTGGAACTTTATTCTCAATTCATTATTTGTTTTGTGACTCGCTCCATGGGGAGCTAAACCCCTAGAGGGTATTCGGACATGTAAACCCAAGGATTCTTATTTTCATTAGATTTACATTGTGTTTCTATTCGAATTTATCAGTTTGAGTTTTACTCTTGAGTTCTTAATGCTTGTTTGGGCTTTTGATTTCATTATTAATTACCTTGCATGTTTTATTCAATCTAGTGAAGAGAGAGATCACCACTAGGTTTAGAATCACCAAGAGTAAAGAGGGTTGAGAGGGTGAGCCGTGATATAGAGGAGTGACCCCTTTCCCTTCCGACAGATATTTTCTATCTCCATATTCCCTAAGTGTCAAGCAACCATATGTGGTGTGAGGCGTCGAGAGAATTCTCCGCCGGGACCTCGTAGGGGGTTAGGGATCTTTTACCTGGAGGCAGGGTTAGATCTACTTTTAGGAATTGGTTATATCTTTGGGATCCCTAGAGTTTTAAGCAGTCATATGTGGTGTGAGGCGTCGAGAGAATTCTCCGCCGGGACCTCGTAGGGGACTAGTTATCGGCGACCTGGAGGGAGGGGCCGTTATACCTTAGGATACCCACGACTCATTGTTTTCGTTTAGAAACACTTGTAATCTACATCCAACACCCGAATCCTAGGGGGAGCATTGTCCGGATACCTCACTTTTATTGATTGAGCACTCTTTTCCTTTTTATTCCCTGCGCACTTGTAGTGACACTCTTAGTTTTGGCCATTAGATCATCACACACTACACTCATTAGGCTAGATAACAATAGAGGGGCTATTACTAGTACTTCTGTTCCCTGTGGTTCGACAACCCGACCCTTTGGGTCCACTTTTATTACTTGACGACCCGTGCACTTACGGTAACGCAAAGGGTTGACACACATCACCCTGTTGTGTTGTTGCGGAGACTGACATACCCTTGCGTATGTGCTTCGCAAGTGCACGGGTGTCGAAGTAATAAAGTACCCAAACGGGTGGGTAGTCGAATCCACAGGGAGTAGACGTAAGAACAATCACACTTTGTTAAGTAATCAAAGATAAACCAATTGTTGTTGAAAGAAAATAAAATAGGAAAGAAGTAGAAATAAAGTGCTGAAAATGAAAGCTAGGGCGTAGAAATAGATCAATTAAGAAGATGGGGTACTCGGACGATGTTCCCCCTAGAATCCTTGTTTCAAGTGCAAGACTTCAAATACTCTTATTCGATAGAGATTTCAAGAGTCGTGGAATCCAAAGAGACAAGGTCCCAAATCTAAGGTCAACCTTGACTAGTCCCCTACGAGGTCCCGGCGGAGAGAAGACTCTCGACGCCTCACACCACGTATGACTGCGCTATGCTCTAGGGATTCCAAGTGGTAAACCCTATTCCCAACTATAGATCATTCCCTTTGGTCCAGGCGAAAGATCCCTAATCACAAATAAGTCCCGGCGGAAAGGCCTCTTTCAACGCCTAACTCTCTTTGAGATCGAAGGTAAAACTTGGAATAAGAAGGTAAGGAAAACCACACCGGAGGGGAAAGGGGACGTGTCGCTACCTCTCAACTCACCCTCTCAACCCCCTCCAATCTTGATTAATCTAATCCTAATGGTGATGGTCACTCGTCAAAAGGATGATTGGGTTAGCCCTCAACCCTAGTGTCACTCTAAGGGAGAAACAATTAAGCATACAAGATTGAAACTCAAATTCAAACTCAAATTGAATAAAAGCATTAAAGTCAATGAAACATAGGAAATCTAGGGTTTACAAGTCCAAGTACCCACTAGGGTTTTAGCCCTCCATGGAGCAATACAAGTTCATCAAAATAAATGAAGACAAGTGCAAGAAATCCATAAAGAAAACCCCCTTAAGCTTTGTGTTGATAGACTATGGGAACTCCTCCTTCTTCTCCAAAGAACTCCTTCCTCCAAGCCTAAGGCACACCTCGTCGAATCGAGTCGTCGAAGGCTCCCCCAGTAGCTCTCCTTGGAAGGGATTGATGATGAAATCGGTGGAGAAGCGCCCCCAAAGTGTAGCAAGAACCTCCTGAACCCTAGCCGTCACTCCCCCTCAAAGTTGGAAGAAGATCCCTCAAATAACGCTTCAGAATGGCTTTATAATTGGCCATCTCGAGGATCCACACGGGCATGTGGATGAGCCACACGGCCGTGTGGAAATTCCACAGGGCCGTGTGGAGTCTCTGCCCAGTGGAAAATTTCGTATTCGTCCCCGATTTCGCCCGTTTCTTCTCTTGAGCTCACATGGACGGACACACGCTCATGTGAAAGGTCATGTGGCATTTCTTGATGATGAGAAAACCTTGGAGAGCTTTTGAAATCTTCGAACAAATCGGAACAAGCGAGCATGACTGCCTTCGTGTCCTTCTACAAGAAATGTCTTGAAGTCTTTAGAAGTTGGCACATACCCCCTCGTTGGAACCCGATTTGTGTCTTGAACTTCGTATTTGCACAAAAGAGCTCCACTTGGCACCATTATGACCTAATCTTGTCTTTATTCACGTGCCATGTCTTCACAACCCTAATTGCATAAGAGAACACCAAAACACACGAAATTAGCGATAAAGCCTGATAAATGTGATGTTCATGCGTGGAAAATATTTCCAAAAATATATACATGCAAGCACTTATCAAACTCCCCCACACTTAAGCTTTTGCTTGTCCTCAAGCAAAGTTCATACCATGAGAATTAAAGGTTGAGTGATGAAAATGCTTGGCCTTAAGTTCACCAAAGGTGTACAAAGATAGTATTCTCAACAAGGGAAAATTTTAAACATCGATAGATAAAAACCAAAACTCTGGCAAAAACTCGAATTGCGAAGAAAGTAAAATCTGATAGCGTGTGTGTGTGTATACGTACTCATGCCAGCCCCAAGTCTACGCTTGAACATTATTAACACAAGGACTTATTTAAGGAAAAAGAAATCGGTGGTAGCTGCACACAACCTCAAAGGTAGCCATTTCCCAAGATGCCTCCTAGGCGGCTTTCACCCTTTCAAGGTGGTAGCTCTTTCCACCTGGGGGTGTTAGCTTTCACACAGCCTATTAGATAGCTCTTTCTCTCATTAGGGCATAGCTAATATCCGACTTATGAGAGTAGCTGCATACAGAATAGGTGGTAGCTCTTTCCACCCCAAGAACAAAGGAGCACCTCATTTCATTTTTTTTTTTTTTTTTTTTTTGAAACTCAAAGAAAATGAAACTAATGTCCTTTCAAACTGAACTAGCATTATCAGGGTTAACAGAGCAAGTAAAGTGCAAGAAATGCAATCAGAAAAAAAATTTCTAAGTTTTTCGAGTAAACTAGAGCATGGTAACAACCGAAGTTTAAATTTCACCTAAATTCGAAAATACACTCATGTTCCTTAGGGTGAACTGTCATTGGCTAGATGAGCATGAAAGTGATGATCAAGAATAAAGAACGTGTGCAGTGTGAACTCCCCCCCACACTTGAGCTGTACATTGCTCTTAATGTACTCATACAAACATGCAACATAAAACCGCAAATAAAAACATAAGGGCGTGGGTATTAAAACAACACTCCCCTGATCTCCGAGTGTGGTATTTGAATGGAGGTGCGGAAACGGGAAGTGAAGTCGCGTAAGGTTGTGAAGCTCATACGGCCGTGTGGAAATTCCACACTGCCGTGCCTATGACCATTTCTCAAAACCAAGTTGACAAGTCTATCTGCACATCACAAAAGGGGTTCAGTGGATCTCAACAAAAGCTAAAATTAAAAGAGTACAAAAATAAACAAACCAAACACAAACTCAACAAAGAACATGAAAAATACAAACAGTAAGATAACTCTCAGAAGGTGTAACCTTTATGAGTACACAAGGACACAACAGAAATGAAAGTACAAGCAAATAAAAAGAAGAGTAAAAGACGCATCAAGCGTCGGCGTCTGCTGGTGCTGCTGGGGATACTGGGGATACGTGGGGTGCTCTGGGTGTGGACGGCGAAGTGGAATCGCTACCTCTCGCCATCAACTGGTGGAGTGAAGTGATGCGCGCCATCATCTCCGAGTGGTACTCAGCCATGCGAGCGAGAACCTCAGTGTGGTTCGCTGCTTGAGTCACCCGCATGGTGGCGAGATCAGTCTGGAAGGTCCCCACAGCAGCCTCAAGTCTGTCTATGCGCTCCTGTGCCGGAGGAGATGCAGGTGCTGACATCGGTGGCACCTCCTCGACTGCTAGGGTGTCCTCCGCCTCCATGGGTGCGGGTTGTGATGATGGCCCTGCCCGGGTCTCCTCCGAGTCTTCATCTTCGTCCTCAGACTCCTCGGACTCATCTGGGAAGGGAGCAACAAGCACGTACCTGCCGGGAGCGGCCCTCTTCACCATGCCCATCATACGCAAGGTATCAAGGCCAAGTGGAGAGGGAACAATAACCTTATCAGCTCCCCGAACAGCATCAATCAGTCCCATTCCTCGAATGAGTCGAGTGATGTAGGGACCAGAGAAAAGAACTCCTATCCGCGCGTACTATCCCTGGTGCCTCAGAAAATCAGCTACCACGTATCCCAGGTGCAGGGGCAGGCTCTGGACCATAGAGTGTAAGTAGAGGAGGTCCAGCTGCCACAATACGCCGGTGCTGTCTCCTCGCCCAGTAATAGACCTGCTCAGGATGGCATGAATGTACCTGTGGGCGGGGCGGAGGAGCAGTGAAGCCTTGGTCAACCCGGGCTCGTACTGTATATCTCCACATAGCATCCGGCAGACTCGGCTTGGAGTGACGCGGAAGGGGTAGTCGAATGGTAGCTGCGCGTAGTCCTCCGTGTGGATGAAGTCTCGATCGTACAGACCGAGGGCGACAGCAAAATCAGTCAAGCTCATGCTGTGGTACTGCCCAAAGATGCGGAATCGAACTGTGTCTGGCCGGTGATAGTCGGTGTGGGAGCGATCAAACTCGAATGTCGTGAGGACTTCGAGAGTGAGATCGCGAGTGGCTGGGTCTTTGATGCACAAAAGTTGTTCCCACCCGCCCACAGCAATGAGCTCACGGACTTCATCCGCCAACTCGGTCGCACGCGCGTGTTCTATCGCCTCCAAAGCTTGCAAGTCAGGAATTCGCGTCTGGCCAAACTTTAACTTTGAAAGTCGATCAAACCGTGCTTGATGTTCGGGCACGGTGAACTCGAATGGTGCGGGCGAGAGATCACGGGACTCACGGACCTCACGGGCCTCACGGGGGCACTTATGAGGGAGTCTCTTCGTTCTTGGGGCCATTCCTGTGCATAAGAGAGGTAAACAAGTTAATTCGGAGCTTAAAATATGTTCCCAGAATTCCACATGGCCGTGTAGAAATTCCACGCGGCCGTGTGTCTCCTCTGGGTTACCCAAAACAAAGAAACAGGCAATACACACGGCCGTGTGTCTCCTCTGGAATTCAGAGGGGGTACCCCGATAATCCACACGGCCGCGTGGAATTTCCACGCGGCCGTGTGGATCTTCGACCATGGCCAAAGTGCCATGGTGAATCCACACCATTTTATACAATCATCCACACAATTGAGCACGAGTGTTTTAAGCAATAATCTAAGTACTAATCATGAAAATAGCATGCAAAAACACAAGATTCAACATCCACAACAAAAATGAAGGTTTCATGGCAAGAAGGGGGGAAAAGAAGGCTTACCGGAGAAGATGAGTCCAATCTCACAATGGAGCAATGAGTGAGGCCTACAAATCCCTTAAATAAGCGAGAGAATGGAAGGAGAAGAGAAACCGTCGCGACCCTTGAAGAGGAGGTGTTTGAAGATGAAGGGTTGCAAGGTGGGGGAAGATGAAGATAAAGGCCCCTTTTCATGTTTAAGTATCCCACACGGCCGTGTGGAAATTCCACACGGCCGTGTGGATTCTTTGTATGACCCTTATCAAACCCCCCGAAATTCCACACGGCCGTGTGTAATTTCCACACGGCCGTGTGGATTCTCTGTATTGCGAAAGTTTGTACTAAATAAATCCACATGGCCGTGTGGAATTTCCACACGGCCGTGTGGATTCTCTGGATGAGAGAATTCTTTCACAAAGTCATCCACACGGCCATGTGGAAATTCCACATGGCCGTGTGTTTCCATCTTTCAACTCAAATATAGTCTAAACTCTGCAGAAATCATTGGAAACACATGGAATGACTGCAGAACTTGAAAACTAACACGTTTACAACTAAAATCTCGCAAAATTTCACATGACTATCACCTAACTTGCCAGAAACGGTGAAAACATAAAAATGCACTACCAGCAAGGAATCCACACAAACTACAAACTAAACAAAACAAAAATGCATAAATAAAAACTAACTACAACACAAGCAAAGAATTATAAAAATTGGGTTGCCTCCCAATAAGCGCTTGTTTTACGTCACTAGCTTGACGTACCTGCCTCTCTAGACTCAAGGGGGGTCATGGGTCGAAAGCACTTCGCTGCTTGGAAATGTGAAACATGAAGAGCATAAGTTCTGGAATTTAGAAGATGAGTGATCGAATTTGTTACTAGATGGAGGGATATCATCCTTAGACCTTGAAGGAACGTCCGCAGGTTCATTCGTTTGCTTCTTGCGGCGATGTCTTACCCTCCTTAGCTTTTTGATTAGTTTGTTAACCGTACCCGTGGTAGGTGTATCCTTGTTCTCCAAGTCAACTGATGAAATGTGATCATCATCCATCTCTTGATCCAACAAATCAGCTAGTGGATCCGGGCAAAAGGTTTCCTGCACATAATTATCAATCAATGCATCAGTAGTGTCAAGAAAATACAAAGCATCATCAAAGTTAAGAGAATGTCTCATGGCCTCAGCAAGGCGGTAGGTCAGCTTCTCATCTCCTATCCTCAATGTCATCTCCCCGCCATCCATGTCTATAAGAGCCTTGGAAGTACGCAGAAAGGGTCTTCCAAGTATCAGCGGCACATCGACATTCTCATCTTCATCCAGTACCACGAAATCTGCAGGAAATATATACTTATCCACTTTCACCAAGATGTCTTCAATGATGCCTCTCGGGTGACGAATGGAACGGTCAGCTAGTTGTAAGGTCATCCGAGTGGGCCTTGGCTCTCCCAGTCCCAGCTTCTTGAAGAAGGAGTAAGGCATGACATTGATACTGGCTCCTGAATCTGCCAATGCCTTCTCTTCACCCAAATTCCCAATGTTACATGGGATGATGAAGCTTCTGGGGTCTTTCATCATGTTAGGTAGATTCTTCTGCAACACAGCTGAACAAGATACATCCAAAATCACCGCTGCACCCTCTTCCAATTTCCTCTTGTTGGTTAAGAGGTCCTTCAAGAATTTTGCATGCCGAGGCATTTGAGACAAAGCTTCCACAAAAGGGATATTGATGTGCAGCTGCTTGAAAAGGCCCAGAAACTTCTTGTACTGCTCATCATTTTGATCATTCTTCAGCATTGAAGGATAAGGAATCCTTGGTTTGTATGGTGCGTGATGCGTCTCCGCAACAACACAACAGGGTGATGTGTGTCAACCCCTTGCGTTACCGCAAGTGCACGCGTCGTCAAGTAATAAAAGTGGACCCAAAGGGTCGGGTTGTCGAACCACAGGAAATAGAAGTACTAGTAATAGCCCCTCTTTTGTTATCTAGCCTAATGAATGTAGTGTGTAATGATCTAATGGCCAACACTAAGAGTGTCACCACAAGTGCGCAGGAAATAAAAGGAAAAGAGTTCTCAATCAATAAAAGTGAGGTATCCGGACAATGCTCCCCCTAGGATTCGGGTGTTGGATGTAGATTACAAGTGTTTCTAAACGAAAACAATGAGTCGTGGGTATCCAAACGTATAACGGCCCCTGCCTCCAGGTCGCCAATAACTAGTCCCCTACGAAATTCCACACGGGCGTGTGAAGACTGTTGCTACAGTACTTTTGCTACAGTACTCTGCTACAGTAAATGCTACAGTGATTCCCCCCGGAAGTCTTCCTTGGAGTCCACACGGTCGGGCACACGCTCGTGTGGTAGGGTGTGTGGCTTTCTATGCTTTGAAATCCTCAAGAACCTTCTTCTGCTTTGTACGGAAGCTGGGACATGGGCGTACTACTGCCTTTGTGCCCTTTCGGTTTGTGTAATGACTTGTACTCCTTCGAAAGTTGGCAACAACCCCATGCATATGAACACAGCTTCTGATTGTGGCCTTGAAACGTGTCATCACACCCTATCTTTGCTTCTTCCTGTATGTCATGTCTCCAAACCCCTGTTTGCACAAAAGAACACAAAACACACCTTGTTAATGCTAAAACCTGATAAAAGTGATGCTCAATGCATGTAAACTGATATTATAAAATATATATAATCAAGCACTTATCAAAACTCCCCCACACTTAAGCTTTTGCTTGTCCTCAAGCAAACTAAACATTCATTACAAGGAAAGAAAGAATAAGTGATTGGCCTCAGGTTCACTAGAAAGTATGAGAGTATGATTCTATAACAAAGGGGAGAAACTATTTAACACCAAACAGCTCTGTCAATGCTCTAGAAAACAATCCAATGACAAGAAAGAAAAAGAAATCCGAAAGCGTGTGTGTGTGGAAAAACTCATCTCAATTCGACTCTATGTCCACTACTTACAGTTTTTTATTGCTCGAGACTCATATAATAGCAAAAAGAATGTTAGTAGCTGCACACAATCTCCAAGGTAGCCCTTTCTCAGGCGGCCTCCCGAGTGGCTTTCACACTTTAGAGATGGTAGCTCTTTCTACCGAGGGTGCTAGCTTTCACATATCCCATGTGATAGCTCTTTCCCTCATTAGGGCATAACTAGTATCCGACTTATGAGAGTAGCTGCATACAATCAAAGGTAGTAGCTCTTTTCACCCCCTATATACACGAAAGAATTCACAATGGCTAAACTATATATATCTTTTTTTTTTTTTTTCAGATAGAACAACTACTAACAAGTCTCACAACATTAAACTAGAGCTTCTATAGGTCTGATGAGTGAGTAGAGTGTATAAATGGCAATCGGACAAAAATTTCTCAAAAAATTGGATGACAACTAGAGCATGATGAAATCTAGTGTTCGAAGCTCTCCTATAGTCTAGAATCTAACTCTTAACCTTAAGGTGAACCTTCATAGGTTGCATGAGCATATATAATGAAAATAGACAATAAAGTGGTGTATAAAGTGATCCCTCCCCCACACTTAAGATGTACATTGTCCCCAATGTACACATGCAAGCACAATAAAATTATAAATTCTGAACACAAAGCATGTGAGGGTGTGCAAAAATCAAAATAATACTCCCCTGAATTCCAAGTGAAATAGTTGGTGGAATCTTGTACAAGGGTGTGTTTGGCTCAACGGGCATTTGGAGGTGAAACGGCCGTGTGACCTAGTCACACGGCCATGTACATAACTTGATTTCCATTTCCAAAGACTCTCAAGACTATCTGCGGATTCAGGGGGTTCAATGAAGCTCAACAAGATTAGAAAATAAAACAACGAAAAACAACTAGAACCACAAAATAAAAATGACAGAAATAAAAGACAGAGTCTCAACTAGCATGCTGAAAATAAAACTACAGAAAATAAAAAAAAAATACAGAAGATAAAATAAAATGACTCAAGGACGCCTCATGCGTCAGGAAACTCTGCTGGTGCTGCTGGTGCTGCTGGTGCTACTGGTGGTACTGATGTCGTCGCCTCAGATGCGGTGTCGCTCTCCAGAAGATGTCGAATGATGGACAAATGCGACATCATCATGGACTGGTTGGCGAGCACAGTCGCCATATCCCCCTGGAGAGCTCCAACTGCCACCTCGAGCCTCGCCAAACGGTCACGGGCTCGAGTGGAAGGCTGCTCTGGCTCTGGCTCGGATGCAGGGGCCTCGGTATCCACCGGCACAGCTGTGGGTGCCGGTGAATCAGGAGCGTCTGCTGGGTCGGCTGCCTCCTCTTCTGACTCCTCCTCCTCAGCCTCCACTGGGAGTACATATCGGCCGGTACTTGTCTTCTTCACCATACGCATGGCTCGGAGGGATGCAAGCCCCAAGGGTGCTGGTATGCTAATCCTCTCCATCCCTCGAAGTGCCTCGGACAACCCCATGCCACGAACGCGTCGGGTAATGTATACTCCTGAAAAGATCACACCGACCCGCACGTAATAGCTTTGATGGCGGAGGTAATCCGCCACAACAAAGCCTAAATGCATGGGGATGTTCTGGACCATGGTGTATAGGTAAAGCAAGTCGAGGCGGCTCAAAACTCCAGTGCTGTCGCCTCGTCCCGTCACGGTCCTGCTGAAGATAGAGTGTATATACCTGTAGGCCGGACGGCTGAGCATGGTGGCCTTGGAGGATCCTGGCTCGTACTGGAAACCTCCGCATATGGTCCCGTACGCACGGCTCGGGGTGGGTCCAATAAGGTAATCGATGATGAGTTGCTCGTACTCCCCCGTGTGAATATAGTCTCTGTCATATAAACCGAGAAAAACAGAGAACTGCGTGAGCCTCATGGAGTGGTACTGACCGAATAGCCTGAAGCGGATCGTGTCCTCCTTCTCAAAATCAGGACGAGCGCGGTCGAAGTCGAATGAGGACAGAACCTCCAGTGTGAGCTCACGATAAGTGGGATCACGAATAGTAAGGAGCCGGTCCCAGCCTCCCACAGTGGTAAGCTCGCGCACCTCATCGGCCAAATCAATCTCCTCGAGTGCCTTCCAATCAATTACGCGCGCCTGCCCGAATTTGAGACGCTGTAAGCGCTCATATCGCTGTTGATGCTCAGGGACGGCGAACTCCAATTCCTCAGGAGGAGAAGGCTCCCGAGCGGCGCGAGAACGCTTGTGGGAGACCTTCTTGGTCCTAGGGGCCATATCTGTGAAAATCAGGGCAAGTTAGTGCAAAATTTCACTATGCAGAAATCCACATGGGCGTGTGGATGGTCCACACGCCCTTGTGGATCATCCTCCTCATCCACACGGGCGTGTGGATGGGCCACACGGCCGTGTGGATGCCCGACCATGGCCAAAAGGCAATGGTTGGGTGGTTTCCACATCAAAAACTACCCCTAAATCGACAAGCATGCATATTATGATAGTTCTCATGGAAGATTTATGCATAAAACATCAACAAATGACTAGATCTGAAATTTAAAATTCATGGCAAGAACTAAGAAAACTTGGAGCTTACCGGAGCTTTTTGATGAAGAAGAAGATGGAAATCGCCGGAGAAACACCCAAGAATCCTTAAATAAGTTAAGAAGAGGCGTTAGGAACCCAAGAGGTGCGTCTCTTCGCGTGGAGGCGTCGGAAGGAGAAAAGGCGCGAAGGTTTGAATGAAAGGTTCAAGGCCTTCTCATCTCCTTTATAAGCCACATGGGCGTGTGAGGGTCTCACACGCCCTTGTGGATGCCCACACGGGTGTGTGGATGAGCCACACGCCCTTGTGCCTTCAAATATCGACGCCAGAACGCCACAAGGGCACTCACACGGGCGTGTGAGTGCCGGTGTGGATTCAAAACTCGAGACAGAAGGCCACAGGGGCACTCACACGGGCGTGTGAGTGCCCTTGTGGACCTGGAAAATCCACAGGGGCAGCCACACGGGCGTGTGGCTGCCCTTGTGCCTCTCTGGAAACCTGAAAATTGGGTTTTCAGGTCTCACACGCCCATGTGGATGAGCCACATGGGCGTGTGGCTCCTCAGGAGGGTCACAGGGGCACTCACATGGGCGTGTGAGTGCCCTTGTGCCCTTCTATTTCATGTTTTTCTGAATTTTCAGCAAGGCACAGGGGCACTCACACCCCCTTGTGCCTGCCCTTGTGGATTTTCAGCTCAACATGAAACATATAAGTACAAGGCCAATTCCTTAACTTTAAACCTCTAAAACATTCTAGATCAAGCCACACATGTATAATTATCATGAAACACCAAGAATAAACAATAAAAACACAGCAACGACAGAATTAACGCAAAGTCGCCTACTCAAGCTAGTTATTACTGCAGAATTAAAAACTAACTACGAAAGCAATAAAATGACTTGGGTTACCTCCCAAGAAGTGCTTGTTTTACGTCATTAGCTCGACGTACCTGATCTTCCTTATCTTATGGAGGCTTGAAAAGGGTGTGCTCCTCCCGACTATCTCTTGCGTAGCTACTTCCCATGAACATAATTTTGCCTCGACGGTGA
This sequence comes from Dioscorea dumetorum, assembly GCA_902712375.1. Classification (NCBI taxonomy): domain Eukaryota; kingdom Viridiplantae; phylum Streptophyta; class Magnoliopsida; order Dioscoreales; family Dioscoreaceae; genus Dioscorea; species Dioscorea dumetorum. The sequence continues at coordinate 7,344,297 of CACTHL010000245.1, forward strand.
TGCACTTTTATTCGAGGCTTGCACAATTTTACTTTAGGTCTCCATGGAAACAATTTTGGCCGAGAATTGTTCAAGTTCACCTTAGGTGGGTCCTTGGATGGTTTGAGCCTCCTACCCACATCTTCTTCAATTCCCATGGCCTTTTTCTTGCATTTTGTTGGTTGATCGATTTCAAGGAGAGGTACTTGTTCCATTGCCTTCGGGTTTGTTTCTTTTACCTTTTCAACTTGCAAGAAATATGGCTTCAACAAAGCCTCTTCCAAAGCTTCCTCCTCAAAAACATGTTGTCCATTCAAGTGTTCATCATTCTCAAATTGGGGCTCTTCTTCCTCCATTTGATTCTCTGCAACATCTTGTTCTTTCTCCCCCACTTGCCCATTGTTCTCGCACTCTTCCTTGTCATTTTCTAAAGAAACATCCTCAACAAGTCCTTCAGTATGGTTCTCAAAGTCATGAATGTTGTCTTGTTAATTTTGTCGTGAAATCTCAGGGGCTTTGATGCTGGTTTCAGTGTTCTGGATAAACTTAGCCAAAAACTTGATGCGTCTCCGCAACAACACAACAGGGTGATGTGTGTCAACCCCTTGCGCTACCGCAAGTGCACGGGTCGTCAAGTAATAAAAGTGGACCCAAAGGGTCGGGTTGTCGAACCACAAGGAACAGAAGTACTAGTAATAGCCCCTCTTTTGTTATCTAGCCTAATGAATGTAGTGTGTGATGATCTAATGTCCAACACTAAGAGTGTCACCACAATTGCGCAGGAAATAAAAGGAAAAGAGTTCTCAATCAATAAAAGTGAGGTATCCAGACAATGCTCCCCCTAGGATTCGGGTGTTGGATGTAGATTACAAGTGTTTCTAAACGAAAACAATGAGTCGTGGGTATCCAAAGGTATAACGGCCCCTGCCTCCAGGTCGCCGATAACTAGTCCCGGCGGAGAATTCTCTCGACGCCTCACACCACATATGACTGCTTAAAACTCTAGGGATCCCAAAGATATAACCAATTCCTAAAAGTAGATCTAACCCTGCCTTCAGGTGAAAGATCCCTATCCCCCTACGAGGTCCCGGCGGAGAATTCTCTCGACGCCTCACACCACATATGGTTGCTTGACACTTAAAGAATATGGAGATAGGAAATATCTGTCAAAAGGGAAAGGGGACACTCCGCTATCTCACGGCTCACCCTCTCAACCCTCTTTACTCTTGGTAATTCTAAACCTAGCGGTGATCTCTCTCTTCACTAGATTAAATAAAACATGCAAGGCAATTAATAATGAAATCAAAAGCACAAACAAGCATTAAGAACTCAAGAGTAAAACTCAAACTGATAAATTCGAATAGAAACACAATGTAAATCTAATGAAAATAAGAATCCTAGGGTTTACATGTCCGAATACCCTCTAGGGGTTTAGCTCTCCATGGAGCGAGTCACAAAACAAATAATAAATTGAGAATAAAGTTCCAAAGACAAAGAATAACACCCTTAAATCCGTGATGATAGTCTTGATGGGTAGTTTCCACGTCTGGATTGGATCCACTCCGAAGCTAGGTCGCCGATGGCTTCCTTGATGCTATGACAGAGGAGGAATCGATCCAAGTTGGTGTGGAAAGCTTCCCAAAGCCGCAAAGAACTCCTTCCAAGCCCTAGCCGCCTTGTCTCTCGAAAGTGGCCGAAAAGATCCCTAAAAATTATCACAAGGCGGCTTTTATAATTTGAATTCGGGGCTTTACGCAGGCATCCACACGGGCATCCACACGCCCGTGTGGAAATTCCACACGGGTGTGTGAAGACTGTTGCTACAGTACTTCGCTGCAGTAAATGCTACAGTGATTTTTCCCCCCGAAGTCTTCCTTGGAGTCCACACGGTTAGGCACACGCTCGTGTGGTAGGGTGTGTGGCTTTCTATGCTTTGAAATCCTCAAGAACCTTCTTCTGCTTTGTACGGAAGCTGGAACATGGGCGTACTACTACCTTTGTGCCCTTTCGGTTTGTGTAATGACTTGTACTCCTCCGAAAGTTGGCAACACCCCCATGCATATGAACACACCTTATCTTTGCTTCTTCCTGTATGTCATGTCTCCAAACCCCTGTTTGCACAAAAGAACACAAAACACACCTTGTTAATGCTAAAACCTGATAAAAGTGATGCTCAATGCATGTAAACTGATATTATAAAATATATATAATCAAGCACTTATCAGTGCGGGTGCTACCTCCTTTTCCTTACCCTTCTCCTTGTCTTCCTCCTTAGCAGGAATTTGAACAATCTTTTCAGCGGGAAGTCTACCCTCAACCTCACTACCACTCCTCAGAGTGATTGCCTTCAGCTGCTCTCTTGGGTTGGTCTCTGTCTTTCCCGGGAGACTTCCTTGAGTTCGCTCAGATAAAGACTTCGCAATCTGCCCCACCTGATTTTCCAAGTTATGTAGTGAAGCGGTGTGATTGCGAAGTGTACTCTCCACGCCTTGGAAGCGCGTGTCTGAGGACTGAATGAACTTGGTTAGTGCTTTCTCCAAGTCCGTCATTCGGCTCTCAAGCCCTGAAACTCGGCCCTCCACGTTTGGTTGTTGGGGCTGCTGGAATCCGGGGGGTGTAGAGGGCCTTTGTTGCCCTTGGTTGCTCCATGCAAAGTTCGGGTGGTTTCGCCACCCCGGATTGTAGGTGTTGCTATAGGGATTTCCTTGACCCCGTCCAGCATTCCCCACAAAATCAACCTGCTCAATAGGTGCTGTTCCGACCATAGAAATAGGGCAATCAGAAGAAACATGCCCTCCTCCACAACTATCAGAATTCATCACTGCAGCTATTCTAGATGGGCCTGCCAAAGTGTCCAACTTCTTGCTCAATGCTTCAACTTGAGCTGCTAGAGATGTCACTGCATCAACTTCATGAATACCCGCCACTTTCCTCTTGTCTCGAGCATTCCACTGATAGCTATTCATAGCCATTTCTTCTATCAGTTGGCGGGCAGCTTCGGGGGTCTTGCTTCCTAAGGTACCTCCTGCTGCGGCATCAAGTAGCTGTCTTGTGCTTGGGTTCAATCCATTGTAGAAGGTGTGGATGACCATCCACTCGGGGAACCCATGTTGAGGACATTTGCGCAGAAGGTCCTTGAACCTTTCCCATGTCTCGAAAAGAGACTCCAATTCCGACTGCATGAAGGAAGAAATTTCATTTCTCAGCTTGGCCGATTTCCCAGGAGGGAAATATCGGGCAAGGAAGGCCTCAACCATCTCTTCCTAAGTGGTAATTGATGCTCTAGGTAAAGATTGCAACCACTGTTTTGCTTTCCCTTTCAAGGAAAATGGGAAGGCTCTCAATCTGATGGCGTCGTCGGTGACTCCATTGATCTTCAACATGTCGCACACTTCCAAGAAATTTTCTATGTGATTGTTTGGGTCTTCATCTGCTAACCCATTAAACTGTGCGGACTGTTGGACCATCTGAATGAACCCCGGCTTAAGCTCAAAGTTATGAGCTGAAATTGGTGGTCTGACTATGCTTGACTGTGTACCACGGACAGACGGCCTAGCAAAATCAGAAAGTGTCCGCTGTTGCTCATTTTGTTCAGCCATGGTTGCGGACTCTTCAACTTCTATCTCAGCTTGGTCAAACTGTTCTAGTTCAGGCTGTCTTCCCCGTCTGTGCAATCTCCTCTCTATTTCCTTATCACCTTCCACTAATGTCGAAGGATGTCCACGGGTCATAACCTGGAGCTGAAATCAGGAAAAGAAAGTAAAATCAGAACGATGGAAGTAAACGAAGTGTGAGATAGAATGTGGGAAAAATGACTAGCGAAACAAAGTGTAACAATTCCTAAAACGCCAAACTCCCCGGCAACGGCACCAAAAACTTGACACACCCTTGCGAATGTGCTCCGCAAGTGCACGGGTGTCGAAGTAATAAAGTACCCAAACGGGTGGGTAGTCGAATCCACAGGGAGTAGCCGTAAGAACAATCACACTTTGTTAAGTAATCAAAGATAAACCAATTGTTGTTGAAAGAAAATAAATAGGAAAGAAGTAGAAATAAAGTGCTGAAAATGAAAGCTAGGGCGTAGAAATAGATCAATTAAGAAGATGGGGTACTCGAACGATGTTCCCCCTAGAATCCTTGTTTCAAGTGCAAGACTTCAAATACTCTTATTCAATAGAGATTTCAAGAGTCGTGGAATCCAAAGATACAAGGTCCCAAATCTAAGGTCAACCTTGACTAGTCCCCTACGAGGTCCCGGCGGAGAGAAGACTCTCGACGCCTCACACCACGTATGACTGCGCTATACTCTAGGGATTCCAAGCGGTAAACCCTATCCCCAACTATAGATCATTCCCTTTGGTCCAGGCGAAAGATCCCTAATCACAAATAAGTCCCGGTGGAAAGGCCTCTCTCAACGTCTAACTCTCTTTGAGATCGAAGGTAAAACTTGGAATAAGAAGGTAGGGAAAACCACACCGGAGGGGAAAGGGGACGTGTCGCTACCTCTCAACTCACCCTCTCAACCACCTCCAATCTTGATTAATCTAATCCTAATGGTGATGGTCACTCGTCAAAAGGATGCTTGGATTAGCACTCAACCCTAGTGTCACTCTAAGGGAGAAACAATTAAGCATACAAGATTGAAACTCAAATTCAAACTCAAATTGAATAAAAGCATTAAAGTCAATGAAACATAGGAAATCTAGGGTTTACAAGTCCAAGTACCCACTAGGGGTTTAGCCCTCCATGGAGCAATACAAGTTCATCAAAATAAATGAAGACAAGTGCAAGAAATCCATAAAGAAAACCCCCTTAAGCTTTGTGTTGATAGACTATGGGAACTCCTCCTTCTTCTCCAAAGAACTCCTTCCTCCAAGCCTAAGGCACACCTCGTCGAATCGAGTTGTCGAAGGCTCCCCCAATAGCTCTCCTTGGAAGGGATTGATGATGAAATCGGTGGAGAAGCGCCCCCAAAGTGTAGCAAGAACCTCCTGAACCCTAGCCGTCACTCCCCCTCAAAGTTGGAAGAAGATCCCTCAAATAACGCTTCAGAACGGCTTTATAATTGGCCATCTCGAGGATCCACACGGGCGTGTGGATGAGCCACACGGCCATGTGGAAATTCCACACGCCCATGTGGAGTCTCTGCCCAGTGGAAAATTTATTATTCGTCCCCGATTTCGCCCGTTTCTTCTCTTGAGGTCACATGGACGGACACACGCCCATGTGAAAGGTCATGTGGCATTTCTTGATGATGAGAAAACCTTGGAGAGCTTTTGAAATCTTTGAACAAATCGGAACAAGCGAGCATGACTGCCTTCGTGTCCTTCTACAGGAAATGTCTTGAAGTCTTTAGAAGTTGGCACATACCCCCTCGTTGGAACCCGATTTGTGTCTTGAACTTCGTATTTGCACAAAAAAGCTCCACTTGGCACCCTTATGACCTAATCTTGCCTTTATTCACGTACCATGTGTTCACAACCCTAATTGCATGAAAGAACACCAAAACACACGAAATTAGCGATAAAGCCTGATAAATGTGATGTTCATGCGTGGAAAATATTTCCAAAAATATATACATGCAAGCACTTATCAGAGACGCATAAAGTTTTTGACACCGTTGCCGGAGAATAGGGTATTAGGTACGCTAGTATTTTGTTACTTTAGCCATTCATTTATTTTTACTGTTTTTCTATTCCATCTTCTCTACTTTAATTGTCTTACCCTGATTCTGTGTCTTTTATTGTGCCCAAGGATTATGTTCAATACGAAGGAAATACTGGAGACATTAAAGGAAGTAATGGCGACGAATGAAGAGAAGGTGGAACAATTAGTTGCAACTTACAAATGGAGACAAGAAGACTCGATCAATGGGTTCGGGAGTTCATATCACGGTGCAGATCTGGAAAGCTTACTAGACCAATTTGATAAGTTGGCAATTCTCTCCTTTAATGAAGAACCTGAAGTTAATCTGAAAGAAGCAATGGCACAGTTTAATATGATCATGGCAAATAAAGTTGCTGTGGCAGAAAGTAATTCAGATGGAGATGATGATTCTATAGAAGATATTGATCAAATCCTAGCAGCAGAAATTTGTAGCATAGGCATCCAAGAAGACTATCCTGAAGATTCAGAGATTTTCCTATCAGCTCAGCCAGAACTGGAGGTATTCGAGGAGGAACCTGAAAATGAACACAAGGGCTTCGAAGAAATTGAGCAGAAACAGGGTAATCGATTACAGCCTTCAGTGGAAGAACCCCCTGAGTTGGAATTGAAGACATTACCTGACCATCAAGAGTACGCCTTCCTGGCCGAAGGGTCAAAGTTGTCGGTAATCATTGCTTCCAACCTCTCTACATCACAAAAAGAAAAACTGGTGGTCTTATTGAAAGCACATAAAGCTGCTATTGCATGGAAGATTTCAGACATCAAAGGGATAAACCCATCCTTTTGCATGCATAAAATTCTGATGGAAGACAACTATAAAATAGTCATCCAACCTCAACGAAGGATTAATCCAAACATGAAGGAGGTAGTAAAAGCAGAGGTGGTGAAGCTCCTTGATGCAGGCATTATTTACCCTATATCAGATAGTGCTTGGGTGAGTCCTACTCAAGTAGTGCCGAAGAAGGGGGGTATACCTGTGGTGAAGAATGAGCAGAACGAGCTGATACCCACACGTACAGTAACCGGTTGGCGTGTGTGCATTGATTACCGAAGATTAAATGACGCTACAAGAAAGGATCATTTCCCTCTTCCTTTTATTGATCAAATGCTAGAGCGTCTCGCAGGTCATCAGTTCTATTGTTTTCTGGATGGCATGTCTGGGTATTTTCAGATCCCGGTCGCCCCTGAAGATCAAGAGAAAACAACATTCACATGCCCCTATGGTACGTTTGCATACAGGAGGATGCCGTTCGGGTTATGTAATGCACCAGCCACATTTCAAAGATGCATGACAGCCATTTTTGATGAGCTATTGGAGGATGTCATGGAGGTCTTTATGGATGATTTTTCTGTGTTCGGCGATTCTTTTGACGTGTCTTAAGACCTTGGAAAGGGTACTCATGCGGTGTGAGGAAACGAATCTTGCCTTGAATTGGGAAAAGTGTCACTTCATGCTGCAAGAGGGGATAGTGCTAGGGCATAAAATCTCTAGCCAGGGAATCGAAGTGGATAGAGTAAAGATCGAAACAATCGAGAAGCTACCACCACCAACTAACGTCAGGGCAATTCGCAGTTTCTTGGGGCATGCGGGGTTCTATCGCCGCTTCATAAAAGACTTTTCCAAGATTACTCGACCGCTTACCAAACTCTTGGAAAAGGATGTCCATTTCGAGTTTAATGATGAGTGTGTATCTGCTTTCAGCTTATTAAAGGAAAAACTTACTCATTTACCCATCCTTATCACGCCTGATTGGAACCTTCCCTTTGAGCTCATGTGTGATGCCAGTGACCATACAGTTGGGGCTGTGTTGGGACAAAGAAGAGACAAACATTTTCAGCCAATCTATTATGCGAGCAAGACATTGACAAGTGCCCAAGAAAATTATACAACTACCGAAAAAGAATTGCTGGCTGTAGTTTTTGCTTTTGATAAATTCAGACCCTATTTAATCTTATCTAGAGTGATTGTTTTCACAGACCATTCGGCCCTTCGTTATCTAATGAGCAAGGCCGATGCCAAACCAAGACTAATTCGTTGGATTTTGTGGTTGCAGGAATTTGATGTGGAAATCAAGGACAAGAGGGGTGCAGAAAATCTGGCAGCAGATCATTTATCCCGGCTGGAGGGTTTAGAAGATGATGAAGCCATTCATCATGAAATCAACGACTCATTTCCAGAGGAGCACCTGTATGGAGTTCAAGATCAGTCAATATCTTATACTCCATGGTTTGCTGATTTTGCAAACTATCTTTCGGGCAAGGTTCTCCCCAAGAGACTCACATTTCAGCAAAAGAAGAAGTTTTTCGCTGACCTGAAAAATTTCCTTTGGGAAGACCCATATCTGTTCCGAGTATGTGCAGACCATGTAGTGCGAAGATGTGTTTCAAGGGAAGAAGGGTGGAGCATCCTTACAAATGCGTCTCCGCAACAACACAACAGGGTGATGTGTGTCAACCCCTTGCGTTACCGCAAGTGCACAGGTCGTCAAGTAATAAAAGTGGACCCAAAGGGTCGGGTTGTCGAACCACAAGGAACAGAAGTACTAGTAATAGCCCCTCTTTTGTTATCTAGCCTAATGAGTGTAGTGTGTGATGATCTAATGGCCAAAACTAAGAGTGTCACTACAAGTGCGCAGGGAATAAAAAGGAAAAGAGTGCTCAATCAATAAAAGTGAGGTATCCGGACAATGCTCCCCCTAGGATTCGGGTGTTGGATGTAGATTACAAGTGTTTCTAAATGAAAACAATGAGTCGTGGGTATCCAAAGGTATAACGGCCCCTGCCTCCAGGTCGCCGATAACTAGTCCCCTACGAGGTCCCGGCGGAGAATTCTCTCGACGCCTCACACCACATATGACTGCTTAAAACTCTAGGGATCCCAAAGATATAACCAATTCCTAAAAGTAGATCTAACCCTGCCTCCAGGTGAAAGATCCCTAACCCCCTACGAGGTCCCGGCGGAGAATTCTCTCGACGCCTCACACCACATATGGTTGCTTGACACTTAGGGAATATGGAGATAGGAAATATCTGTCGGAAAGGAAAGGGGATACTCTGCTATCTCACGGCTCACCCTCTCAACCCTCTTTACTCTTGGTGATTCTAAACCTAGTGGTGATCTCTCTCTTCACTAGATTGAATAAAACATGCAAGGCAATTAATAATGAAATCAAAAGCACAAACAAGCATTAAGAACTCAAGAGTAAAACTCAAACTGATAAATTCGAATAGAAACACAATGTAAATCTAATGAAAATAAGAATCCTAGGGTTTACATGTCCGAATACCCTCTAGGGGTTTAGCTCTCCATGGGTAGTTTCAAAGACATAAAGAATAACCCCCTTAAATCCGTGATGATGGTCTTGATGGGTAGTTTCCACGTCTGGATTGAATCCACTCCGAAGCTAGGTCGCCGATGGCTTCCTCGATGCTATGACGGAGGAGGAATCGATCCAAGTTGGTGAGGAAAGCTTCCCAAAGCCGCAAAGAACTCCTTCCAAGCCCTAGCCGCCTTGTCTCTCGAAAGTGGCCGAAAAGATCCCTAAAAATTATCACAAGGCGGCTTTTATAATTTGAATTCGGGGCTTTACGCCGGCATCCACACGCCCGTGTACTGTAGCCACACGCCCGAGTGGAAATTCCACATGGGCGTGCAGAGTACTTTTGCTACATTATTGCTACAGTAAACTAGTACATCACTTCCTACAGTGATGCTACAGTGAATTCCCCCCCCCGAAGTCTTCCTTGGAGTCCACACCCTCATGTGGTAGGGTGCGTGGCTTTCTATGCTTTGAAATCCTCAAGAACCTTCTTCTGCTTTGTACTCCTCCGAAAGTTGGCAACAACCCCATGCATATGAACACAGCTTTTGATTATGGCCTTGAAACGTGTCATCACACCCTATCTTTGCTTCTTCATGTATGTCATGTCTCCAAAACCCTCTTTGCACAAAAGAACACAAAACACACCTTGTTAATGCTAAAAACTGATAAAAGTGATGCTCAATGTATGTAAACTGATATTATAAAATATATATAATCAAGCACTTATCACTTACTCACTACCACTAGGGACCCACTGGTGGTCATTATGCAGTAGGCCGAACTGCAGAGAAAGTGTTAGCTGTAGGTTTTTATTGGCCAACCCTATTTAAAGATGCTCATCAATTCATTCATAGCTGTGATAAATGTCAAAGAGCTGGTAATTTGTCTAGACGGGACGAGATGCCTCAAAATCCTATTCAGTTATGTGAAGTATTCGACGTTTGGGGTATTGACTTTATGGGACCATTCCCTAGTTCAAATGGAAACCGATACATTCTAGTCGCCATGGATTATGTGTCCAAGCGCATGTTCGCGCATTTTGGTACTCCCAGGATCATCATTAGCGATAGAGGGACTCATTTTTGTAATGTGCAGCTCGATAAGGTACTGAAACGATATGGAGTATATCATCAGCTAGCCACTCCGTACCACCCGCAAACAAGTGGCCAGGTCGAGGTAACAAATAGGGAGTTGAAGAGAATTCTAGCGAAATCGGTTGAACACAACCGGAAGGACTGGTCCGAACATCTAGATGACACACTTTGGGCATATCGTACGGCCTACAAGTCACCAGTGGGAACAACACCATACAGTCTGGTTTATGGGAAATCTTGTCACTTACCCGTGGAACTCGAACATAAAGCTCATTGGGCAATCAAGGCGATGAATTTTAACCTTGTACAAGCTGGAGAACAAAGGAAGCTGCAGCTGAACGAGTTAGATGAATGGCGGTTGTGTGCATATGAGAATGCGAAGATTTATAAAGAGAAAATGCGTCGGTGGCATAACAAGCACATCAAACTGCAGAAAGAGTTCAATGAAGGCAACTTAGTGTTACTTTTCAATTCTCTTCTGAGATTATTCCCAGGGAAATTAAAATCGAGGTGGTCAGGACCATACACAGTGACTCAAGTATCACCGCACGGGGGTGTTGAAATCACTCACCGAGAAAAAGGGACGTTTAAGTTGAATGGGCACAGATTGAAGCGCTATTTTTCAGGCGAAGAAGTAGTTGCAGGAAAGGAGGTATTTCACTTGCATGAGCCCCCATAAAAGATCAAGTACGTCAAGCTAGTGACGTAAAACAAACACTTCTTGGGAGGTAACCCAAGTCATTTTATTGCTTTCGTAGTTAGTTTTTCATTCTGCAATAATAATAAGCTTGAGTAGGCGACTTTGCGTTAATTCTGTCGTTGCTGTGTTTTTATTGTTTATTCTTGGTGTTTCATGATAATTATATATGTGTGGCTTGATCTAGAATGTTTTAGAGGTTTAAAGTTAAAGAATTGGCCTTGTACTTATATGTTTCATGTTGAGCTGAAAATCCACAAGGGCAGACACAAGGGGGTGTGAGTGCCCCTGTGCCTTGCTGAAAATTGCAGAAAGCATGAAACAGAAAGGCACAAGGGCACTCACACGCCCGTGTGAGTGCCCCTGTGGCCCTCCTGAGGAGCCACATGGGCGTGTGAGACCTGAAAATCCAATTTTCAGGTTTCCAGAGAGGCACAATGGCAGCCACACGCCCGTGTGGCTGCCCCTGTGGATTTTCCAGGTCCACAAGGGCACTCACACGGGCGTGTGAGTGCCCCTGTGGCCTTCTGTCTCGAGTTTTTTCATCCACACCGGCACTCACATGCCCGTGTGAGTGCCCCTGTGGCGTTCTAGCATCAATTTTTGAAGGCACAAGGGCGTGTGGCTCATTCACACGCCCGTGGCCATCCACAAGGGCGTGTGAGACCCTCACACGCCCATGTGGCTTATAAAGGAGATGAGAAGGCCTTGAAACCACCATTAAAACCTTCCCGCCTTTTCTCCTTCCGACGCCTCCACGCGAAGAGACGCACCTCTTGGGCTCCTAACGCCTCTCCTTAGCTTATTTATGGATTCTTGGGTGTTTTTCCGGCGAACCCCATCTTCTTCTTCATCAAAACTCTCCGGTAAGCTCCAAGTTTTCCTAGTTCTTGCCATGAATTCTAAATTTCAGATCTGGTGATTTGTTGATGTTTTATGCATAAATCTTCCATGAGAACTATCATAATATGCATGCTTGTCGATTTAGGGGTATTTTTCGATGTGGAAACCACCCAACCATGGCCTTTTGACCATGGTCGGGCATCCACACGGGCGTGTGGCCCATCCACATGCCCGTGTGGATGAGGAGGATGATCCACAAGGGCTTGTGGATCATCCACACGCCCATGTGGATTCCTGCATGGTGAATTCTTGCACTAACTTGCCCTGATTTTCACAGATATGAGCGCTTACAGCGTCTCAAATTCGGGCAGGCGCGCGTAATTGATTAGAAGGCACTCGAGGAGATTGACTTGGCTGATGAGGTGCGCGAGCTTACCACTGTGGGAGGCTGGGACCGGCTCCTTACTATTTGTGATCCCACTTATCGCGAGATCACACTGGAGGTTCTGTCCTCATTCGACTTCGACCTCACTTGCCCTGATTTTGAGAAGGAGGAGACGATCCGCTTCAGGCTATTCGGTCAGTACCACTCCATGAGCCTCACGCAGTTCTCTGTTTTTCTCGGTTAATATGACAGAGACTATGTTCACACGGGGGAGTACGAGCAACTCATCGTCGATTACCCTATTGGACTCACCCCGAGCCGTGCGTACGCGACCATATGCGGAGGTTTCCAGTACGAGCCGAGATCCTCCAAGGCCACCATGCTCAGCCATCCGGCCTACAGGTATATACACTATATCTTTAGCAGGACCGTGACGGGATGAGGCGACAACACTGGAGGTTTGAGCCGTCTCGACTTGCTTTACCTATACACCATGGTCCAGAATATCCCCATGCATTTAGGCTTTGTTGTGTCGGATTACCTCCGCCATCAAAGCCATTACGTGCGGGTCGGTGTGATCTTCTCAGGAGTATACATCACCCGACTCATTCGTGGCATGGGGTTGACCGAGGCACTTAGAGGGATGGAGAAGATCAGTGTACCTGCACCCTTGGGGCTTGCATCTCTCCGAGCCATGCGTATGGTGAAGAAGACGAGTACCGGCCTGTGGAAGTTCGACCTTTTTCGCTTATCTTGTGCTTTGTTTCTTGTGTAGAAGTTGTGTGTTTAAGTTTTTTGTCGAGTTTTATTTTTGTTGGGATCTTAGTTAAGGTCTTTTTGAGAGGTTAAAAGATGGGGGAAAAGTGTTTTAAAAGGCGTAAGCAAGGAAGGGACCTTGCGGGCACTTAGTGTGCCCGCAAGGAGCAAAATTAGGGGCCTTGCGGCCTCCCATGCGGGCGCATGGGAGCCCGCAAGGACCCCCGGCCAGAAGTGTATGCGGGCTCCCATGCGGGCGCATGGGAGGCCGCATGGCTTCCTGGTTGAGGCCTCGCGGCCTCCCTTGCGCCCGCAAGGGAGCCCGCGAGCCCTCCCGCGCTTTGGGTCTATAAATACCCGTTTTCAAACTTAAAGGGCCTTTATAAGACCCCATTTCCCTCTCTTTTTCTCCCCATCTTGAATGCTCATTCTCCCCTCCATTAGATCTTCATTCTTGAGCTCCAAGAAAGAAGAAAGGTGTTCATCTTCCCCTCTTCTCCATTGGTGGTGATTCTCCTCTAGTTCTAGCAAAGTTTGAGGTGGGTTTTATTCTCTTCTTCAACTCCTTGTTCTTTTATTCATTTCTCTTTAGATCCATGGAGAATTAGTGTGGATTTAGCATGGATCTATTATTTAATTGGAATTTAGCCATGGATCTAATGTTTGAATGGTATAGGAGCCTTGATTTCATGTTTTGGTGAAGAATGAAGGAGATCCTTCATCTCTAAACCTTTGATTCTTTTAGATCCGAACCCAATTAGGATATTCTTGATTTCATTTTGATTTTATGGGTTTAAGGATTACATTATTGTTAATTCTTGAATCTAGAACACTTAGTAAACCCTAGAAGCCTTGAGATCTAATTTTAGATCATTCTTTCCTCTCTTGTTTAATTGTTTGGGTTATTTGATTGATTCTTGTTTTTCTTGGATGGTTAATGGCTTCAAGAAGGTGGATCTAAAGGCAAGGGTAAAGATCAAGTAGGCGAGTGATCCAAGTGTTCGATCTCGCCAAGTTTGTGAGTGGGAATTGTTTAATTAAAGAGCTATGATCATGCTTGTTTAATGATGCATGCCTTGAAATGAGAAATTCTTGATTTCAATGGATTCTTGAAGTGTTTCTTGAAAACTGAAATTATGATACTATATGATCCTTTTAATTCTTGATTTCATCTTAATGGACTCATGTGATGATTTCCTTGAGATCTAGAAACCTTGATGTTTATGATCTTGCTTAACTATTGATTCTATTACAAAAGGCTCATGAGATGATTTCCTTGAGACCTAGAAACCATAATGGTTTATGATCTTGTTAAATTCTTGATTATTTATATTTGATGAGGATTGGATAATCCTATGGTTTGAACTACATGTTTTCAAGATTTGTGAATTTGAGAATTCGATGTTCTTGTTATTTTGACCGAATAAGGGTCTATGTAAACCAAATTGAGATTCTCCACGATGTTATCGTATTTGAAATGAGTTTTCAAAGAATACTCTTGTGTTGATATTCTTGATGAAAATGACATTATTGTCGATGCTTTCGCAAAAGGATTTACTCTTCGATTAAGAGTTGTATTTTATGCGAATTTGTGATCTCTTGTTGAGATATGTGATTTTAAAATGATACGTTTATGATGAGCCTACGGGCGAAGTATTTGTGATCTTTTGATGAGATTATGATATTATATCGATGTCTTCATATTATTATCATGATGCGTTCATGATAAGCCTACAGGCGGGATGGTGACATTGGGGGAAACCCCGTCTTCTGCAGAAGCGAGTCTCCACGGACCGACCTAGTTGGGGTGGCGTGGAGTTCTCGGCTGACTAGCCCTTACAGGAGGCGCGTAGGAGAACCTGAAGGTGCTGTGTTGGGTACCCGGAGTCACCACACGGGATACCCAACGGCCAACACCAAGATACTCGCATCTTGGTGGCTCCTGACCTAGCCACGGCCATGGTTAGTGATTGAGAGTTTTCATAGGCTATTGATGATGTTATCGATAAAGGATTTCTGCATGCGTTGCACTATAAATCCTTATTTCGATGGGTTTGAGCTTTTAACGAGTTTCCATAACTTGAAGTTTTAAATCTTGAATCTTTACAAAAGAATTTCAGTATTTTATTTATGCCTTTCTTTGAGAAAGTTGGAAAGCTTGTTATATTGAAATGTGTATTTAAAGCATTTTGTAAGTTGTGGTTGTTCAAGATTTACATATGTTTTCGGCATATCATTCTTTACACCTGTATGAGTTATAGCTCCATGTTCAACCCCTCACTGAGTAACTTAGTTACTCACCCATTCTTCTTCTCTCCTTTTCAGGTGTTAGCACGGCAGCAGGGCGTAAGATGTGATAGTGCTTGGCATCTATTCTTACATTTACCTTTGAGTAGTGTATGATTCATAAACATTGTCGTCATGCATAAGATGGATCCATTAGGACCTATGTTTTCGTATTTCCATTTAGTCTTGTATAATCTTGATTGGTTCAGACAGGACCTTAGGTTGTATGAGTTTACACCCAGTGTTTGGGGAAAAACTATGATTGTGTCCATGATCATTGATGTTGTGATTTTCAGGGATATATGTACATATATGTGTGAGTCTGTTGATCTTGTACAGGGTTGTGATTGAATACCTTAGATTTAGAGTATTATTGTGGTAATGTTAATATTGTACAGGTAACAGGCTAGCCTTACGGCGACCTGGGGTTGAGGCAGGTGTTGACCTCCCCTAGTTTGTCGTGGCGGTAGTGCCATGGACCGGGACCCGAGGGTCGGGGCGTGACACGGCCGATATGTACTCGCAGTGGAGGCTGAGGAGGAGGAGTCAGAAGACGAGGCGGCCGACCCAGCAGACGCTCCTGATTCACCGGCACCCACAGTTGTGCCGATGGACACCGAGGCACCTGCATCTGAGCCAGAGCCAGAGCAGCCTTCCACTCGAGCCCGTGACCTTTTGGCGAGGCTCGAGGTGGCAGTTGGACCTCTCCAGGGGGACATGGCGACTGTGCTCGCCAACCAGTCCATGATGATGTCACAGTTGTCCATCATTCGACATCTTCTGGAGAGCGACACCGCATCTGAGGCGACGACACCAGCACCACCGGCAGAGTTTCCTGACGCATGAGGCGTCCTTGAGTCATTTTATTTTATCTTCTGTATTTTTATTCTCTGCACTTTTATTTTCAGCATGCTCGTTGAGACTTTGTCTTTTATTTATGTCATTTTGTTTTGTGGTTTTAGTGTTTTCGTTGTTTTTTCTTTTCTAATTTTGTTGAGCCTCATTGAATCTCCCTGAATCCGCAGATAGTCTTGAGAGTCTTGGGAAATGAAAATCAAGTTATGTACACGGATGTGTGACTAGGTCACACGGCCGTTTCAACTCCAAATGCCCGCTGAGCCAAACACACCCTTGTACAAGATTCCACCAACTTCTTCACTTGGAATTCAAGGGAGTATTATTTTAATTGTGCACACCCTCACATGCTTTATTTTCAGAATTCATAATTTTATTGTGCTTGCATGTGTACATTGGGAACAATGTACATCTTAAGTGTGGGGGAGGGATCACTTTATACACCACTTTATTGTTCGTTTTCATTATATATGCTCATGCAACCTATGAAGGTTCACTTTAGGGTTAAGAGTTCGATTCTAGACTATAAGAGAGCTTCGAACACTAGATTTCATCATGCTCTAGTTGTCATCCAATTTTTTGCGAAATTTTTGTCCGATTGCCATTTATACACTCTACTCACTCATTAGACCTATAGAAGCTCTAGTTTAATGTTTTGAGACTTGTTAGTAGTTGTTTTATTTGAAATATATATATATATATATAGTTTAGCGATTGTGAATTCTTTCTTGTATATAGGGGGTGAAAAGAGCTACTACCTTTGATTGTATGCAGCTACTCTCATAAGTCGGATACTAGTTATGCCCTAATGAGAGAAAGAGCTATCACAAGGGATATGTGAAAGCTAGCACCCTCGGTTGAAAGAGCTACCATCTTTAAAGTGTCAAAGCCACTCGGGAGGCCGCATGAGAAAGGGCTACCTTGGAGATTGTGTGTAGCTACTACCATTCTTTTTGCTATTATATGAGTCTCGAGCAATAAAAACTGTAAGTAGTGGACATAGAGTCGAATTGAGATGAGTTTTTCCACACACACACGCTTTCGGATTTCTTTTTCTTTCTTGTCATTGGATTGTTTTCTAGAGCATTGACTGAACTGTTTGGTGTTAAATAGTTTCCCCCTTTGTTATAGAATCATACTCTCATACTCTCTAGTGAACCTGACGCCAAGCACTTTTTTTTTTCTTTCCTTGTAATGAATGTTTAGTTTGCTTGAGGACAAGCAAAAGCTTAAGTGTGGGGGAGTTTTGATAGGTGCTTGATTATATATATTTTATAATATCAGTTTACATGCATTGAGCATCACTTTTAACAGTTTTTAGCATTAAGAATGTGTGTTTTGTGTTCTTTTGTGCAAACAAGGTTTTGGAGACATGACATACAGGAAGAAGCAAAGATAGGGTGTGATGACACGTTTCAAGGCCACAATTAGAAGCTGTGTTCATATGCATGGGGGGTGTTGCCAACTTTCGGAGGAGTACAAGTTATTACACAAACCGAAAGGGCACAAAGGAAGTAGTACGTCCATGTCCCAGCTTCCGTACAAAGCAGAAGAAGGTTCTTGAGGATTTCAAAGCATAGAAAGCCACACACCCTACCACACGAGCATGTCCCCGACCGTGTGGACTCCAAGGAAGACTTTGGGGAAAATCACTCTAGCATTTACTGTAGCAGTACTGTAGCAAAGTACTGCACACGCCCGTGTGGAATTTCCACACGGGCGTGTGGATGCTAATAAGTGTCTAAATACACCGTTTTGTAATGGTGAACTGCTTATACTTACATGCATTAATTGAATAAAACAGTTGCCCTTTGATGCGCTTTTCTTGTTTTTCTTAATCCAGGGCATCCACGGACTAGTTGCGTTGTGAGGAGCGTTTACAACTAGAAAATCAAGGCCGAGGAGCGAAGAAACAAAGGATAAACGAGCTTCGGAGGGCACCCAAGTGTTTCTACACAACCCACGCCCTTTTAGGGTCTGTGTGCGGGCTGTACACAAGCCGCACAACCCTGGCAGAAGGGTGTGCGGCCTGGTGTGCGGCCGCACACTGGTCGGGATATTTAAGCCCGACTAGAGGTTTTCTTGAGGAACTTTTGCCACCGACACATCCAAACACCCCTACGCTCAAAGCTTCATCAAAGGAGGTCATTTTGGAGTGAAATCAAGGGGAAGAAGACGGTGGGACTTGAGGATCATCATGCTAGAGCTTGCCGACGCGGATTCGGCAAGTGTCTTCATCAACCCTAGTCGACACGGTCAAGAGGGAGTTTTGGGTTTTCTTGTTGATGTATTCTTATTTGTGCAAACTTCCCTTGTTATTCATGTCGAACTAAACCTCCCAAGGCCGTCGGGCAACCGGTGAACCTTGGGAGGAATACTTGTATTGGATGCTATGCTTTTAATTCAATGAATCGATGATGTGTAATTTGGTTTCATAACTTGTGTGCTTAATTGTAGTGATTTGCATGAGAACTCTGCATTTCATTTTATCGAATGTGCTTGGTTGTGCGATGTGCGCTCTTGCATTAGATCCACATAGTATGAAGAGGGATTCATTGTACCGGTACACCGGAGGTTCCGGGTGCCGGTAACCTCCCGTAGGTTGTAGAGTTCACCTTAGCGAAATTGCTTATAGATAACTCCAACCAAGGCTCCTTAATCCCAATGACATCTTGTGAGTATCCTTTGGATAAATGAACTTGTACTGGATTAGGGCTACACTACGGAGGTTTCGGGGTAGTCGACTTCCGAGCCTAGATGGACCAAAACAATACTCCATGCATGCATTACCTGTTTTTATGGCATCCTTGCTTGTATTTCTCCCGGGGGAATCCTCGCCCGGAGCCTTGTCTTCTTTATTTGATTTCTCGTCATTGTGCGCAACATGGTATTGATTAAAGTTTCTATCATTAGTTTAAATTTCATTTCATTACAACAACCTCTGTTTTGATTCGGCTAAACAATTGTCGAAGAGGAAGTAATAGTGGATCTCGGGACCCTAGGGAATACGACCCTCTTGTGCCCGTACAAGAGGTATTAGTTGATGACCCGTGCACTTGCGGCCGGGGAGCCATGTGCCCGCTTTTTAGCGACGCGCGCGGCGACCATCAAGTTTTTGGCGCCGTTGCCGGGGACTCCGAGAACATTAGGAAAACTCATAGACGTTGGCTGAGTCAATTTCTTTGTCCTTCCTATCTCTACCTTTTTGTTGCATTTTAATTTCTTTTTATTATTTTCTTGCCTGGTTGTTGTTGTTTTCCCAGTGGAACTTGAGTTTTTTTTATTTGTGTGCTCGTTTTCTTACCGTTCTCACTGACTAGTGTTCACTTCCTTGCAGCTTTGGGGGATTTTATGACCCTTGGCAACCCACCGATTATATCGAAGTTGACGAAGAGATCGAGAGAACGTTGTGCAGGAGGTTGAGGGAAGCATTGAGCTCCTCTAACTGCCCCGTGGACACATCAGTTAATCCTCTGCCTACTGAAGAAGGAACATCGAACAGTATAGCAGAACAGAGGACACTTTCGGATTATGAGCGACCACAATTTACGGGGGAGGAATCATGTATACAGATGCCTGCTACAGCCGCAAACAACTTTGACTTGGCAAGACCCATCGGCATGATACAGAATTCCGTGTAGTTCGATAGGTTGGCAGATTGGTACGCCCCTTGCGTATCCGCAAGTGCACATGTCGTACAAGTAGTATAATGTACCCAAAGGGTCGGGTAGTCGAATCCACAGGGACTGGTATAGCTTCTAATACTAACGTCCTACTTAATATCTAACCAAACCGAAGATGAAGGAATTGACTTTGGACTAACTTCGAGGAGGTTAAGGGAATGGAAAGTTCACCAAGGGAAGATTGAGGTTTGACTCGATGGAGGAGATGGGGCCCCAGGGTTGGATTTCTGACGTTCACTAACTCGGTCTTTCTCAGTATTTATCAGAGATGTCTTCAGTTCTAACAATAGTTATGCTATAACCATGTGGTTTCTAGCGCCGCCGAGCCCTAAGTTGAACTCCCACTTCTTGCAACAATCAATAACGATTCACAAGCCTAGATAAGAGAACCTAACTACCAAGCACCAAGCACTAAACAACATACAAGATAGCCAATAACCTTGATTTATTGAAAGGAACAGGACATTCATAAACACTGCTAGTAAAGAAATCAGTTCAAGCTACAACGTCATCCAAACAACCCCGGGGTTCCCTTAAGAGTTTCGCCCCTCATGCCAACAACCAACAAATAAAATGCCAAAGAAATTGAAAGACAAGAAGTTGAAAACTCCCTAATTTCTTGCATCCTTGTGGTTGTCGAAGGATCTACAATGCCGTGTAATCTCCTCCCGATCGGCCTACCATAAGCTTGGCATTCCCTTGATGAAGTGGAGGATGAACCCCCAAAGCTTTCCCTTTCTTTCTCCCAAAGTTCGCCCACCAAAAGTCCCTCTAGAAACTGAGTTTCTAGGGTTTTAATGTCTTCTCGATGTGAGCACGGGCGTGTTGAAGCCGTGCAGATTACGGCCAAATAAATCTCCAGAAAACTCACATTCCTGTAATCTGCACAGGGAACAGCACGGGCGTTCTTAGACCGTGCTGAGGTTTTCACGACCGTGCTCAGCGAACTCTGGCTGTGCTGATCTGTGGCTGCATTCTCCTGTAATTTGCACGGGAAACAGCACGGGCGTGCTTTGACCGTGCTGAGGTTTTCACACCCGTGCTCAGCGGACTCAGGCTGTGCTGAATTGTGGTTGAATTCTCCTGCACTTTGCACGGGAAACAGCACGGGCGTGCTCAAGCCGTGCTGAGCTTGATGAGATTCTTCTAAGTCCTTTAGCTTCTAAAATTATTCCAAAAACGCTTCTTCTTACTTAAGGACTTTGATATCTGCATGACGAATAACGAATACCTCAAATAGCACCGTACTTGGAGAATTACAGCCAAAATATTCAATAATGATGAGGGTAAAGCATGCAATACATATATATGAAATGCGCTCATCACAGATGAAGATCCGAATGAACATCTATCACGCTTCTTGCATATTTGCTCGACCTTCAAGATCAATGGTCTGTCAGAGGATGCAGCCAAGTTGAGGTTGTTCCCTTTCAGTCTTCGACGTGCAGCCTACAGATGGTTCAAGGGATTGACACCAGCCTCCATTAAGGCCTGGGAGGATATGGTGGAGAAATTCTTGGGGAGGTACTTTCCCCCTAGTAAGGCCGCCCGACTACGACAAGAGATCTCAGCATTCAGCCAAAGGGACGCGGAAACACTGTTTGAGACGCATGAGCGTTTCAAGGATCTGTTGAGGCGATGCCGCATCACGGGTATCAGTCATGGATGAGGATAGAAATTTTTTACAATGGTTTGAATTATCAGACTCGCCAACTTATTGATGCAGCAGCAGGGGGTTCTCTCAGTAATAAGTACCCTGAAGAGGCTGAGAAATTAATAGAAGACATGGCGAGGAATGAGTCTCACTGCGGTTCAAGAACCAAGGTATCACGAGCGGCCGGTGTTCATGAGGTGAGTGCCCACACTGCACTTGAGGCCAAGATGGACGCTCTGACAAGAAGATTTGACCTATTGATGGCTGAACGGGCGAGCTCCAGTTCCGCGCCCGTCATGTCCTGTGAGGTTTGTGGAGGTGGACATTCGGCCACCCTTTGTCCTATTTCAGTTACGACGGGCACAACCACAGAACAAGTTGATTTTGTAAGCCAAAATTCGAGACCCCCTAAACCCTAAACCCTAAACCCTAAACCCTATACTTATAATCCCGGGTGGCGAAATCACCCAAATTTCCAATGGGGTAATCAGAATCAACAGAGGCCTCAAAACCCGCCAGGATTCCAGCATGCTCCACCCCAATAGAAGGAAAATAGAGTATCAGTTGAAGAAGCATTGGTGAAATTCATGATTACTAAAGAGGCAAATTTCAGAAATGTCCATGCTTCAATTCAGAATTTGGAGAAACATATTAGGCAGCTAGCAAAAGCAGGATCAGATCGGCAGCAAGGTAGTTTGCATAGTAACACTGAAGAGAACCCTCATGAACAACTGAAAGGTATCACTCTGAGGAGTGGCCGAGAGATCGAGATTCGACCCCCAAGTGGGAATGAGAGTGGGAAAGGGAAGAATGTTGTGAGAGATGCAACCCCAACAGCGAGGGTTGACATTGAGGACAGCAACAGCCCCACCTCCGAACCTGAACCGAAACAAGCTTCACCCGTGCCAGAGTATCAACCCAAAGTCCCCTACCCGGCAAGATTGAAACAACATAAAGAGGATGATCAGTTTAAGAAGTTCTTAGTTTTGCTGAAGCAACTCCATATCAATCTTCCACTCGTTGAGGCATTCGCACAGATGCCTAAGTATTCAAAGTTCATGAAGGACTTATTGACGAACAGGCGGAAGCTAGAGGAAGCATCTAGTGTAGCTTTGAATGAAAATTGTTCCGCCATATTACAAAGCGCACTCCCACCAAAAGTTCGAGATCCTGGGGGCCTTGTAATTGAATGTAAGATCGGAGAAAATGTGGTAGAGAAGGCCTTGGCAGATTCGGGAGCAAGTATTAATGTTATGCCATACAATCTATTTTTAAAATTGGGACGGCAGGAACTCGAACCCACTCGGATGACTCTACAACTTGCAGACCGGCCCGTACGCCGACCTCGGGGTGTTGTGAGCGATGTATTAGTGAGCGTGGGGGGCCTTGTATTCCCGGCTGACTTTGTTATCTTGGACATCAATGAAACTGCTGAGGTGCCGATAATCCTTGGAAGACCATTTTTGGCAACCTCCCGCGCCCTGCTTGACATCCAAGACGACAAGATGACACTTAGAGCTGGGAATGAAGAAGCCGTGTTTAAACTCCCAGATGCCATAAACACCCCAAGGAGCGAGATGACACCGCCTATGCTTTTGATGAGGTCGAACTAATTGTGTCTGATTGTGTGCAGGAGGTTCTTTCGATTAATCCTCTTGACGAGTACTTACGCGAAGTGCATGAGGAAATCAAAACTGAGGACATTGGAGAACAGAACTATCAGAAACCACTCAGTCCTAAAAAGAAGAAAACGAAAGCCAAAGGGAACGGGGGCCGTGATGAGCCACCTTGGAAAAAAGCTTGGAAGAATGTGACCAAATCGAGTTTGTCAACTGAAGAGAAAGACCCAAAACCTACCTTCACTATTGACTTGGGAGCCCATAATGTGGAAAGTATGATCTCACTAAACCTCCCTAGCTCATCTCCCTCATTCTTCGTGAAGAAAGGTATGAACCTCTCCTTTGAACCACCCTGAAAATGTGAACAGGAATGTCAGGCTCGTGACTCTAAACAAGCGCTCTTGGGAGGCAACCCAAGTTTAACCTTCTCGTATTTTCTTTTGTTTTACATTGTGTGCTTTGTGGTGTTTTATTGGTTATGTTTTGCTTTTCTATGTAGATGTTTGTTTTATTTAACGTTTGTGATTAGATGACTTGAATCTCATTTTATTTTGACGATGTATTGTCGGTTGATGTTGTGCGATTTTCACGTGTGTCGGCGAAGGTTACATGTTTTGAAAAGTTACTCATCAATTGGTGTAATCATTTTTTGAAGAAAAACTAAGGAGAAAAATCTTACTTCGACACTTCTGGAGGCTGTGCGGGCATGCTACAGCCCGCACAGACCTGCCAGAGGGCTGTGCGGCCCGTGTGCGGCCGCACAGGGCTCCGGCAGCCCTGTGCAGCCTGGTGTGCGGTCGCACACACGGCCGCACAGCACGGCCAGAAGGCCGTGCGGCTTGGCGTGCGGCCCGCACGACAAGCCGCACAGACCTGTGCGGCCTGTGCACAGCCCGCACAGGCCCGTGAGCACGGATCCGGCCGCAACCCGTTTTCTCTTTTGGGCGGCCCATGCCCCTCCTCATGGCTCCTTCACTACCTTCCCTTTTTCCTCCTTCTTCCCCTCGATCTTCTTCCACATTTTGGGGTTTGAAAAATGGCGGATCTGAGCTCTTAAAATGACTATCTCTAGTTTTCCACGCCAAATTTCGTTGACTCCACATCCACACACCTCAGCACCACCGGCAATCGACCAACTCCTGGTTTTGAGTTTCTTGTTGTTTGTCATAGTTTATTTCTATTGTCTTCTCTGTGTTTGTGTTAGTAGTTAGCGGGAAAGAGCTTAACTCTTCCGAGCTCATTTCCTATTTATCATTGTCCTTCTGTAGCTTTCTTTAATAAATTTTCTATGATGATGATGGATGTTTCGATTTAATGTCCTGTTCTACCTCGCAGGGGTAGACACGGACATCTTGTTATCTTCTCTCCACTATCATAGTGAGCACTGTGACCACTCAGCTTATCTTGCCACGTGCTGCCACTATGATTCAGGGAAGTTCTCCCTAACCCCCTATCTTTGCTTTATACATTTTATTATATTCTTTGGGGCGCTGACTTTGTACATTGGGGACAATGTACGACTTTAAGTGGGGGGGGTGGCATGCATACACTTTTGTTCTTCAGAGTCAAAATCTTTGTTATTTGTTGTACATGCCTATTTTGTGGATGAAATTTAATGACATTGATGCATGATTGGAACCATTGATGGCAATGAAACACAAGTATACTATAGAGTAGGATAATGATGGATGCTAATCTTTGCACACAACCCCACACTTAATAAATTTGGATCATTCATGGCATACTGTCACATACCTTTTTAGCCTGGACCTTGGACACCTAGGTTGGATTAAGTGGTAACCTTCGTGACCCTCTTAGTAGCTAACCCATTTTTAGCGGTACACACCTTGATGTGTTAAGCTTCTCCCTAATGAATTATTTGAGGGCTTCTGTTTCTCTTGAAAATTGGCAAATCAGAAAATATGTTGTGGTTTCTAAGGGAATTTTGTATAGAAATAAGAATGACAATGCTCCTCTTCTTGAATAGCAAATTAACCTAGGGTACGGGCTCCTAAAAAGAGTGTTCTCTAAGCCAAAAGCTAGGAAAGCACGAGCATGTTCATGTGAGCCTGTAATCTTCCAAGTAAGTTGGGTCTTCTTGGTGCCTTATCAGCACAGTTATCCTTCTAAAAAGTCGATTACAGGTCATGTTAGTCAAAAAAAAAAAAAAAAAAAAAAAGCCAACTCGTACATAGGAGAAACATAAGTACCTTGGGAATTCATTAGGAGGTTCCCTACCGTTTCAAAGTCTGTTATCGCTAGAAGTGGTGTGATGTGCTTTAAGAAGTGGTCTTCGGGGTATCGTTTTCTCTTATCTAGGTTACAAGTGTCCAGGTGAAGAAGGTTGCACACACACAGCATCATCGTGCCGAACGAATGGTTCAAAATTTTGTTATTGGTTGTAGCTCATCATTTAGAGTCCTACATGCGCTATTGTGTGCTTATACTTGAGCCAGAGGTTGTGTATTTAGCCACTTATTAATTCCTCCTGTTGTCCATGTTTGTTTGCTTGGGGACAAGCAAACCCTTAAGTGGGGGGTGATTTGATAAGTGTCTAAATACGTTCTATCTTCCTCCTGGGGAAACTCAACAGGAATGTTGGCGGCGGGTGAGCTCTGACCATCTGTTATTTTAACCTGCTCGATCTAGAGCCTCAGCGCTCAAATCTTCTGCATTGCGAGTCATTCACATTCTCTTGAGTGGGACCATCACGGGCTGGGGCGAGAGCACGGGTGTCATCACCAACGCTGAATTCACGTATTTGGTTAGTAAGTGGAATGGCATTCCATTTCATATGGGTTATGTACTTGCTAAGGCATTTAAGCATCAGTCTAAGGATCACCCCACGAAAGCCATTTTTGTCGGACCTTACATCACACACTTGGCACGTCGCATGCATTTGTTACCAGTTAACTGTTCGTTCACCGTTAGCGGTCGGATCCATCCTATAAATGGGCTCACTTTGCAGAGTATGGGTTTGTTTCCATCCGCGTCTGCATCAGCTCAACCGACACCACCTCCAGAAACATCTCGGCCGTCCAATTCGGATTCTGATTCCTCTAATGTTTCACCCGACCATGAATTTTGCCAGTGGATGTTGCGGATTTTTCAGAAAAGCATTGATCATTGTCCTCCTCGCCATGCGGCTGGACCTTCTACATCCCGGAGTGTAAGCGTCGACACCACCGACCTTCCATCGGAGTCTGATTCCTATTCTGAGAGCGCCGGGTTTTGATGTTTTATCTTGTTGTTTTATTTTGTTATCGTCGTACTTTGTTTCTAGTGTGCTGTTTTTGTTCGTCTTGAGTCAGTTAGCAAAGGGAGTCCCCTACTAAACTAATCCCTTTTCAGTGAGTTTTGTTATTTTGTTTATTTTCTGTCTCTAATGCTTGCATGTGTATCTTAGGCGTTATGAATGTCTATCTTGCTGGTTGTCTCAAACGACTCCTCCCTAACTGGCGATCAACACACGCCCTTGTGTGCCATGGAATTTTTCTTCGGCACCTCTCCCTTAACTTGGTGAAAATTTCCCAACTCTCACTTTTACTTGAAATCATTTTCTTTGCTTTGCATGATTAAATCTTTAACCATTGAGGACAATGTTTCATTCAAGTGTGGGGGAGGGTTGTGTATTTGTGTTCTAATATGATTAGATGTTGTGCATGACTTAGGACGATCTATGAAATTTTTGGTTGAGAATTGCTAAGCTAGGAGTTTTTGAGCATATTAGTGCACTTTTGTTGAACTTAAAGTTTTATTTTGCTCTTACTTTGGAAACCTTAATCTGAGCACTTAGCCTTTGTTGTTTTGTCACTCTATTAGAGGAAGGGCTAGTTGCAAGGCTCTTGAAAAAGTTAGTTTCTAGCTCCAAACTCTAGCAATAAAAAGAAACATGAAAAGAAATTTTAAAACGAGAAAAAGAAAATAATTGTAACAAGTCGGATTCCTTTTGGGATGCCCTGTCAAATTTTGTGAGAAAGATGGTAGAAAGAGCTATCACTTTAGAAAAAGCGAAAGCCGCACTTGAGTAGTCGGATCTTAGGCATCATAAATGTCATTTTTGATGACCTACCAAGTGAAATGGCTGCCTCTAGGGTGTATGAAGCTACTACCCAGTTTAAGAGTTAGCAGTGAAAATAGTGAGAAGAAAGAACTTGTACTAGACCCCCTCAAGAACAGTTTGACATGCTCCATGAGGCGACACACACACACGGTAGTACGGAGTAAGAGTAAAATCTTTCACAAGCTTTCAATTGACTAAGTCACTAGTTCTCAGAAACTCCTTAAGCTTCAGTAACTCTTTTAATTTGTTGAGATCAAAGGTCATGCACTCATCACTTTATTAGGGGAATAAGGTTGCTTGAGAACAAACAACAATTCAAGTTTGGGGGTATTTGATGAGTGCATTTCATATATATGTATTGCATGCTTTACCCTCATCATTATTGAATATTTTGGCTTTAATTCTCCAAGTACGGTGCTATTTGAGATATTCGTTGTTTGTCATGCAGATATCAAAGTCCTGAAGCAAGAAGAAGTGTTTTGGAATAAATTTAGAAGCTAAAGGACTTAGAAGAAACCCCATCAAGCTCAGCACGGCTTGAGCACGCCCGTGCTGTACCCCGTGCAAATTGCAGGAGAATTCAGCCAAAAATCAGCACAGCCTGAGTTCGCTGAGCACGGTCGTGAAAACCTCAGCACAGCCTAAGCACGCCCGTGCTGTTCCCCGTGCAGATTACAGGAATGTGAGTTTTCTGGAGATTTATTTGGCCGTAATCTGCACGGCTTGAAGCACGGCTTCAACACGCCCGTGCTCACATCGAGAAGACATTAAAACCCTAGAAACTCAGTTTCTAAGGGGACTTTTTGCGAACAAAGGGAGAAGGAAGAAGAGAGTTTTGGGGGTTCGTCCTCCTCTCCATCAAGGGAATGTCATGCGTATGGTAGGCCGATCGGGAGGAGATTCCACGACATTGTAGATCCTTCGACAACCACAAGGATGCAAGAAATTAGGGAGTTTTCAACTTCTTGTCTTTCAATTTCTTTGGCATTATACTTGTTGTTTGTTGTCATGAGGGGCTAAACTCTTAAGGGAGCCCCGGGGTTGTTTGTATGACGTTGTAGCTTGAACTCATTATCTTTACTTGCAATATTTATGAATGTCTTGTTCCTTTCATTAAATCAAGGTCATTGGTTATCTTGTATGTTGTTTAGTGCTTGATTGCTTGGTAGTTAGGTTCTCTTATCTAGTCTTGTGAATCGTTATTGATTGTTGCAAGCAGTGAGAGTTCAACTTAGGCGCTCGGCAGCGCTAGAAACCGCATGCTTATTGCATAACTAGGTTTAGAACTGAAGACATCTCTGATAAATACTGAGAAAGACCGAGTTAGTAAACGTCAGAAATCCAACCCCGGGGCCCCATCTCCTCCATCGAGTCAATTCTCAAGCTTCCCTTAGTGCATTTGTCCCTTCCACAGCCTCCTTGAATTTAACCCAGAGTCAAATCCATCTTTTTCAGTTAGTTAGATATTAAGCATGACGTTAGTACTAGAAGCTATACCAGTCCCTGTGGATTCGATTACCCGACCTAAAGGGTACACTTTACTACTTGTGCGACCCATGCACTTGCGGATACGCAAGGGGCCTAATAGATGCTGGTGCTACTTCTTCTACCTCTTTGTCATCCAATACACCACAATCAGTTTCCACCACTTTTTCAGCATTGCACTCTTCCTTATCACAATTATTTCCAAGTGGGGCTTCTATTCTTGGCTCATAATTATTGGCATCCTTGAGAAGCTTCCTAGCCTAGTTCTCTAGCTTGTGAAGAGAGGCTTGTACATTCAACATTGTGGCATTAAGGCCCGCAATTTGAGCATAAACGGCTTCGAATCTTCTTTTCGTATGCACCATGAATCTTGCCAATACATCCTCTATAGTATAATGCTGTTTAGCCAATGAGAGCAGTGGAATACTATCTTTTGACTTATTTCTATTTGCAGCCTATCTCATGTCTCCAGGTCTAATCTACATGTCATGATATCACTAAGGCTAAAGCTCACAAGAATCAAAAGTTTTTAAGGCCCATTGAAAGTAATCCTTAATAGACTAAGACTAATACATACATTTAAACACTTATCATTTCCCGTAGTTGTAATTGTAATTTTGATTGCATGTTAACTGTAAGGGTTGATGACCTTACATTTGGTCAGCGGGCGTACATTTTAACATAGGCCAAGCCACGAGGGCGCACAGCTGCGTGGATTGGTTAGCGCGCGGTTAGCGCGAGTAGTATGTTGTGTCGTAACTAAGAGTGGGTGGAATACCCGCACGATTATGTGCTGAGACCGTGAGGCTCGCGTGATGGACTGCGGGCGTGCGTGTGACCGATGAGCGCGTGGGGCAGGCGTACCCATACCAAGAGTCAAGTGTTGCAAGACTTATTTATGTAGAGTGTTGGATCTCTAGCAAGTTTAGGCGGGACGGAACACTTGGTCAGGCCGGGAAACTGACACACCATTGCGTGTGTGTTCCGCAAGTGCACAGGTGTCGAAGAAATAAAGTACCCAACGGGTGGATAGTCGAATCCACAGGGAGTAGACGATAGAAATAAAAACACTTCACTAAGTAGCCAAAGAAAACTGATTGTTGTTGAGATTAAAAAGTGATTAATAACAGAATTTAAGAACTGAAAGTTAAAGCTAGAGCGTAGGAAAAGATCGATGTGAAGATGGAGTACTCGGACAATGCTCCCCCTAGGATCCTAGTTTCAAGTGCAAGACTTCAATTACTCTTACTCAATCGAGATTTAATGAGTCGTGGAAATCCAAACCTACAAGGTCCCAAACCTAAGGTCAACCTTGACTAGTCCCCTATGAGGTCCTGGCGGAGAGAAAACTCTTGACGCCTCATACCACGTATGACTGCACTAAGCTCTTGGGATTCCAAGTGATAAACCCTATTCCCAACAATAGATCAAACCCTTTGGTCCAGGTGAAAGATCCCTAATCACAAATAAGTCCCTGCGGAAAGGCTTCTCTCAACGCCTAACTCTCTTTGAGATCGATACTAACTCTTGGAGTATGGAGGTAACGTGTATCATACCGGAAGGAAAAGGGGATGTGCCGCTATCTGTCGACTCACCCTCTCAACACTCTTCAAACTTGGTTAATCTAATCCTAATGGTGATGGTCACTCGTCAAAAGGATGATTAGGTTGGATTCTCAACCCTAGTGTCACTCTAGGGGAAAATCAATGAAGTATACAAGTTTGAAACTCAAATTAAATCTCAAATTAAATAAA
Organism: Dioscorea dumetorum; assembly: GCA_902712375.1. Taxonomy (NCBI): domain Eukaryota; kingdom Viridiplantae; phylum Streptophyta; class Magnoliopsida; order Dioscoreales; family Dioscoreaceae; genus Dioscorea; species Dioscorea dumetorum. The sequence continues at coordinate 7,374,440 of CACTHL010000245.1, forward strand.
AGCACTAAAGTCAATGAAACATAGAAATTCTAGGATTTGCAAGTCCAAGTACCCACTAGGGGTTTAGCACTCTGGTACGCCCCTTGCGTATCCGCAAGTGCACGGGTCGTACAAGTAGTAAAATGTACCCGTAGGGTCGGGTAGTCGAATCCACAGGGACTGCTGTAGCTTCTAATACTAACGTCCTGCTTAATATCTAACCAAACAAAAAATGATGGATTTGACTCTGGGTCGAATTCAAGGAGACTGAGGAAAGGACAAGTGCACTAAGGGAAGCTTGAGAATTGACTCGATGGAGGAGATGGGGCCTCGGGGTTGGATTTCTGGCGTTCACTAACTCGGTCTTTCTCAGTATTTATCAGAGATGTCTTTAGTTCTAAACCTAGTTATGCTATAAGCATGCTGTTTCTAGCGCTGCCGAGCCCTAAGTTGAACTCTCACTGCTTGCAACGATCAATAATGATTCACAAGCCTAGATAAGAGAACCTAACTACCAAGCAATCAAGCACTAAACAACACACAAGATAGCCAATAACTTTGATTTATTGAAAGGAACAAGACACTCATAAATACTGCAAGTAAAGATAATGAGTTCAAGCTACAACATCATGCAAACAACCCCGGGGCTCCCTTAAGAGTTTAACCCCTCATGACAACACACAACAAGTACAATGCCAAAGAAATTGAAAGACAAGAAGTTGAAAACTCCCTAATTTCTTGCATCCTTGTGGTTGTCGAAGGATCTACAATACCGTGGAATCTCCTCCTGATCGGCCTACCATACTCATGACATTCCCTTGATGGAGAAGAGGACGAACCCCCAAAGCTCTCTTCTTCCTTCTCCCCTTGTTCGCCCACCAAAAGTTCCCCAAAAACCTAAGTTTTTAGGGTTTTAATGTTTTCCCGATGTGAGCACGGGCGTGTTGAAGCCTTGCTTCAAGCCGTGCAGATTACTGCCAAATAAAACTCCAGAAAACTCACATTCCTGTAATATGCACGGGGAACAGCACGGGCGTGCTTAGGCCGTACTGGGGTTTGCACGACCATGCTCAGCGAACTCAGACTGTGTTGACTTTGGCTGAATTCTCCTGCAATCTGCACGGGGTACAGCACGGGCGTGCTCAAGCCGTGTTGAGCTTGATGAGATTTCTTCTAAGTCCTTTAGCTTCTAAAATTATTCCAAAACATCTCTTCTTGCTTCAGGACTTTGATATCTACATGACAAACGAAGAATACCTCAAATAGCACCGTACTTGGAGAATTAAAGCCAAAATATTCAATAATGATGAGGGTAAAGCATGCAAGATATATATGAAATGCACTCATCACTCTCCATGGAGCAATACAAAATCATCAATACAAATGAAAATAAATGCAAGTAATCCATAAAGAAAACCCCATTAAGCTTCGTGTTGATGACCTATGAGGGCTGCTCCTTCTTCTCCACGAATCCCTCCTTCAAGCCTAGAGCACACCTCACCGAATCGAAGTCGTCGAAGGCTCCCCCAATAGCTCTCATTGGAAGGAATCGGTGTTGAAATCGGTGAAGAAAGGCCCCCAAAACGTAGCAAAAATCTCTCCAAACCGTAGCCGAACTCCCTCCAAAAGATAGGAAAAATATCCCCTAAAAACGGTTCAAAACGGCCTTTTAAAATGCAAAAGTAAGGGATCCACACGCCCATGTGGAAATTCCACACGGCCGTGTGGAAAATCCACATGCCCATGTGGATTTTTAGCCTCTTCAAAACTGCATCTATAGGCCCCCGATTTCGCCGGTTTCTTCTTCTGAGGCCACACGGACGGACACACAATCGTGTGGTAGGTTATGAGGCATTTCTTGATGTCGAAAAACCCTTGGAGAGCTTTTGAATTCTTCGAACAAATCAGAATGAGCGAGCATGACTGCCTTCGTGTCCTTCTACAAAAATTGTCTTGAAACCTTTAGAAGTTGGCACATACTCTCTTGTTTGACCCGATTTGTATCTTGAACTTTGTATTTGCACAAAAGGACTCCACTCGGCACCATCATGACCTATTTTTTCTTTTATTCTCATAAACCATCTTCACAACCCTAATTGCATGAAAGAACACAAAAACACACGAAATAAGAGATAAAACCTGAAAAATGTGATGCTCATGCATGGAAAACATCTTAAATAATATATACATGCAAACACTTATCAGAGACCAAGAGCTGATTCTGGATTTGATAAGATTTTATGCAGGCGTATGCAAGTGGGCACATGGTCGGGAGCGTGGCCGAGCCAAGGGCGAGGATGGCACGTGTTATTACCGCGCGTGACCGGTACTGCTGCACACTATGACCAAGGGTAGCTGGTTGAAACTACAGTCGCGCCAGTGGACACCGCAAGCTAAGTGAAGTCAGGGACTTCATGCCAGACCTGTATTGGCCATGGGGCTCAATTAACCTTGGATTTGGGGTAGCTATTGTAATAAGATCTAATGTGTCTTTGGGAGGAGACAAGGCCTCTTGGTGATGGTTTTTGGCCATGGTTGTAAATATTTCTCAATCTAAGAGAGTTTATGCTTTTCTCTCTCAAAATGGGTTTCATGTGTCGTGTTTTTGTACCATGAATGTTTTTCAGTTTTGCTCGCTTTCCTTTTATTTCGTTGTGCTTGTAATACAAACATGAATTCACTAACTGTTCTTGCAAGAAAGGCTGAGCTGTCGCTATGGTGCATGTCAGGTGCCGCACTGCCGAAAGTGATCGGTTGAGGCCGTGACATTAACCATAGTGCACTTTGGCTATTTAGGTGTTGATTAAGAAAACTATCTAGCTAGGGCACGCATAAGGGAAGGGGTTGAGTCCACTCATAGAAATAGGACGTATGCTCTATTAGGGATTTATCCGCACTCCAAGGAGATGTACCATTTAATCATTACTTAAACTAGTGCATTTATCGAGTGGAGTTATCCGGGGCGTTATCCTTCTCACTGATAACCCTATCTCTCCCCCTTTCTCCTTACTTTCTTTATTTTTTTTTGTAATTAGTTTTCAACCCAAATTGTTTAACTGGCTAGATATTAGAAATCTAACAAGTATCGAAAGTTATACCAGTTCCTATGGATTAGACTACCTGACCCTTTCAGGTCCACTTTACTACTTATATAACCCGTGCACTTGCGGATGCGCAAGGGGCGTATCACTCAATAAATGGGTTAGCATAATTCTAGGGAATACAAAATACTTTAAAAAGAGTGACAAAATCAACCTTCTTCAGTAATACAAATATATTAGAACATTGCAGAAATATAGTTATAACAGCTTATAACCATATATAAGAATTCATATATATGTGTGTGTGTGTGTGTGTGTAACATAAAAGAACCATTTTGCTCAAAAGAAGTTTCGACACTCAAGTCTCATGACTAGCATGGTACGGGTTTTAAAATTGTAAAACACGATATTCAATACCAAATCCATTCATTTTGCATGAAACTCATTTTCTCAAAATACTAAGATTTCAAACCAAATTGCTTTCTATAGAAGAAACAAGTATTCATGTCTCAAAGATTTGATATGTAAAATATGTATTTTCTCAACATACGAACCTGCATCTTGAGCAAGTAAATCACGGTCTGAAACCCTCTCTAAACTCTAGCCATGACCGCGGCTAGGTTTAGAGCCGTGAAGGCACTCATGTCCTTGACGTTGACTAAAGTATGAACTTACATCTCCAGCAAGCCAGCCACGATCTAAAAACCTCTCTAAACTCTAGCCGTGGGGCCGACTTAGTTCAAAGCCATCAAGGCACTTATGTCCTTAACGTTGACTAAGATACAAACTTGCATCTCGAGCAGGCAAATCACGGTCTAAAAACCTCTCTAAACTTTAGCCGTGGAAGCGGCTAAGTTCAGAGCCGTCAAAGCATTCATGTCTTTGACATTGACCCATTGGGGCCATGTGGTGACTTCAGACTCATGATGTACGTCTAGTCAAGATTCTACATGCCACCTGAAGTTGACAGATCAGTCGAGTCCACCACGCCACCTCTAAAGGCTGGACCATGGGGACCTTCTTATTGTAGCCAGGGGGTTTTAACCCCATCACCAATAAAGCATCTTAAAGTGTATTATCAAGATAGTTGTAGTAATTCATTTCAGAGTTCTTATCCAGGACAAATAACCACATATAGGCGGTAACATCACTATCATATAAATTCAAACCAATAGTATAACAAGTATAAAAGTTCAATCATTTATTTTCATCCGATGTACCAAAGTAGCCAAAAGCATTTTATCAAACATCAAGTGCTTTGCTTGTAAAATAAAAGGTATAGAATTTCCTTTCAAATCATCGATTCATCAAAAGTTTCATTCATAAAATAGGAAATATAGAACTTCTTCTAAAACCATCAAATCATCATTTTAACATGATAAAACAAACGATTTCATTAAACCAATTCATAAGTACAATTATATAGTAAAATACTAGAATGTGCAATCATAACCCACTCACGGGCTATGGAGAACAACTCCTCAATGGCACTACTCCTCCGCCGGCTCTTTGTCCCTAGCCGAGCTTTCACCACCTACACCAACACAAACCACAAGGGCTTAAAACCAAAAGAAAATACAAGAAGGAAACACAAGCATGAACTTCTTCATACCACAAACCTTGAAACCCTAAAAACGCTTCGGTATGGCATGAACTTGCCTCTAAGGGTTTCAAAGAACCTCTTTGGAGATAAACTACTCCCAAAACAACTAAGAATGCAAAAGTTTAGCAATGGATTTCCCGGCACTATAGTAGCTTGCTACAGTACCGTCGAGCCCAAGAAGAAGATGGAAGGTTTCATCACGAGGAAAATGGTGGATCTTCACATCCATCTCATGATTTAAGAAAGGGTGAAAGAATTTAAACAAATCACTCAAGAAATCAACAACATCAAGCCAAGATTTAATAATCTAAAACCTAGGGTTAGCATATTCATCCGAACCAAGGAAATAAAGAGAAAGAGGGAGAAGGAGAGCTTACCTTTAAAGATCTTCAGCCCAAAGGAGAGAGAAAGGTCAAGCAATAGCGGCTTTCCCTCATCTAAAGCAAAGGGAACAAATGTAGAAAGAAGAAGAAAAAAAATTAGACTGTTAGGGCTCAAGTTCAAAACTTTTAAATACCCCTGGGCAAACATAGGCTAAACACAGGCATGCTTCTCAGTCCCCTGCCTGTGCACTCACAAGCACAGGCACGAAGCACGGGCATGCTTCAGCCCATTGCAATTCACTGGCAAAGCACGGGCAGGAAGCATGGGCTTGTTTATGCCGATGCACTTTACAGGAAGATCGGGGAGAGAAAGCACGGCTTCTCTGCCCCCAGCACCACCGTGCACTCACAAGCACAACCAAAGCATGAGTATGTTTCCTCTTGTGTACTTTATAGGTTGCTGGAAACAAAATCCAAAACCTCCCTTGAAGTGCACGATCAAGAGCACAGTCACAAGCACAGGTGTGCTTGCTCTAGGAACTGCTTTTTAAGTCTAAAATGACTAAAACACACCATTATTCAAGGCACAACTATTCTAGAATAGAACAAACAACGACGCAGACTCAGAAAGGCCAAACCACCACACCAAAGCCAAAACAATCATTTGATTTATAATATATATGCTGTGTGTTCTGTTTCATGTTCAATTTTCTACATTGCATAATTTATATTATCACTAATACCAAAAATTAGTTAAATAAATTTTAATACCTCTTCTTCTATATTTTAACTACGACTCACACTTTTAGTATTTCTTTTGAAAATTATCCACTTTATTGGAGTGATTTTGTTACTCATGTTCTGTATTATCTAATTTTTTATAGATTAAAGAACCTTTAGTCTCCTATATATTAGATTTCAGCGTGTTGTACATCATCAGCTCTTTTGGACCTGTTTATGTGTTTAGGTCAAATTTGTTGTTTATTTTTTATTTTGTATTAGTAGTAATTCATTAGTGTGTGAAGTATATAAATTTCTGTAACTTTGGTATTGTATGATTTCCTTATGTTTTCTTATTGTATGTGATGTATTTTCCCGCATACTCAATATCAACCACTTGGGCTTGTATATAATTTAATACTTTTGAATAGATAATCAATAGCTTTTCGTTGTCTAGGAGATAAGCAAATGCATATGTCTCCCGCTACAGGATTTCATGGTAATCGTCACATGCTAAGCTAGTAGGTCGGGGAGTATCATTGAGAAATAATTTATTAAATGTATTGATACCAAATGGAGGAATTAAATTTGTGTGCATTTCAATAATATTTTTATTAAATGCAGTAAACATTGTAATATTTTTTTGCAAGAAACGTAATTACATGTAAAATCTTTTTCTACAAAAAGCTTTCCTGCAAAATACTATACAGGCCCTAATAATAAATAATCATAATATAAAGATAACATTGTCCTATCAAACTACTTTCTAAATTTTAGGAGTTTTAACCATACTTATAAAATTTGTGTAAAGCTTAAATGTGACATATAATTTGAGTTAGATGTAGTACATTTTTTTTCAAAAAATATTTTTTTTTATATTTATTTCATTTAATATTTCTGGATTAAAAAAAAGTGTAGTTTTCCGTATGTTTAAAAGAGTGTTTAAAATTTGGTTTTTTCATATACAAACGTATGTGTATAATGTATTAAATGTGAATAACCCAACTAAGATTTGCAATAAATAGGTACCTAATTAAGGGAGGTATTTCACTACATGTTCATCAACCAAATTGCCGGTAAACCTTTTTTTATTTAAATAAAAAGAAAAGAAGAGACTAACAACCAAGCACTAAAATGAACAAACTTTTTACCAATAATGAAAATTTGGATCTTATTGGATCTTGTCTGACTTTTGCATAATAAAGAAAGTCACGAGAACCAATAACAAAATACCTTCAAAGGCACCAAATCATTTAGCATTAACAAGTAAAACACAGGACGCTTCCAAAAGAAGTGATTTCTTTTCATTATTTATATCATAGTTTAAAAAGGCCACATCAAAGGCCTTTGATACTCAAAAGTTTCTGCAACCAAGCTCATACAACAAGAGACAGAATAACACTGCTCGTAAGGCAGAATTTTTTGCCATCTTATGAAATTCATCTAAGTGCTAAGATGAGATGATAACACAAGGTCTATTAATATAAATAACTCGAGAAATATGCCATAGTTTGAATTGCCAACTTAACCAGTGTTTTGCATGCCAGCAGCAATACCCTTCATGGTCAAAATGAGTGTGTCCTCTAGACCTGGGGGATACTCACTTGTGGGATTCAGCTTCACTAATTCTGCAGCTGGCTTGCTAGAATCCATTATCTCCTTTGACAGGTGAGGCCTCAATGTCACATGGTAATCAGGGTCTCGGATCCTCTTCAGTGTGTAAGCTTGGCAAGCATTTAGTGTTGTTATGTAAGAATCACGCAGCTTGAGCCGCTGTTTCAAGTATGGATCACCTTCAAGAAGGTCTTTGTGAGCCGCAACCTGCATAATATTCAAGTTTTCAGCATTGTTTGTAGCAAATGGGCAATTAATTGATAAAGCTTCCAAATGAGGTTTCATCTTAATCAAGATCAAGTGTGAGACCACTCGCTTTCAATGTGTGCAATAATTAAGTTTAAATGTGTGTTTGGTATAGTGATGTGGAAAAAAAAAGTGGTAAGGGAAGCATTGATATGCATCGACATTCTACTTGCGGTGATTGCTTGAATGCATGACAAATGATGCGACAGGAGCAAATTAGAGTTCTTGGTAAGTAGCTAATCATAACCACATCTACATAAAAATGAGAGAAGATAAGCAAGACATCATATGAGGCGACTTACTTTGAGAAGAAGACCTTTCGTTTCCTCGTAGTTGGCCCTCAGTCGCTCGCCAAATGACCATAAATCTTCAGATACGAGTAGCTTGTCATACAAAGCGGCTATGCCAGGGTCACCCTTGGCGAAAACCATCTCAACCAAGTCAATTGTAACCCTGAAGAACGGCCACCCATTGTACATTTCCTGGAGGGTGTGGAGATTTCTGATGTCCTTCTCCAAAACGTGTTTGAAAGCTGCACCAAAGCCAAGCCAAACTGGGAGGTGAAACCTCGTCTGTGTCCACGCAAAGATCCATGGGATAGCACGCAAAGACTCTATGCCCCCACTGGGCTTCCGCTTTGATGGGCGGCTACCGATGTTCATCCTACCATATTCCAGCTCAGGTGTGGCCTGCAGAATAGTGAATGAAAACATAAAATCATCATCACAAATTTCTTTCTAAAATGTTGAAAAAGAACAACAAACATAAAATAAGTTGCTAAGAAATTATTAAAAAATAGATGACTTACAAGGCGGAAGTATTCAACGAAGCGTGGTTCTTGGAAGACAATTGATCTGTACTCTTCTGTGGCTACAACAGCCATCTCATCCATCAACGCACGCCATTCAGGCTTTGGAGAAATGGGTGGACGCATTCCATGCTCAAGGGTGGCAGCTGTGAAACGTTGGAGTGTTCTGAAGCATAAATGCTCCTCCCCAAATGATTGCTCAATAACTTCACCTTGAACCGTCACACGGAGTGAACCGTGAATTGTGTCTGGTGGTTGAGATAAAATAGCAAGATGAGTAGGACCACCACCTCTGCCAACAGTCCCACCACGACCATGAAACATTGTTAGCTTCACTCCATACTCCTTTGCAACCTTTATAAGCTCCTCTTGAGCTTTATACAATTGCCAAGCTGCAGAAAGGCGTCCGGCATCCTTGCCAGAATCTGAATATCCAATCATGACTTCCTGCTTTCCGTTAATCCTGTTCCTATACCACTCTATAGAGAACAGCCTAGCTACAGCTGCAGGAGCTGCTTCGAGATCAGCAAGTTTTTCAAACAGTGGCACAACTCTCAGTGGTTGCTTTACGTGGCATTCACGCTGCAAAAGTTCCACAGCAAGAACATCTGATGGAGCGGTTGCCATTGAAATTATATAGGCTCCAAAGTTGTCAGCAGGGAGTTCCGCAAGCACGTGGAATGTATCTAAAACATCTTCAATTTCCTCAGTTTTGGGAAGGTCAGGACCAAATAAAGGACGCTTGCCACTAAGCTCAGATAAAAGCCATTCCTGACGACGCTCCTCAGGCCACTCACGATATGATCCAATTCCGAGATGTTGGGTGATAGCATCAATAACATCAGTGTGTCTATCAGATTCTTGCCTTATATCAAGCCTCACAAGAGACAGACCAAAGGTTGACACTTGCCGAAGAAAATCTAATAGACTACCATCAGCAATAGGTCGATCTCCACAAGAACAAAGAGATCTGTAGCAAAGCTCCAGAGGCTCCAGGAACTGCACAATGGCCCTCTCAAAGTTAACGCATATGAACAAAGGGAGAACAGATGAATCTTACAAGGAAGTCATCTTAAGCAATTTTAGGATATTTCCCAAGACAAACATGAAAAATCAATTCATTTTGCAAAAACAACATTCAGACGTATGGAGAAAAATCCACCAAAAAGAGTAGTCTCAATAGAAAATTGCTTGGAAACTTTCCACTTTTTTTGTGCTAAAAACATTTGCAAAAAGAGTTTTACCCAAAATATTAAGTAATATTTTATAATAGAGCTAACTTAATCTAGATGCTTAACCTTTCTGGTAGTTTACGGCTTCGAGAAATAAAAGCACATATTATCTTCTATCCACATTCAAACTTTAAAGTAAAATGGTTAAGAAAAAAGGACCTGGTCAACATTCACCAGTGTTGCTTCCTCAGGAATGTCGGAGAACCCATTTGACAACAAATGGCGAGAGCGTTCCCGTGTATGATACAGCTTATCTCTCAAATCACCAAGTATAACTCGATAGGGCTCACTGGGAGGAACTTGTTTCCAGAACTCTGAATACAAAATATTCCATAATTAAATGAATGTAACCATCTGAGAAGTAAACCTATTGATATAAGCTCAATCTAGGTCCAGTTTCATCTTTCAGTTTTCAGAATCTTAAGCAATAGCCGATGGGGAACTAATATTATGACAAGAAGCTATCTTGAGATGCTATAAAGAAAAATTGATATCATCACTGCATCCCACTTGGAAAAGTGCCTAAAACACATGAAAAGTAGGAAAATTGGCATGATGCATTTCTATTCATAACAAACGATTCTGAATAGCCAAAATTTTTAGCTTTCAAAAATTCTCATGCACTGACTGTTTGGACTGTGTTAGTTTTGAATAGAGATTACCATAAGGTTGTTAAGGGATCTAATGATATAGTTATGATGCAGTTACTTATATTATGACATTCTATGCTTTATTTCTGCAATTCAGTTATAGGTTAGAAATAAGGCATTTTAACATACATAAATCTATGTTTTTATTTATCACCATAAAATATCAAAATTTTCATTTCATCTAACCATGATGAAATCAATCCTCAACTCTTTACCATGCAGAACCTATGGATGCAACTTATGCAAAAATACAAATGAAGATACATGAGTTGGCAAGATTCTCAAAAAAAAGCAGTTCAATATTTTACATGATACTAAATAATGTACTATGCAAAGCCCTAAGGGAGTTTCAATCTTTTTTTTCTAATTGAATGTCAGAAAAGCCATCCTTTTGTTGCCAAAAGACTTGTTAGAATATAGTTCAGACTTAAACCATAACAGAGAACCGGAGGTAACTCATGGGTCAAATGAATCAAGTCACAATACCATTCCATGCAAAACTTACTTATGTAAGACAGGATTAAATACCTATATAGTGTTTTGCAGCTTTCTTTGAAGATCGATGCAATTCATCCGCACGAATTTGAAGTTCATCACTGCAGCGCCACATAGATAACTGTATGAAGAGGAAAATAGATCATTAACATAGATGATGCTTGTTCAAAGCACAATAACAGACAAGGTTCTTTTCTAAGAAAGCGGGTATAATGTGATCATCAAAACTTTTGGTACCTCAAACATTAGATCTTCTATCTGGGAATAGTACAAGTTTGCAGCCATCATTCTGGCCAACAAGCAAACATCTCTCGTAACTTCTGGAGTCACTCTAGGATTTCCTATATCAAACATAATAAATACACATGAAATTAAAAAGAAACAAAAACATCCATGGAAAGAATTTAATTGCAATTATTTATGGCAAGAACACCTTGATTAGAATCAAAATTAACTGCCCATTGGACAAACATAGAAATACTAAATCCAAGAAGAGGACACAAATGTCTCATTTAACCCACTGAAGTTTCATTGTTATATTCTGTATGCAGATGCAGACAGAAATTTAGCCACTCAAGTTCTAATCTCTCTCGCAAAACTACCTTCCAATCACTAAAAGGAAAGGACTAAAATATTATAATGGACATTCTCAAAAAAGTTATATATTGCATCTGATGAAAAGGCTCAAGTAGACATAGATGGTAAATGACTCATACCATCACGATCACCACCCATCCAAGAAGAGAACTGAATCAGGGGAGCATTATAAGGCACACGCTCATTTATTCCAATGTTCTTCAAAGCTGTGTCAACTCGACGTAAGAACTTTGGAACACCCTTCCATATTGTTTCATGAAAATAACTCATTCCAGCTCGCATTTCATCTTGGGGTGTTGGAGGAGTTCTCCGGATTTCATCAGTCCTAAATGCAGCTTGAATCTGGAAGGCAAGAATTTAATGGGAATTCTTTGATGAAACAAAAACTGGTAAATCAAACAACTTTAGAAAGGAAATGTAGTCACATTTCTTCGCTACAGATCATACAATGGTAGAGCATATCAGCCAGATTTTAGTTTAGACAAAGAAAGAGAGAAAGAAAAAATCATTTTTTCCATAGAATTATAGCAGTAAGAATGTAATTGCATATTCACAACTCTTTTGATAAAGACCATTGAACACTAACCATTGAACACTAACCATTGAACACTAACTGATAGTTGGTTATTTAAATAATATCTATGAATTGTCATTTAAAGCAATATTCAAGAAAGTGTAGATCAAATTATGGAAGAATGAAATCTGTAACATTTTACCCAACTTAGGGTAAGCAAGCAGTTAGAATTCACAATTTGGGAAAAACTAGAATAAAAGAACTGAAGATAGTATCAGCTGGGAGCACGTGATTTGGATAAGGGTGGCGTATAACTATCATGAGTAATGAACTTAGGTCTTTATTTAGGTGATACAAAGAGAACTCATGCATCAAATGTTTGATTTTAGGATAAGCATATTAACAAATGGGGATTAGTGGATCGGTCATCAAAAAACTGATTCTCTTTCATATCAGACCTATTTTTGAGATTTTTAATCTGATAATGGGAAAACTGACTCACCAAATACATAACTTAAATACAGTTTTACAGAAAATAAAGGATAATATATAATAACCATAAGAGGAAGCTTAGAGACAGATATTAAGTCTATGTAATCAAGTTACCTCTCTTTGAAGAGCCTCGTCAAGCTCTTGCTTGTCATCAGGAGTAATGTCCTTGGCATAAAGCTGTGCCAAGCAATTCCTAATCCTGAAACCCAAAAAGAAAACATTCAGAAAATAAAGGGGAAAAAAAGCATTCATGGCAAGAAGGAACATAGGTTCAACAACATAATAAAAACTGGTTTTACAATATAGCCATGTCTGCCCATTGTTTGAAACCTCACTATGCAGCAAAGAGAGAATTTAAGGAAATGTTCAGGGATTGATACAGAACCAAATGTACTGCACAGAGTAGTACAAGTCAAGGGCAATTGAAATTATAGTAAGTGAAATCCACACCAGTTTTCAGGTCTCTGAATTCGAATTTAATTGATCAAATAAAATCCAAATAAACAGAGGCAAGTACATAATACATTAGTTAAACAAAATAATCATAAAAATCATTAACAAACCTTCCATGCTTCTGAAGCAGTGATCTTCGAACTGATTGGGTTGGATGGGCAGTAAAAACCAGATCCACAGTTTGGCTTTTAAGAGCATCAAAAACCTCCTCTGGGGACTTCTTCAGTTCCACCACAAGCCTTTTCAAGGTTTCTTCAATGTCCGATTCAGTAGTCGCAGAATTCTCATCAACAAAATCTCCCTTCTTAAGCTTGTTTCTCCTCCGAAAGGCAATCTGTACCTCCTCAGCCAAGTTGGCCAAGTTAAGCATGTGTGAGAATGAACTCGCAACAACAATAGAGTCACCAGCATCTAAACTAGTCAAGACATTCCCTAGCTCATCTAGCTTCTCTTTAGATTGTTCTCCTTCATACTGAGCAGAGAGCTCGTAACACTCTTGAACCTGATATTATGAACATTCATCACCATCATCACCATCATTATCATTATCATCTAAGCAGTTTGTCAATAGAATAAATACTTCCAATGAAAAAAATAAAGAAAGAAAGAAATCAGTTTTGCAAATAAAAATAGTCTTCCACGATCTACTTCCAGACGAATCAAAACAAGAAAGGCAGAAAATGTTCATCCTGGATCTCCCCAGAAAACGCCTAATTTCCACAAAACCACGGGGATCATCTGCCTTGCTGAACAAACTAAATCAAATTAACAAAACAAAGAAAAAACAAAACCTTAAGTAGAAACAAACACCCATTACCCAGATGAAGACCACTGTTTACATAAAAATCAAAATTTTAGACTAAATATCCACAAAAAGAAAAACAACAAATCCCAAAGAAGAAGAAGAAGAAGAATCTGAATACCGTCTCTCTAAGATCCTCGCCATGGAGATCTTGAAGAATGTCAAGGAACCGATCCAAGAGCAAAGCATCATACTCCACAAGCTTATCATCCTCAGAGACCTTGCCAGGCGCCAGAAGCCTCAGCTGCGCATCAATGGAGGCCATCTTCTCCACCTTGCGAGCCATTCCTCTTTTTCCTCGTCTTCACTACCTCCTGTAATAAGAGTCCAGCAAAGAGAACTTTTTTCAACAATAGAGGCAGAGAAGTTTTCTCCACTAATACCAGCCGAGATCTCAACAATGTAGATCAACTGGAATCACAGGAAGAATAGAGAAGAGGAATTAGATGGATCCAATTGTGGGTGTGAGGGGATGCAAGGGCTATGGGCATTTATAGAAATCTCTCTCTCTCTCTCTCTCTCTCTCTCTCTCTCTCTCTCTCCCTCTCCCTGAATCTGTATTTGGAAGTGTCCAATTTACAGTTGAAATGAAGGCGGAAGGGCAACCTGTCATGATCCGTCAGCCTCCATCCCTAAGGGGCCGTTTGTTTCGGAAGTGAATTTCTGAAGTGGTGACTTCCTTGAAGTGACCACTTCAGTGGAAGTGTGTAGTTCGGACCTGGACTTGGTGTGTTTGGTTATTTTTAAGTGTCTGTCGAACCACTTGTGTTTGGTTTGTTGAAGTAAAGTTTGGAGTGGTCACTTCGCATTATAGTGTTTGGTAAGAGTTGAAGTGGGTGTATGGTCACCACTTCGGAGGGAGGTATGGTTACCCCCTTGTAGTGTTTATGACTAAATTAATTCAATATTTGATTAGTGTTTTTTATTTATTTGTATTAGTATGATATAAATTTTGGTCTATATTGTTTAGAAAATTTGTAATTTTGTGATATAACATGTACTTATAAACCCAATAAATGTTTAGTTATTTGTTAAAAAAAAAATTATACAAAATTTGATCAAGTGGCTTTAAAACTATTTATTTATTCAATTTGTAATTTCATAATTAGATATAAACTGTTACGCAAGTGTTTATTTATTTTAACGATTAACATGGTCTAAATTTTGTACGATTTTGTGTACTAAATTTGTAATTGTCTCATTAAATATATTTAATAGGTAAATATTTATTTGTTAATTCGTTTAACATGGTCTAAATTTTGTTAAATTTTATTTATAGAAATTAAGATTTCGTGCTTAAGTTTTAATTGCTCCCTAATGTGACAACATGGACATCGACGAAAATGGGGGCCGGTAAATAGTATCACTTCAATTGGAAGCAAGAGGCCAATGGAACCATTTTGGGAAGAAAAACAAAACTTCATTCAATTTAAGATCAAGGATTGGATCATTACGGCGGTACTTTTCATAGGGGAATTAGATAACAATAATAATAATAATAACAATAATAATAATAATACGGTGGGCAACAAAAGTTTAATAAAAATAATTCTAACGCTTGAAAAAATAATTATGAAATAAAAATGAACAAAAACTGTTTCTCATCTTAAAAATGATTTTCTATAAAGTGAATGTTATATCACAAGATCATCCCCATAACACCAACTCCTCGTATTCATTCATCTATTACTTTATGAAAAAGGTGCGACACACGATTGGTCACAAATTATAATTAAGAACCCACAAAAGAGAACTCGCTCAACAACAATGTAGAAACTGAATGCAAAACACACCACCAACAAAGTGGTGTCATTCACTACAACATTTGACACAATAATTGCAACCTAACGACTCATCTTTTCCTTCCACTTGTTGCGCCGGCTTTCATCTTTTCTTCACAATATCATCAATCCGAAGAAATCGAAACAAATAGCACTTCTTTCAAGGAAAAATAACAAATTACATATGTTTTAAGTGAAATATGTGAACTTTACATTAGCGGTAATCAAAGCAATCAAGTCTTCGGTGTCCGCATATTCGGATTTGATTAGAACGAAAGGGAGATAACTGCGATTGAAAAAACACTGAAAATCTTGGGATTGATTAAAACTAGTGACTAGTTTAACTTGGACAAAAGTGTACGAAGATGTTGGAAATTAGAACCCTTCTCCATCAACTTTTAAAATTCGAGTAGAGCAAAATCTACCGTGGCTCGGTGACAATAGGTTATCGAACACACCTTCATCGGCATTAAAGGCCCCGGGTTTGATCGGAAAACGAAATAATAACGTAACCGAAAACATCACAGCGGCGTGGTGAATGGTGGCGTGAATGCCACCGATTGCCTCGCCGCACACGTACATTACTAGGCGGTGAAACGATATACGGAACAACGGAATAAAAACCAAACCGCGCAAGACTTGTCCGACAATGAAAACATATTGGATGATAAAGCTGGAGCATCAATTAAATCAAACGCAACAATCATCATGACGACCAAATTCGGCAAGTACACATCAAAACTAACACATTCGGCAAGTACACAAAGGAACAAACCCACCAAAAGCAAAACCATCACAACGGATACATGGTGTAGTCCTCGAAAAGCGACGAATGGGAAGCGATATGGCTGCAATGAGACATGGACAACCCACCCTCTCATTGCCCCGCCAAATCACCCGTTCGCCCAAAATACCAACCATTGGCCATGCCTGCGTTGTTTTGACAACCTTTTTTTTTTGTACTCATCATTGCCACTTCATCCCGTCCGAACACACGGAAAACATGTCCACTTTGCAAAAAACCACGTTAGGCAAAATTAGAACCAAAGCAACGGTAACCGGGAAATTAACAAAAACATGACTATGCTAGTCCGCCAACGTAGAAAATACGATGCAATGCGGATGATTTAGATGCGGTCGGTGACGTGAAAGTCCATGCAATGTTCAACAAGAAGTACGGTCCAATGCATGATGCATAACGAGGAAAACCAAATAAGACAACATAATAGGAAAACTGGAAGTTCGAGTTCGATGCAATTATCAAACCGTCGCCGCCATTCCGGAGCTCACACCTCCGCGAGAGGAACCTCTCAACCCAAAGTCGCCTAAGCTCCTATCTTTTGCGATGAAGCCCGGCTTCATCCTCATGATGTAAGTAATCGAATGCGTCGCGTTGGTTTCGGAATCCATCCACTTCCATCACCTTTGGGAACAAAATCTGCGTCTGGATTGGGTTCTTTATTGCTGGCCATCGACCAACAACGGTTAAAAGTTCACCAATCATGGGGTCATTCTTAGACACTTTGGTTGGTTGTTGCCTCCTTTGTGTTGTCGACGAAGGGTTGTTAGTACCGGCGGGGGGGTTGAATCGTCTCGGCATCGCGGATTCGGCGCGTGAGCCGATTGAACGTATTCATTGTCCATGTCGTCATTCTCGGCACCATCCCCAAAATCGAGAATAGGGAAGTTGCATACGAACCCGTGGCGCTCGTCACCGATCATCCTCAAGCCTCGTAGTTCTAATTGGTTTTTAATGAAAAGCCTTGCTCCGGGTGTGCGACAAATGTAGGTTGACATGGCACACAAGGAATTATGGTATTTCAGCCGGCGGTTTGCAATTTCCTCAACGTCGTTCAGGTCAAGAAGGATAGTTTTCGTTGCATCGTGGGCAAAAGAGTCATTGCCTATTTTGCACAGTTATATAAAAAAAACAATGAAAATGAAAAGAATTGAATAAACCATGGAAATCAAAATTATGTTTAATTAAAAACCTTTGAGAAATAATTTATTAAAAATAAAAAAAATTTGATAAAATAACTATTATATTTTTTATAAAAATAAATATTATTATATATATATATATATATAATAATAAGATGTGACAATTATATTTTTTAAAATATTTAAATATTAAAATAAATTAATTGTTATAAATAAATATTTAACTTTAATACGTCACCAAATCTCAAGAAGAAATTATTATTTTATTACATATTTAAGATATTTTTAAATAATAAAATGCCTACCATAATTCATAATTAATAATTAATTAGTTAGTATAAATGACTAATTATTTTTTAAATATTTTTATAAATAAATAAATTTGTTAGTAGACAAATATAATAAGACTAACAGTTGATGATTTATAAATATATAGTAAACAAATTTTAATAATTCCATGACAACAAGTGTCTCAACCAGAAATAAAGAACTGTGAACTAAATAGATAATTCTGAAGCCTGCACTAAAGAACACATGTATATATAACTCTTGAGAAAATTATTAGAATATGAAATATATATATATATATAGAGAGAGAGAGAGAGAGAGAGAGAGAGAGAGAGAGTAGATAATTATCACCACACACACGATGTATGCAAGGGAGATCAATCTAAATTTCGTATGAAAAATAATTATGAACAACATGCACTAAAAAAGGAGTATTGCAACCCAAACAACTATAATAACACGGAGCAACTGCCACGACTATAACAACTAACTAAATTAAATACTTGCCGATATGAAGTGCACAATTTAAACATTAACTAAAAATTCATTCAACATATTGTGCTCGCCATGAAATGCATAACATTTTCATATTATGTGGCATACAAATTTCAAAATATTGTGAATCATCTGATCAAATTAAAATAAACTAACAAGACACATTAGGTGGGCTAAATGACAATCTTAATAACAACACAAATGCAACTTCTTGTCATGGGGCGACTTCAAAAACATTTTCAATTTCTCATCATCCTTAGGCAAAATTTATAAAAACATTACGTCATTATCATAAACCATTTAAAAGACAAGGCATGGAAAAAAAACTAAATAGAGCTACAAAACTACCTGCGAGATGAACATCGCCTCATCATCAGAAAGACCTTCCATTTCAAAAATTACTTGAGACAATAATCGTTTCCTTTGTTCAATTTAAGTAAGAACAATGTCACGTGCCTTCTCATGAGCTTCTTGTGCCACATCACGAGCTTCATCACGTGCTACCTCACAAGCTACGGCTTCAACTAGTGTCTTAAATCCTTAACCAATAATTTCTACAAAATATTGAAAATTTTCAGATATTTTGTCCACTGATGGATCCATGGGATTTTTCGTTTTTTGACGTCCTCTTGACGTGCTTGTCTCCGATCCCATAGGTGATAGGGCCAGAATGGGTTCCCCCATAGGCATGTGAAAATCATCACTTGCCATATGAAAGAAGCCTGTGTTATCATCCAAAGTGATGCTTTTATATGAATACTGTATTGCATAATCCCAATATCCCCTCTTGCACTTCTTTAAGCTCTATCTCTTGTGAAGACTGTGAGCAAGTCATTGAAGAAAGGAAAATCTTTTCCGTACATGCCACTTGCTTCCTTATGGTTCTACATTGAATTAGATCAAAGTTAATAACACAATATCATGTATAGTTCATTGTATAATTACCAAAAAAAATTATGCATACCTTGACATACTCATCATATGAATTTTTTCACATTCGATAGTGCATCACTCGTAGTTCCAACGAAAGCCACTTATCTGTAGAATATCAGCAATCACAGTAGTCCTACTTCTAAATAATTTCACCTGAGACTCAATGTTTGGACAAACCTTCAAAGTGCTCATTGGAATCTCTTCACCATTCTTTCCAATTGGCCAAGGTAACCATTTATAAACCCATTCTCCGCTCGACATACTGGATTTGTAGATAACTCAACTATAGCATTAATAAGGGCTTTGTCTTCTTTCACAGTCCAATAATGTTTGTTTTGTCCCTTACCCTTTGGTTGTGAATCTAATTCCATACTACATAAAAAAGAAATTGCATCTTCAAATTTGCATGTTAACAAATGAAATGAAAACACCCTTGATACTCAAACAAAACCAGCGTATTAAAATATTCATCATTTAGCTCCAAAATATAATATTGTGTCATAAGTTAGCAATATCAATATTAAAGATAAGTTTCAAACAACATCCGAAAGACTTGTGAATCAAATACAAAATTATGTTGACATACAATAGTGAAACCACAAAACAGTCAACTAATTGCAATGCCTTTTGTTTTAACACAATCAAGTTGACTACCAAGTGTTAAACATGTCCACAGTCATGTTATGCCTAAATCATGTCCACTCGTCCGTCGGATCGATGGTCATAATATTTCCTGCATCATCTTGTGCGTTTTCTTCTAGAGTTAGATTACCAACATCATCTTCTTTAGGGTCTTCTGCCATCTCTCTTCTAATAAAGTTATATAGTAGGCAACTAGCATAAATTATACTCCTTTGGGTGACAACAAGCATTAATTCAGTCTTTTAAAAAACTGAATGTCCTCTCGATCACGTTTCCTGCATTAGCATATTTCATGTTGAAAAATTCTTGGGGTGTAAGTGGTTGATGCCCATCAGGCCAAGAACTTAAGTGATAATGTTGTCCTTGAAAAGGTGCAAGAAAATCAGGGCAATTTGTATACCCGGCATCGACTAAGTAGTAAAAACCTATTTAATGGACAATATTTCTCTTTAGTAAAAGATTTTAAGGCCAATGTATTGGTAGGACTTGGAAAGCAATTAGAAAATAATTCTGTTTTCACCATCTGGAATCTTCAATCCGTTATGCTTTATTACAGCATCCCTAAGGACATGGCCATCATGGGTAGACCCTTCTTAGCCAAACAAGACATATATAAATTGCATATCTTGACTGCAAACAACAAGGACATTAGTAGTTATTTCGTTTTTTCTTGATCTATATTGTGGACGATCAACTTTGGGTACATTCACACATTTATATGTCCCATCTAATGCCCCAAGACAATTATACATTGAGCAAAAAAATACATTCTTAGTTACTGTAATATCAATGAATGGTAGAATGCCTAGTTTATTACCTTAAACCACTTCCATCTAAAGTCAATTGAATTTTCCGGTACAGGTTCTGGTTTTTTCAAAAGGACAGAATGACTGACTTTAACACAACATAAAAATGTCAACTAACTATCTCGCTCGATCGAAGAAAGTCAATTTTATTACTCTATTCTTAACATAATGGGCAAGAACATTTAGAAACATTGTTGTCATCTCATGGATTGCAACGTTTATCGTATCTTGTAAACCACCGGTTGTAGTTAACATTTGACATAAATTATAAAAACAACGTTGATCCATGTGTATCTTCTCAATGCATTTAACTTCACTTTCAAAAATTATACCATGGAAGAACTCGCGTTGTTTGAGACGTCTAGTAGATGCCGATGAAATCTTATGTTGAATCATTCTTTGTCTTTCATTACATTGTTTCGTCAAACATGTAGTGATCATGATTGTCATTACGTATAAGTAGTATATGATCATTACGTGATAAACCCGAAGTTGTTTAAGCTTGGTCATATTGTCAAAACCTAAAAGTTAGCAATAACACATATATTAATTCTCACCGTCATAACTAAAAAAAATGATCATGACATGAAAACAAATGATGAACAATTTAAAAAAAATCAATCTTCCATGTAATTACTATTTTTGTGCAAAAGAAAATAAAGTAAATAATAACAAGTAAAGCATCAAGAGTCAAAAGAATGATATATAAAATAAACTATAGCTATCATGTTGCGAAGTTTAATAAATGTATAGAAAAACATTAAACGCTGACAATCACACAAGCACACTCTCTTTCTTTAATGTTTCAATATGTTTTTCACTTGTCTAGTTGCCCATTATTCATCCCATGATGAACCTTTGGATTTTAGCCTTGGTATATTCAAAATTCTCTCCAACATAAAAG
The DNA here is from genome assembly GCA_902712375.1 of Dioscorea dumetorum. NCBI lineage: Eukaryota > Viridiplantae > Streptophyta > Magnoliopsida > Dioscoreales > Dioscoreaceae > Dioscorea > Dioscorea dumetorum. The sequence goes on from CACTHL010000245.1 coordinate 7,395,799, forward strand.
GGCAACAGTAAATGCAGCCACACCACAAATTTGAAACAATCTAGGAAGGAGCATCTTACTACTTGCTATCAACTGACTAACGAAATGAAACCATAATGTCACACAAATCCTACATATGCTTCTGACCAGAAAAGAAAGTAAAGCATTCCTTTAACCATGTTAAGAAATAGTACTAATCAATTGAAAATATAATCCCAAAATCTGAATCATTTAACGTCTAATGAAACCTAATATCTGAAGCACATCAAATATGAAGACAGATATCTCTATAACACAGCAATGTCCATGTAAGGAACAGTGAAACCACTTTAAATAGAGAAACATGTCTTGCTAAATGATCGCACATCATTTATAAGATATGATGGAGTAAACAAATGCCAATCTACCATGGTAAAAAAACATTCTAAGAGTCAAACTATGGCAATCAAAAGAATAAGAAGTTGGTTAGTTGAACAGTGATATTAAAAGGAAAAGACAACTATCAAATAGTTAGTTTGTTTTGCAACAATACAGGCATACAAGGATTAAGAGAACCACAAGCCACTAGAGGTCAGATATTATCCTACAATGTTTGAAGGTCAATTTTGGCAAGCATATGTCTGTATTTGCTAAGTCATGCTAAGAATTCATTAAAAAATAGGATGAATTTGCAAATATATGAATTGCCGCAAGTAATTCAAAACAAAAAAACCAATTGAGGGAAATGATAATTCAATTTCTCTCTAAACCCTCTAATACAAAACAGGAAATGATTACCCAAAAAACTCCATAAATCATTATAGAAGGAGTCCCAGATCAATCAAACATCACAATTTTTGTAACCCTAATCAAGCACATAAAATAAAACTAGGAAAAAGAATAGGGTAAACAAACCGCTTCTCATCAGTCAATCAAAGCACATAACAATCATGAATCTATAAACATCAGTATGAGACCACGCAATCATTAAGAAAACAAGAAAAAATTAAATTAAATTACAAGAGAGATGCAAGGATAAAAAGAAATCTTTTAACAAAAACTTACATTGAAACCCAAGAAAGCAACTGAAATCATTGCAAATTCCATAGATTATAATAAAAATATACACACTCCAGCTAAAACCATGAAAATATCAAACAAACTCCCTAGTCCAACACGAAAAGCACATAAAAGCTACAGATCATCATCAAATTCTAGTAGAAATTGAAAGAAATTAGGATCTTGCAGCCATGAATCCTTCCCCAAAATCACAGAGAGAGAGAGAGAGAGAAAGAGAATGGGCACCGGTGGAGTTTCGCAGCAAGAGATAGGCACAGGGGAGCTCCGCGACAATAAATCGGTGCTAGCGGACATTCAAAATGGCTCAGAAGTCAGTAACGGCAAAGCTGTCAGTGATCGGCACTGGCGAAGCTTTAGAACGGGCTAGAGAATGGCAAGAGATGGGCACCAATGGAGAAATTCCATATCTGAAGAGAAAGCTTTATGATAAGGGAAAAATAGACATTTTCTCTATCAAGAATCAGCAATCCTCTAGTTTCTTGAATGAGTGTCAATGATCTGTCAATACTCCCACAATCCTCCTCCAATGCCATTGATGCACAACTAAACAAGGTAGTGCATGAAGTTAGGAATGACTCCCATTCCATTACTGACAACCAAACGCCACCTTATTATTGGCCAATCGCTCTGTGCTTTTGTCTCTCCAATAAGAGAGGATTCTACTTCTAGTTTTGTCTATTAGGTCCAAACTCGACTCATTAATCAAATATCACGCAAGTATCTGCCTTTCTAATCTAATTATTAACAAATATCGTAAAATTCTATAAAATTAATTGACTTGCGGAACCAAAATAAAATTGCTATATTAATTAGTTGATTTGATAAATACTTTTATATTTAATTTTGATTTTAATTAAGATTTGAAAAATATCTGTTTCATGTTTCAAATCTTTTCTTTGATATGCGAAATTCGTTTATCAGATTGTCCTAAATCTTTTAGCATCGAACAATGGTCCCACATCTCTTAATTACACACTGAAATTCAAAAACAGCATCCACTTCCTTTCCGAAATAATAGTTAGGGTTAAAAAAAAGAGAGAGATTGGGGAACTATTCTCACAAGATAAAAGAACTATTTTCTTCTATTATCATAGAGTTAGAAAGAAGACATATTTATAAAGACTTCACAAAACATAATAAACATCATCCTATTATGGAGTCTTAATAGAAATATGATTATAGAGACTTCATAGAAGATGTAAACATTATCTTATTATAGAGTCCTAATAAAAATATGAATTCTAAAGCAATTAAAACAGTTTTTGTCTTCAAGTCCTTGTAATTTTAATTAATTATTTCATCCAATCAAACTATGATTAAAATTCAAACTTAAGATAAAACTCCAATGCAATTTACAATTATACTTCATTCAATGAAGTAAAATTGTAAATTGATAAATTTATCCCCACACTTAAAATAAGATTGATTTTGAATTTCTTTAAGCGTGAATTTCTAAGTTCGTCCTTGATTGATAATGGGATGATACCAAAGAACATGAGTAACATTTAGCCAGCCCTATTGTCATTCCCCATCCAGCGGGATTGGCACGCGACAACGACAACCCGAGGAAGAATACCCACGCCACTTAACCATTGAGTCACTGCAAGGCTAACTAGAATCTGGAAAAACAACTTTAGATAAAGTCCATAATTCAAAGCATACATAAAAGAGCTCAACAATTAGCATACAACGACAACACGAAAACCTGAATTAGCATACACACGAAAACCTGAATACAAAGCATACACACGAAAACCTGAATACAAGGTTCAATGAAACATACTTATTATAAATACAACAAAGTTTCCAAAAATTAGACAAGCATACAAGCCATGCATTAAAAGTAACAGTTACACTAGTGGATCCATGTTCTTATACAATGCAGCATGCTCAAGAAAAAACATACAAATAACAAGAGAAAAACATACACTAGTTGGAGAAAATGCACAGTACTCTTGTCCGCCGAAACACTTCTACTAGCTAGATCTTGGAAGGGAATGAGAGGGTGAGTAACCGAAATCACTCATTGAATGAGTCAACACAGTTCTATGAAATGCGAAATATTTTAAAAAATGGCAAACCCAACCATTTGCAACAATTCACATAAATCAGAGCATTTAAGAAAATATTTTTATAACCACTTATACCCATATATTAGAAAATCATATATATATATATATATATATATATATATATATATATATATATATATATATACACCATAAAAGAACCATTTTGGTCAAAAGGGGTTTCAACACTCAAGTACAGTGATTAGCAGAATACGGGTTTTAACATCATAAAACACGATACTCAATAACAATTCCATTTGCTTTGCATGAAACACATTTTCTTAAAATACGAAGTTTTCAAACCATATTGCTTTCAAAAGTAGATACATGTATTCACGTCTCAAAGATCTAATTTGTAAAATACATATTTTTTCTACATACGAACCTGCATCTCGAGCAAGCGAATTACGATCTAAAAACCAATCTAAACTCTAGCCGTGATGGCGGCTTAGTTCAGAGCCATCAAGGCACTCATGTCATTGACATTGATCAAGATACAAACTTGCATCTCGAGCAGGCGAATCACGATCTAAAAACCTCTCTAAACTCTAGCTGTGGCCACGGCTAAGTTCAGAGTCATCAAGATGCTCATGTGCTTGACGTTAACCCACCTGGGTTGTGTGATGACTCTGGACTCCAGATATATGTCCTGTTAGGACTCTACCCGCCACCTGAAGTAGACAGATTAGCCAGGTCCACCACACCACCTCTAAAAACTGGACCGTGAGAACCCCCTACTGTAGTAGGCGAGTTCCAACTCCATCACTAACAAAACATCACAAAGTGTTATGAAGATAGTTCCAGTAATTCATTTCACAGAGTCCTTGTCCATGACAAATATTCCCATATTGGCAATAAACATTGCTATTATATAAATCCAAACTAAGAGTATAATATATATAAAAGTTCAGCCGTTTATTTCTATCCGATGTACCAACGTAGCAAAAAGTATTTTCGTAACATCAAGAGCTTTTCTTGTAAAATAAAAGGTATGAAAATTCTTTTCAAATTATCGATTCATCAAGAGTTTCATTCATAAAACATAAAACATAGAACTTCTTCTAAAACCATCAAACCCTCATTTTGACATGATAAAACCAAGGATTTTATAAAACCAATCCATAAGTATAATTAGATAGTAGTATATTAGAATGTGCAATCATAACCCACTCACAGACTACGAAGAATAACTCCTCAATGGTGCTACTTCTCCACCGGCTCCTTACCTCTGCTCGAGCTTTCACCACCTAACACCAACACAACCACAAAGGCTTAAAACCAAGAGAAAAACACAAGAAGAAAGACAAATATGAACTTCTTCATACTACAAACCAAGAATCCTAGCAAGACTTGGGTATGGCATGAACTTACCCCTAAGAGTTCTAAAGAACCTCTATGGAGATAAAGTCCCAAAACAACCAAGAAAGCAAAGGTTCGCTACAGTAGTTTGTTACAGTTGCCCCCAGATTTCATGAACAAGGGAAACAAAGCTTCAATAAAGTAGAAAAGGGTGGATCTTCACATCCATTTCATGATGTAAGAAAGGGTGAAAGAAATCGAACAAAGCACTCTAAAAATCATCATCATTAAACTAAGATTCAAGATGTAAAAACCTAGGACTAACATGCTCATCCAAAACCAACAGGAATAAGGAAAAAGAGGGAGAATGAGAGCTTATCTTCAAGGATCTTTAGCCAAAGGAGGTAAGGAGGTCAAGCAATGGATGCTTTCTCTCATCCAAAGCAATAGGAACAAAGGGAAGAAGAGGAAGAAAAAGAAAAATCGGAGGATTACAGCTCAAGTTCAGGACTTATAAATACCCATAGGAGAACACAGGCAAAGTACGATTGTGCTTCTCAGCCCCTTGCCCGTTCACTCACAAGCACAGACACGAAGCACGGCCGATCTTCTGCCCTATGCACTTTACAAAAAAACAAGGCACGAAGAGCACCGCTTCACTAGCATGGAGTGCTTATACCCGTATACTTTATAGGAAAATCATGGCGAAAAAGTACAGCGTCTCTGCCCTTAGCACCACCGTGCTCCCTCAAGCATAGCCGGAAGCAAGGGCGTGCTTCGTCCCGTGCACTTTACAAGTTGTTGGAAACAAAATCTAAAGCATCCCGTGAAATGCACGGTGAAGAGAACGGTCCAAAGCACGGTCGTGCTTGCTTTGAGAAATGCGTTTCAAGCCTAAAACGACTAAAGATGCGTTAAGACTCAAGACACAATTATTCTAGAAAAGAACAGATAACGACGCAGGCTCGAAAAAACCGAAACACCACACTTATGGCCCCACTCCATAGCCCAATCAAACATGAATAAATAGAGCACTGTGAACCTTTTCGATTATGATTACCATATGTCTATAAACCCTTCATTTCTTGCATCCAAACCGAATAAGAGTAATGGATAAAGTCAAATGCATTAAACTCAATCATATGTTAAAAACTATAGTAGAGTAATGGATAACGTCAAATGCATTATATAATTAGTTTGACTGCCTTGACCAAGGTCTTCTAATCCCCTTTACACATGATCACATAAGATGCTAACTCGTTTACTTCCAAGTGAACGAATTTCTTCTTGGTAATCACTCACAACTGCTACTTGCCCAACAAAGCTACACTTCGAGGTTAACCTTATCAAAGAGTAAACTAAGCCTAACTACTCTAATAACAGACTAAAAATCAGAAATACATTATGATCATGATACCTCAGGCCAAAAGTCCACTCATAAGATCATAATCAACAATCCCAATTATTGACAGTTGAAGAGTAAAACCCATGTGATTAGATTGTAATGAGTCATATTTGAATACATTAATCCCATTAATGTATATATAACACATGTTCTCCGTATTCTATAGTGCTTGACTGACACTCTATGTCAAAACATATGCCATACAAATCTTCAATCTTCAATATCCAATTAAAATTTTTTTGATATGCAAACTACTTAAGTGTACAAGTACTAAGTTCTTCTAGTGCTCTTCTCATTATCTCATAATGAGTAGAAAGTTAACTTAGCACAAATAGACTATATTATTCAAAACTTATTAAAATATTATCACAAGTTTTATATAAACATCAAAATAAATGCTTATTAATAGTAATAAAAATATATAATATAAATGGGATGCTCTAATACAAATATCCTTGTTGGCATTCAAGGCATACTCCCAGCACTAACGAAGGTTTAATCCAATGAGCAGACAATGTGAGCACCTTGAACATTCCCACACATGGGAAACTTTTGCCATATGTGTTTTTAGCATCTAGAAAGCTAGTGGAATAGTGATTGTGGCTTGCGTTTTATATGGAGAGAGTTTCTTCTTTACTGAATTAAAAATAGCCATTACAAAGATATTTGGGCATCGTCTGATACCATTATTATCCCCTCCAATATTGTGTAGAGATAAACTTGGCTAGCGTATCTTCATTTATTTTTCTAAACTACCATTTTGTGTGAAATATGAATATCATGCATCAAATAAAAACATCCAAGACTAAATGGGCAAGAACATATTTTAAATGAAAACATAAGATAATAAGAGGTAACACGGTATAATAAGCATAACATAAAATAATAAAATGGTTACACTATGCCTCACCGAGTGTGGTAAAAACCTAAATCCACTTGTCATCCATTTTATTATTAATTATAGTGATGGCCATAAGAAATAGGCATTCATCACTATCTTTTTTCATCCCACTAAATAAAGTATGCCCATATTTCTCAAATGAGTTCAATAAAGAAACGTCTTCCTGCATCACTTCTTGAAACTAACTATTATGGCAAACAACCACATCTAAACTACTCATCGTATTTGTCGAGAATCACTAAGCTATAAAGATCACCTCTGCCATCTTACTTGCATACCACACCAAAAGTTTATAGTTGGCCACCTCACTTCCTTGGAGAATGTCCTACCAACAAGGGTGAAGCTAGAAATTACAGGAAAGGGGTGAGCTACAAACATAAAAAAATTAATTAACATTATTTTTATAAATTACAAATTTAAAATAATACATCAAGAACAATATTTTAAAATACAAAATAAAATACCACTAATGGCTGTAAGGAGGAAGTTGAATCCTCCGATTTTTACATGTTTTCAAAACATTGCTATATTATTTCTTCATCACTTTTACCAAACATTTCTCATTTGATGTAGCATACCATTATATTATTCAACCATTCATCACCCATTTAATTTTGCAAATGTGTTTTGATGATATTCACTGCTGAAAATGCTCTTTCAACTGTCCTTGTTGCCACTAGAAAGATTAACATTAATTCAATAAGGAGAGAAACCAATGGAAAAGTCAAATGTTTATCAATTTGAATTATCTTCATAGTAAAACTTGCAAGATCATGATAACTTGAAAACACAAAATTTCTTCTCACATTATGAATTTATATACAAAGTTGCTCTTTCAAGATAAGATGATAAGATGTGGAGTCATTAAAGTAAATCTGAACAAGTTGAAGAAACATACCATGATTGAATTTAGAAAAAGAGTTTTTCGAATCAAAACAAGCAATGCATCTCTATAACTCTGTAGAAATGTCACTAAACCAGTTATTCATCTAAGCAGTACGTAAATCAATCAAAACAATAAAGATTTCCACGATATAATGAAGGTAATGATTAACCAATTGCCCTCCATGTCTCAAACAACCTTGAACTAGTATACTATCTTCTATATTGGACATTGAAACTGCATTGCAACACACAAGCTCTTGACTTCTTCTAAAAGTGCATCCCTTCTATTCTTCCTCAAGTCTAGCATAAGTTCTTTCACTATTACATTCAAGTCCTTTGCATTAACAAGATTTTGATCCATCTACTGTAAGGCATTTGGCAAGCCATTAGTTAGTCCCAACACTTTAATTATTAAATGTAAGATAAATATAAATTCAAGCTCTCCATCCTTTGTATCAAAGGCCTCTTTGTTCTGCAACATTCCTTTCATTACACACACTCTCTAGCACCTCTAATATTGATTCCCACATAGCAAATAGGCAGATTAAAGTTGTATGATGTGAGTCCATTGAGTATCATTGGGTCTTGCAAGATTAGTCTCATGATGCTTTTTCTCTTCCTAAAATAATGTTAATTCTTTGCAATTTCTCCATAACATTATCATGGTGGTTTTGAAGCAATGCATCTCTTCTTTTACAAGAAGCACCCACAATATTCACATTCATAGTGACATATATAGCTAAAAAAATTACTAATAAACAAAATACTCATACCAATAATTACAACAACTAACTGCAATTGGTGGACAAAGTAATGGACATAAAAAACAAATGAATTTTCATTCAAAATCAATATCTTGAACCCATTAAATTGTTCTTTCATATTTGAGTCTCCATCATATCCCTGCCCTCTCAATCTAGAAATTAACAAACCACAACAGGCAAACAATCCATCTAAAGCTGCTTTTAATGAAATGCTGAAGTATTAGTAATATGTTCAACAACAAGAAATCTTTCAAGTGTGCCCTTGCTTGCTAGCAAACCTCACAATCATGGCCATTTGTTCTTTCATTGATTTATCAAGAGACTTATCCGAAAGTATAGAGTAATAACTATCTCCAATCCCATCACTAACTTTCTATATTTGTGGAGACGTCATTTGATTACTTTTAGGAGCATTTTCATTTATTACATAGCCAACACTTTCAACTTCCTTTCTATACCAATTCAACATCTCTAGAAAGTTGCCCCTATTTATAAAACTAGAAGATTCATCATGACCATCGAAAGCAAGATCTTGCAACAAAACAAATCAAACAGTAGTGACATAAGCTTTATACCTTTCGAATGAGCCCAATGCCAAGTGACTAGTACCCTTTGGTTATAAATACTATTTGTAACATATATAAAATCATAGCATCTAAAAAAGGAAAAATTGCTTATAATAGAGAAAAAAAACTCACTTGGGGAACCGAAGTTCATTTAGATGGATATATAGGATAGAGTTACTATTTACTAAGAATAATTGAATGGGCGAACACTGTAATGACTCTATCCTTAATGGTTACTTTTGTTTCCTATGATCCATTTCCTATGATGCCAAAGTCTTTGTGTCCTTTCATTTGAGCTTCCACCATTATAATAAATGTATACTCTTAATTAATATTGTTCTTGCAATTTACTTTTATTGTTTTGTTTGTGGACTCACTTTAACCTTTTGCTAATCTAGATGCATATAAATTGATTTATCATGGATGGTGTAATGGTCTAAGGGGTCGTCCGATAGCGGCTAGCGCGTGGGTGGGCAGCCTTGGCCAAGAGAGAGGAAGGTAAAAATATTCTCAGTATGGAAGCAAAATTCTGCCTCAGCTGGGGGGTTAAGTAGCTGCGAGGGAAAATCTGCCTTAGCTGGTTGGGCTAGGCAAGCTGCGCAGGAAAAGTTGCCTTGGTTGGGTAAGCCATGCAACCGTGCCAGGAAAGTTGCCTTAACTGGGCAGATTAGGCAAGTGTGTGGCAAAATCCAGCCTCAGCTGGGTGGGCTAGGCAGGTTGCGGTGCAAAAGTTGCCTCAGCCGGGCGGGCTGGGCATCCATAGGGGAAAACTTTCCTTAACTGGGTTAGTTGAGGCAAGGTGTGCTGGAAATCCTGCCTCAGCCGGGTGGACTAGGCAAGCTATGCAGCAAAAGTTGCCTTAGCCGGGAGGCCAAGGCAGGCTATGGGGGTGATGTTGCCTTGGTCGGGCAGGCTAGGCAGCCTTGCGAGAGATCTTGCCTTGGCCGAGGTGTGCCATGCAACCTTGCCAAAAAATCTTGCCATAATCAGGTGAGCCAGCCAAGCGTGATTGAGTGTCATCGGCGTGCATGCGAAGGCGAGCTGTCGTGTGCGCATGACCAGGAGATGTTCGGAGGGGAGTCTGCGCATAACCGGAACACGTTCAGCGTGGTGTCCGCATGCGACCAAGGGACGTGGCGAGGCTTTGGCCCGAGTGGTTACGCTAGGCGATTGCTCTAAGGATTGAACCACTTTCTCCAAGACATGGGACACTTGGCAAGTGTTGGAGCCGTGATTAACTCCATGTCTTTGGTGATTAGTTACTTTAACCGTCACACACGACCGAGGGATGTGCGCGGGGACAAACGGGCGTGGCAAGGTGGCTTGATTGAGGTATTAGCGGTTGCACTGATGGTTGGCGAAATACTTGGCGCGATCAATTACACCAGGTAGTTGCTCCAAATGGTTGCCGACTTCTCCAAAGCATTGGGCACTCTGAAAGTGATGGAGTAAGTGGTCATCTCCATAATCTTAGTGGTCGGTTATTGGTAACAGCCAGGCTATTGTAACTTAGGCTATAAAGGTTTGGTGTATACAATTTTGTAGAACACACAATACATATAGAAGAGAGAAGGTGATCTGAGGGGATCCAAAGTAGAGTTTGAAAGGGAGGACATTATTCATTGTGAGAATGAATAAAGCCTAAGTGTAGAGCTAGTTCTCGTTCTGTGCTTTCCTTTGCTTTTGTTTGCCTACTCTTATAAGTGACAATGTGACGTTTAGCTAGCGCTGAGCAAGGGTTGCGCCACGCCATCATAGTCCTGAAAAGCGAAAAAAAAACTAAGTATTCCCCAGAGAACCTCCCTTCGGTAAGGCTGTGACAGATAGAAATGTGAGAATTTAATTCGAGGTCTTGTTAATGAATATGGGAACATGGTATTTTATCAATAATTTGCTTCTTATAAATAGATGATAAGTGTCTCCATTTAAATAAAATTTACAATATACATATACCTAAATTAATACTTTAACACATTTGTACCCAATTTTGAGATTCAATCTCAAATCTTTTCAAAAACTAACATTCTATATGAGACAAGTACTAGTAGTCAAAGAGTCACAATAGGTACCACACAAATTTCCAATTATAAATGTAGCTTTTTAATTCTTATAGATATAAATTTTTAATATATAATTTTAATGAAAATATTTTTTTAAAAATATAATCGTTTAAAACATATCATATACAGGTGTTCGCACATCGAAGGTTGGCATACTCAAGTGAGAGCAAGCCAATTCCCAAATTCTTTCACTTATTTTCTCATCTTTAATTTTATCCCATTTCAAAAGCATGGGCAATTAAGTTCTTTTGTTTTTAATAAGAAATATAGTAAAGAAGCCGATAAAGTTTCGAGAATATTCTTTTTAAAATGCCAAAACACTTCTTTGCTTTGGCACCAAAGACACCGATAGAGACAATAGACAAAGACAATGACGAGGAAAGCTTAGAAGAATAATGGTGACAAATACATCACATATCAAACAGCCGTGCTTAGTTTGAATTAGGAGCAATTATTATTATTATCTTATTACTATTATTGTTATTATTATTTGTCTCGATTGAGTTTGGATTGTCATTGCGCATGCCCCATGACATTAGTAAGTGAGAAATATAAGACATTAAAAATTTTTTTCCAAACAAAAACCTTCACTGAAGATTTAAATTGTTCATTAATAAACATTCTTGTCAATAAGCATCTAATAAGACAACTTCCTAAAAACAAAATTTGTCAACTCAGTTACTTTCTTTGAACGTTAGTTTGCCTCTACTTTAGAATTGATTAAAGTCTCAACCACTTGAAAACCTTCAAAAAGTTTTTTTTATTTGATAAAGAAGCATGATTTGTAATTGTGCAAACCATCACATCCTCTTAACTGACATGTTAAAGCATTGACAACTGAATTAGTACCAAATGTTTTTAGTTGATAGGTGGGCCAAGCTTTTACTTCCAGATATAGTGTGCGCGAAGCGAGTGGTTCAAGCATAAAATCATAAGAGTAAGGTTGCTCTTTTTAAAGAAAAAGAACAGGACCAATAAATAAATTTCAGTTTGGTGTTCATGTATTCTTTCTATTAGTTTAAGGTGTTAGGTTCGCTCAAAGGGCATCATCAATTGTTAAACTATGCTTGATAACTTAGATACATTGGCAACAAATATATTTAAGTAGAATTAGTTAACTTTTTTTTTTTTATTTTTTTTTTTTGAGTAAATGCAGACAAACTATTTGACAAAAACATGCATATGCTTCTAAGCATACCATGTGCTTTCATCTTGAAAAGTGGAGATTCAGACCCTGGTTTTCACTCACATGCAAGAGATTTGGTACTAATAAACTAAAGCACTGTTGGTTAAAGTTAGTAATTATTTAAAATTATTTTTAATGTTAAATGATATTATTATTATTATAGTATTACTATTTTTCTAATTATGTATTAGAATAGAGTTTTGTTATGTTAGTGTATTTTAATTTTTTTTTTTTTTTTTTTTATGGTATTGTAAACTAATAACGAAACCTTGCCAAAAGATCTTTCAAAGAAAATGAGGAAAAACAAATGACCAAAGAAATTCAATTCATGAGCATCATGTTGCAAATTAAAAGCAAAGAAAAGTATAGCTTATCAAGGGGATAAGTTGACTAGTCGGCAAGGTGGACCAAAGTGTAAGAAGTATGGATTCCCTCACACACACTGCCCAAAGCATGACTGAGGCTAAAAAACCGGTTTCCTTTATTAGTTGTTGATTTCTTAATTTTTAGGAGTACGTTAAAGTTGACTTTTGTGATCATTACCTCAGAGAAAGGCCGTTCATGAAGATGAGAGGTCAGCAAAGAGGGGCAAATCATGACTAAACTTCCAGCCGACCAGTGCCTTTTTTTCTATAGGTTCAATGTATCTCTTTTATGTCTGTCTAGTTTATACGGTAGACTCACGTGTTTCTTGATTCATAGGAGACTTGGAGAACGAAATAACTAAACACCTTGTTGATATGTTCACTCCATATTATATATATATATATATATATATATATATATATATATATATATATATATATATATTTTAATAATCTACTACATATATAGATAGTGGGTTGTCTATAATACATACATATGACACATGCTATTATAAGGGCCTATTTGGTTCACTGATATAGTATTTCAACTTTTCTGAGTGTGAATTGTTATCCAAACTCTCATAGAATGGTTGTGTTGTGAGTTTTGGGCGTGTTTTAAGTCATTTTAGGCTTAGAACACAGTTCGCAGAGTAAGCACGCCCATGCATGGGACCGTGCTCTTGGCCGTGCACTTCACGGGATGTTCTAGACTTCATTTTCAGTGGCCTATAAAGTGCACGGGCCTAAGCACGCCCGTGTTTAGGCCGTGCTTGAAAGTGCACAACCGTGTTCAGGGCAGAAAAGCCGTGTTTCGGCAGAGAAATTCCTCCCCGTTTTTTCTGTAAAGTGTACGGGCATAAGCATACCCATGTTGAGGCTGTGCTTATGTCGGACTGACCTTTTTTGAGGTAAAGCACGGTCAAACCGGGCTCTGCATGCCCGTGTTCGACCCGTATTTGGCTAGGTGTATATAAATCCTGAACTTTGAACCCTAATTATCACAATTCCTCTTCTCCTCCCACTTCTTTCCTTGGTTCCCATTGCTTTGATTAAGAAGGATAAGCCATTCCTAGACCTTTTTCCGATCCCCTTGGCTGAAGATTCTTGAAAGTAAGCTTCTCCTCTTCCTCTCTTCCCTTGGTTCATGTTATTAGAATGAGCATACTAGCCCTAGCTTTAGATCTCGAATCTTGATTCATTTTTTATGGAGTTGTTTGATTGTTTGGGTCATTTACCTCAATCTCTTTATATCTTGAATTGATTATAGAAATCAAGCTCTTGCTAAATTGATGAAACTTGTTTCCCTTATTCTTGAATTCGGAGTTACTGTAGCACAGAGAACTTCATTGTTGAACCTTTACCTTCTTAGTTGTTTGGGGGAGTTGATCTCCATAGAGATTCTTTGGAATCGTTAGGGACAAGTTCAAAGCATGTACAAGTCTAGTTAGGGTTCTATGGTTTGTAGCGTGAAGATATTTATGCTTGTCCTTCCTTTGTGTTTTTCTTTTAGTTTGAGCCCTTGTGGATGGTGTTGGTGTAGGTGGTAAGAGCTCGGCCAAGGCACGGAGCCGGCGGAGGAGTAGCGTCGTAAGGAGTCGATCTCCTAAGTTTGTGAGTGGGTTATGATTGCACATTCTAACGTTTTACTATATAAATATACTTATGGTTTGGTTTAATGAAATACTTTATAATATTATGTCGAAATGATGATTCTATTGTTTTAAGAGAAATTTTATGTTCCCTGTTTTATAAATAGAACTCTTGTTGAATCGATGTTTTGAAAGAATTTTCATACATGTTATTCTACAACCAACGCTTCTGATGTTTACTGAAAATGCGTTTGGTCATGTTACTACATTCGTTGAAATTAAACGGTGAACTTTTATATATGTTCACTCTTGATCTGGATTTACTTGACAACAATGTTTATCGCTATTTGATTGTTATTTGTCTTGAACAATGACCCTATGAAAAGTTTTACTTGGATGGCATTGCTGTTACTTCTCGTGAAGTTTTGATGATGATGGGGTTGTAACCTACCTGCTGCAGTAGGGGGTACTCACGGTCCAGCCTTTAGGGTCTGTTTGGTTCGGAAGTGGTCCGCCGAAGTGATGGTTTTGTAGAAGTGTGACTTCGATTGAAGTGGAATTTTCATTTGGAAGTCTTTAGTTCCATGTGTTTGGTTGAAGGAAGTGATGAATTATGAATTTTTTTTGTCTTTGTTAGGAGTGAAAAAAAGGGTTATAAATAAATTATTTATTATATTTGATGTAATGTAAATTTTTTTAAATTAAAATCTTAATTTGTTAAAAAATTAAAAAATTAAAAATAATAAAAATAATAAAAATAAAAAATGAATTAGAAAAAAAGAAATAATAAAATATTCATAAAAACATACAAAATGGATGGAGTGGAATACCGAAGTGCCACTTCGGGAAAAAAACCCCGAAGTCAAAGAGTGAAGTGGGAGGTTTTGGAAGTGGCCACTTCCCCACTTCGGCTCCTACTTCAGTGAACCAAATAAGCGGAAATGTCACATCAGCTCCCACTTCAGTCACTTTGATCTCCACTTCGGCGAACCAAACACGCCCTTAGAGGTGGTGTGGTGGATCTGGCTGATCTATTCACTCAGGCAGCCGTAGAGTCCTGTTTGGATGTACATCGGGTGTTCGGAGTCACCATACGGACCAGGTGGGTCAACGTCATGGACACGAGTGCCTTGACGGCTCTGAACTTAACCGCGGCCACGGCTAGAGTTTAGAGGGTTTTATAGACCATTTATCGATTGTTCGAATTGAAAATCTTATACTTTAGAAAAATGAGTTTTATTATACTTAGCAGAAAGGTTTTGATGGTGTACATTGCATATTTTGAGTTTAAAGAGTTGTGACTTGATATTATGAGTTGTCTTCTGAGACTACAGTTGGGCAAATTAGTTTTATAAAGCTGAACATGTTTCTTTCAGCATATATATATATATCTGTGTGTGTGTGTGTGTGTGTGTTTGTGTGTGTGTGTGCGTGTTATTTAATTATATATGTTCACTTAAACTTTCTATATTACAAGCATTATTTTAAAAATCTCTTTCGTCAGTTCTTAAAGTATTTTGAAATTCTTAGAGTTGTGCTAACCCATTTACTGAGTGACTTTAGTTACTCACCCTCTCCCTTCTTTCTAGGCTCTGGTCAGTAATGGTGGTGCGACGGACCGAAATGTTGGGCATACATCAGCTAGTAGTTTTGAAATCTTGCTTCATGTATGAAGTTCTTAAACATTATGCATTATATAAGGATATGGATCCGCTAGTATCATCGTTATTCTTAGGGCTCAGCTTGTATATTTATCTCCTTACTTTTTGAAACTGTTGTTGCATTGATTGCATGTATGTCATTTAAACCATGTACTCAGACTATCATCTGATAGCTTCCTCTGTTCACTCTTGTACTTTATTATGTTGTTGTTTAGGGTGTGTTAAGCTTTGCGTTTACGGCAAGTGATGAGCGTCCCGCAAGTGCACGGGGTCGTCAAGTAATACCCTGTGTGTGATACAAGGGTCGTATTCCACGGGGCCAAGGAGCTACTATTACTTCCCCTTCATTTATTTCCTAGCCTAACAATACGAGAGAATAGTACATCTACTAAAATCTATAAATAAAAGGATAAAGCTACCACTACACGCCAAATACGCATACGAACAGGAGAAGGCGTGATTTGGACAGAGAATCCCCCTAGGGTTGTCATTAAGGCTCGAATTAAGGATGATGTATTGTGATGGTGGTTTGGACTGACAGATTCCTAAATTAAGCTAATCCTGAATCCCTCGGTGATTAGCCCTAATCCCATACGAGTATTGACCGGATTCCTTTCCGGTCAATTCCTCATACGATTGCAGTGCGCTCAGGGAATCCCTTATCAGGAGTAGACACTCTTCTGAGTCTAAGCCTACCATTCAGAGGGGTACCTAATACCCGAATCCCTCGGCGTATTGGTACATGAATCCCTTTCAGTCTATGTGAGTCTAGTACAAGGGCGATGGTCACGCTCCAAGTACAACCTAGAAATTGAACAGCAGAGTTCTCATGCGGTCCAAGACAGTAAAGCACACATAAAGAGAATCACAAACCATAGAAATTCTTACACAAGAAATTCAACATCCAACACTAAATCACAAATGATTATCATCCTTAATTACAACAAACCTACCATAGGGTTCATCATGCCCAAATCACATACAAGTTACTTTCTCATGAAAGAGGAACACTCATACAATTCCAAGGAACAAATAAACATAAAGAGAAGTATTAAAAACTCCCTCAAGCTTCGGATTGCCTTAGATGGATGAAGATCGCCGATGTCGCCGAGATCTCTTCTCAAACGACGCTTTGAAGCTCTAGATCTTCCCCCTATTTCCTCCTCCAAAGATTGCCTCCCTCTTGGTGAAGAATGGCGCCATGGATCGCCGGAAAACGCCGCCAGCGAAGGTGGGGCGGCGGCCCAAGAAGAGGAGAAGAAGATGATGTAGAAGACTTCTTTACAAATGCCCTAATTTTGCCTCTTTAAAACCTTTTTTGGGCATCCATACGAGCTGCCTTGCGGGCGCATGCTTGCCCGCAAGGCTCCTAGCCTTTTCCAGAAAAACCCCGTTTCGGTGCTACAGTAATCATGCTACAGTAATCCTTCTAGATTACTGCTACAGTGATGAAAGCTTGGAAACGTCGTATTTGATACGGATTTCTTCCCAAATACGTTCTTGAGCTCATTTTGGCTTCTTCAAGGCCTGTAACACAAATAAAACCAATTTAAACGCGAAACGGGCATCAACTCATCAGAATACATGCAAAATAGTACTAGAATAAAACGTATAAATATGTACATTTAGACACTTATCAGCAAGCCCGTGCATTTAGGCCTGTAATTGTTTAGTGGCTTCTTCTGTGTATCTTTGTGCTCCAAAATGTTTTTGTCGAATGTTGTGAATCTCTGTTCATATCTGTGCTATTTCCAAGATGTGGTAAGCCTTGCGGCAATTTGAAGGTTGAGTGGGCTCTGAAGTGACTGAGGGAAAGAGTTCTGGCTCACTTCGGCATGTTTGGTTCACTAAAAATGGTCCTGAAGTAGTGGCAATGAGTTCAGTCTAGAAAACTCCGAAACCACCACTTCAATGTTTTACTTAAGGGCACTCGCTTTGCACATGCGCATTATGCTCACCCTGACCCCCAACATACACGATCTTCATTCTCTTAGCTCACTCGCCCTTCTAGGGTTTCTTCATCTCGCCGCCGCCTCCATCGCCCTGAACCCTCGTATCTGAAATCTAATCCCCATTTGTCGTGGTCTCGCGACTTCCCCTTCCTCTCCTTCGCTTGTGCTCTTCCATGGAGAAGACCACCATGAAAATGCTCCGGTTGCTGTGCTAGGTGGTTTTGGTTGATATCCTTCAGATTTGTGAGGCGATTTACTTCTTCCCCCGGTTCCCCTTGTTTTTTTTGTCAAATAGTTTCAATTCCGTACACATTTACACCACTTTCCACAATGATTGTATTTTTGCTTGAAATCTCTGCGCAGGTTGCTTTTTCCACCAGTTGGTCTGGAAATTTCTCTTTTCTTTTTAATTTTTCCTTTTTTTGGAGAGTGTTCTAAGTGGATTTTGTTATTTTTCTTTATATCCTCACTTCGATCATGATGTATGATATGTTCTTCTACAGATCTATTGTGACAATATATCTCTTTATGTGTTTTGATTTATTTTCTTTTCTTCATATCTGTAATTATGCATATTTTTTGTTTTGCAGTTCTTTTCCTTTTCTCACTTCAATCTTGATGGCCGCTGGCTTGTTCTGTAGCACTCTTGTAATGATTTATTTCCATTTTTTATTTTGATATATTTTCTGTTTTTTCAAGTATGTAGTAATGACAAATTTCTCTTTGTTTTGCAGGTCTTCTCCTTCTCTCACCTCGATCTTGATGTCTGACGTCCTGTTCTGCAGATCTATTGCAATGATATACTTGCCATGAAATAAGTTAATGTTCATATTATCTGTGAACACATGTTGGTTTTCCTTCTTTCCTTTGTGAAGCCCTGGGTTTCGCGTCTTCATAACTCACATGATCTGTGTCATTGGTGGCGTTCTTGTGTTTTTTCTAATTAGACTACCACATGTGTATTTCTTGCTGTTTTAGAGTTTTTTTTTTAATTCTTCGCAGTATTATATACATACACACTCATTCTTTCCCGTCTTCTATACATGCACACTCTTTTGACAAGTAATTCCTATATTTTTCCATTGTAAATGGGTCACCGGGTGGCTTGTTGGATAAAAGTTTTTCATTCCTACAATTTCTTGGTTTTCGTGTGAGTGTCGTAAAAGGATTGTGTCTATTATGGATCGTTAAGAGTTAATAGTGTTAGATGAGTAAAAAGAAGAAAGGAGATTGAATGAGGTTAAGAAGAGTTGGAAGAAGAAAGGAGATGAGAAGATGAATGATCTCTATCATTTTCACATTACATACAAGTGTTTATATATATACAAGAGTGTGAATAGTGATGGGCTTAATAGGCCCTTTAACACCCTCCCCCCCCCTTCAAACTCAAGGTGGATTAGGAGGATTTGAGACATTGAGTTTGAGAAGATGGAACCGATGTTGTTCTCGAGTCTGCGCTTTTGTAAATAAATCAACAACTTGAGACTCAGACGGCACATACTGAAGAACAATGGTCGACTGCTGACAATGTGAGCGTTTGAAAGATGCATCCACACCAATATGCTTGGTCAATTCATGTTTCACGGGGTTGTTGGCAATCTGTATAGCACCTGTGTTGTCACAAAGAAGAGGTGTAGGAGTATTACATGAAACACCAAATTCAGCCAGCAACCAACGAAGCCATACAATTTCAGATGTGGTAGTAGCAAGAGCTCGAAGTTCCATCTCAGTGCTAGAACATGACACCGCAGTCTGTTTCTTAGATTTTCATGCAAGGAGAGAAGTACTAAGAAATATGCAATAACTAGTGATGGACCGGCGATCAACATTGTCACTTGCCCAGGTGGAATCCGAGTAAGCGTGAAGTTGAAATGGACTGGAATGAGCATAGAATAAATGTCGAGATGTTGTCCCCCTCAGATAACGCAACACACGAAGTAAATGGCCATAGTGAACTAAAGTAGGAGCACTAACAAATTGGCTCAACACATGAACAGCATGAGCAATATCAGGCCTAGTAACTGTAAGATAGACAAGACTGCCCACAAGATGACGATAGCGAGAAGGATCATCAAGCAGTGTGCCATCAGTGGGGCGAAGCTGAACATGCAGTTCCATAGGTGTAGCTGTAGTCCGTGAATCAGTAATACCAGAGCGTATAATAAGATCCTGAATATATCGATGCTGAGAAACATAGTAACCATCATCTGTGGAAGTCACCTCGATCCCTAGAAAATAGCTGAGAGGTCCTAAATCAGACATCATAAACTGTTCGCTGAGACGTTTCTTCACAAAAGCAATATACTCTATATCATCACCAGTAATCAACATATCATCTACATAAAGCAGAAGCAAGGTGCGACCACGTTGAGAGGTATGGATGAATAATGCATGATCATGATCACTCTATGAAAAACCAGCGTTACGCACCACAGAACTAAATCGCTCAAACCAAGCACGTGGAGCTTGCTTGAGCCATAGAGAGCATGACGAAGAAGACAAACATAGCCTTCAGATGTCTCAATACCAGGGGGTGGATGCATATATACTTCCTCATGTAGATCACCGTGGAGAAAGGCATTCTTTACATCCATTTGAGAGATAGCCCAACACCGAACAGCAGCCACAACAATCAGAGTACGAACTGTAGTCAGATGAGCTACAGGAGCAAATGTCTCATCATAATCACGACCATGTGCCTGTTGAAAACCACGAGCCACAAGACGCGCCTTATAGCGCTCCACTAAACCATCAGACTTTGTCTTGAACTTATACACCCACTTGCATGTAATAGGAATAGCCTGAGCAGGTAGAGGAACAAGATCCCAAGTACCTGTCTTCTCCAAAGCTAAAAGCTCCTCAGACATAGCCAACTGCCACTCAGGGATACTAGCTGCCTCCTGATAAGTGCTGGGCTCATAAACAGCACCAGCATTAGAAAAACCATATCTGTCAGGCGCAGAGATAGTAGTACGATCACGAAGGTTATACAGAGACATGGAGGCAGGTAACAGATTATCGGATACTGGATTAGTGGTACTTGCCGGAGCATCAGAATGAGGAAAAATGGAGAGCTGGGGATCATTAGAAACTTTGGGCCGACGATGATAGTGAAAAGGATACGTGTCAGAAGCTGAGGGTGGAGGAATAACAGAAGAAGGAGCTGAAGGAGGAAGAGAAGGAGGAATAATAGAAGACTCTATGGTAGAGACTAATTCTATAAGAGGAATAGAAGGAAGATGAAGAAAAAAGATGGACTCTGTGGAAGGAGAAGAAGAGGTAGGTTGAGTAGCAGGAGAATAGAAATAAGGACGACTCTCGTCGAAAGTCACATCACGAGATATGCGAATGCGACTTGCAGAAGGATCATAGCACCGATAGCCCTTATGCTCAAGACTATACCCAAGAAAAACACACTCAGTCGACTGGGGCGTTAACTTTGTGCGTTCATGAGGTACAAGTAGGACATAACAGACACAACCAAAGACTCGAAGATGATTATATCGAGGAGGAAAACCGAATAAGATTTCTCTAGGACATTTACCCTCAAGAGAAGATGAAGGTAACATGTTGATGAGATAAACAGCGGTGGAAACTGCCTCAGCCCAGAAATGAGCAGGAACAAAAGACGAAATTAAAAGAGTCCGAGCAGTCTCAATTATGTGACGATGCTTACATTCAGCGATTCCATTTTGCTGATGAGCACCAGGACAAGAAAGTTCAGGAAGAGTACCCTCAGATGAGAGGAATTAACGAAAAGCAGTGGATAGATACTTTCCCTCAGAATCAGAATGAAAAACACGAATAGCAGTAGAAAACTGAGTACGAACCATGTTAGCAAATGACTTATAGATAGATAACAACTGAGATCGATGTTTCATGAAATAGACCCATGTATGTCTAGAGTAATCATCAATGAAAATGACATAATATTTATGACCACCCTTGGAAGTAGAGGGCGCAGGACCCCAAACATCAGAATGCACTAAATCAAACCGACGACAAGACTTGGAAATACTGGAAGGATAGGGAAGCTGTAGCTGCTTACCTAGCTTACAACTTGAACAATGAAAACCATCATCAATAGACACACAACCCAAAACACCTTGATGAACTAAGGAAGACAAACGTGAACCACATAGATGACCCAGACGATAATGCCACTGTGGAAAAGTAGTAGAGGCAGGAAGAGCAGACCCCTGAACATGGGGCGTAGAAAGAGGAACGGTGGAGAGCGTGGACGTAGTGGAAGGAAGAGAAAAACAATCTAGAATGTAGAGGCCTCGAGAACCACTATGGCGATGGCAGCACCAATCACAGCTTTGGTCCGACGGTCCTGCACATAGCAAGAGGAATCATCAAACCCAACAAAACAGTGAAGATCGGTGAGTTGGCCAACAGACATAAGATTCATAGATAGCTGAGGAACGAGAGACACATCAGGAACTGTATTTCGAGAAGTAGTAAGAGTCCCTTGATGTGTGACAGAACAAGAAGTTCCATCGGCAGTCTGAATATATATACCATCAGGAGCAGGTCTGCAGGATGAAAGCTGAGAACCATCGGAGGTCATGTGAAGTGAAGCCCCGAGTCTAAAACCC
Organism: Dioscorea dumetorum; assembly: GCA_902712375.1. Lineage (NCBI taxonomy): Eukaryota > Viridiplantae > Streptophyta > Magnoliopsida > Dioscoreales > Dioscoreaceae > Dioscorea > Dioscorea dumetorum. Next base: position 7,418,140 of record CACTHL010000245.1, read on the forward strand.
AAGAAGAAGTAGTGGTACCTGATGCAGATATTGAGGCAGCGGATCCATATGCACGAACAAGAGGATCAGAAGAAGTGCCAGTAGCAACTCCTCGACGAGATCCAGAGGAGCGTCTGACCCGAAACTCAGCAAGCTGCTCAAGGTGTAACTTGGAGAAGTTCTGAATACGATGGCCTGTCTTCTTACAGTGAGTGCAGACAATAGCGTCTACAGAAGAAGCCTTTATCCCTCCAGTCCGATGAGGAGCCGCTAAAGCAGTGTGTGAGATCACCGATGTCGTAGTAAGAGCATGAAGACGTGTCTCCTCAGCAATCAAAGCTGCAAGTGCTTTAGCAAAGGTAGTGAGCGGAGTAAGTCCAAGAAGCTGAACGCGTACTGGCTCAAACTCAGAGCGAAGGTGCATCACAAACTGGAACATGAGGTTCTGCTGCTCATGTTTCTCCTTTGCCACACAATTCTTGCAAGCGGAACATCTCTTCAGCATCATAGCATCCAACTGACCAGATACACGAGTGAAGACCGTGTAGAATTTCTCCACTGATAGATCCTGTTGTTGAAGACTATGCAGATTTTGTAGCAGAGAGAACCGGAGTGCTTCACTTGTGTGTAGGTACCGTTATTGAAGATAGTCCCATATTTCTTTGGCTGATAAATAATCGACAAAGCTCATCCTGATGGAAACATCAGTGCTCATACACAAAATACCCATAACACGATCATCAGCAGCTTGCCAAGCCTTGACAACTGCTGCTGCAGTTGTCGCCTCATCAGGTGGATCATCAATGAGATGAGAAGCAAGATCAACTGATCGCAAAAGCATGCGTACTAAAAATGCCCATTCATGATAATTGTGGCCATTGAGTCTAATATCCGTGTGTAGTGGAGCACCACTGCCAAGAACCGGATCGGAAGATTGAATTGGATTCGCCATTTTTTTAGTGCACCGTCACTGTTGACTTTCACTGTGTGGCAGCACTGTTGGCTTTTGCTGTGTGTCGGTACTGTTGACTTTTGCTGTGTGTCGGCACTGTTGACTTTTACTGTGTGTCGGCACTGTTGATTGTCCTTTTGTGCTTGTCTTCATGATGATGAGAATATGAAGGTTGAGTGAGATTTGATGAAGATGGCCGGAGAAGATGAAGCTGTGGCCAGAAAGAAAGAAAAAAAAAATGGCCGGAGACGATCACCGGCGATAACGACAAAGGATGGAAGATGTCCGGAGACGATCACCGGCAATGACGACGGAGGATGAGAAATGACCGGCGATTTGAGTTAGGATTTCAAAACCCTTTCTGATACCATGTTAGATGAGTAAAAAGAAGAAAGGAGATTGAATGAGGTTAAGAAGAGTTGGAAGAAGAAAGGAGATGAGAAGATGAATGATCTCTATCATTTTCACATTACATAAAAGTGTTTATATATATACAAGAGAGTGAATAGTGATGGGCTTAATAGGCTCTTTAACAAATAGTTCTCATGATAATTTTTGTTTTGGGTCTTATGCAGATCTTGTTGTGTGTTGGCACTTTGATCTTGTCATTCGTTCTCTCCGCCACTTTTTTGGTATGAGTGTTTATATTCTATGTGAAAAGAGGTTCACCATATGGCTCGAGCATGCACATGTTCAATTTTCCTTCTTTCTTTTGTGAAGCCCTGGGTTTCTCGTCTACGTAACTGACATGATATATATGTGTCATTCTTGAAGTTCTTGTGCTTTTTCTAAATTAGCCTATCACATGTTTAATTTTTGTGGTGAGTGTTTTTAATAAATTCTTTCCACTGTATTTCTTGCTGTCGGTTTTCTGGTTTGCGGTGAGTACCGTAAATGGTTAGTGTTTATTGGCTGAAATTTCCCATTTTTGTCTATTTTCTGGGTTTTGGTGAGTGTTGTAAGTAGGCTCTGTTTATTTTTGGGGTAATAATTGTAATGATATTTTTTGTTATTTTGTCTTCTGCATTTCTTGTTTTCCATTGGCAGTTTGATCTTGTTATTTGTTGTCTGTTGTCTATTATTTGTTGTTTGTAATGATGTGCATGTTGTAATTTTTTCTTCCTTTTGTGAATCCCTGGTTACATAACTGTCTTGATCAGTGTAAATCGTGGAGATTTCTCTTTATTTTTTCCATTTACACTTTTACATGTGTATTCTTTGGTGTCGTAGTGTTTAGACTGTTGGAAGGTGGGTTTAGACTGTACAACTGTTGGGCAAGGCAAATCAGTGTACGTAACCAATTTTGCAGCCCACATGCAGGCAACCATCACCAGTTTTTTAGTAATTATGCTAAGTCGATCTGTATTTTGGTGTTTTCTGCCTTGGGGTTTTCCATTGCTATTCCCTCCACATGATTTTTATAACGGGAGTAATAATGCCGATGAAATTGAACAAATAACTGCGCCATTCAAACTACGAGCTGGATTGTTGGTGTGAACAAGAATGAAGCCGACAATTCATATTGGTGAGCTGTATCGTTTTTTGTAATGTAATGCTATTTGGGAAGATGTGTTGTTTTGGTGTGTGGCCATATTATGCTGGTAGAAGAAGTTGTGATTGTCGTGCTAATGTACTTGGTGTGTATTTTAGTTTCACTTTTTCCTTTTCTTTTCTTTCTTTTATGAAAATTATGTTGCATTGTTAGTTTAGTTCACTCTTTTTCCTGTGGTTTGTTTCAGGAACTCAAGTGAATGGAAACCATGCCGTTTATCAATGGCAGCAGCTGGAGAACCAGTAACAGCGAAGAAGCTCACCAAAGTTTATTTTTTTCATTGGTGTTGTAAAACCGCCTCTTTAAAAAAAAAAAAAAAAAATCAAATTTGTTAATTTAAAAATCTATTTTAATTTAAATTTTAAACTCTCCGTCTTATCCCTTCTAACAGAGATTCGGGAGAAAAATCTCGTAACCTACGAGAGATTTTTCCCGAGCCCTAGCCTCGCCGTCTTGGTTTTCGTGAAGTGCCGGCGACAAGAAAGTGGAGAGGATCTCACGTCTAATATTCTTTCTTTCTTCCTATTTCTTGAGGTAAGCAGCCTCTTTCTCGAAGTTAGGGTTTTGTTGTGTATTGTATGATTGAATGGGCTGAAAACTGGGTTAGAGATAAATCTTGTATGCTTTTATGTTATGGTGCAAGAGTTTGATAGCTGAAATATTGGTTAATCATTTTATTTCTTTTTGGATCACAACCACTGGTAGCTGAGTCAAGATGTATGAGTGGTAAAAGATCCTATTTTGCTTTCCAGATGACCTCATTATTTTTTTTATCTTTCTGAACCAATTTTCATATTGAAAATCTGACAAAGATAATAGTCGAATTGGTTTTATGGATGTTTGATATGGTGATGAAAGCAATGACTGAACTTTTAAGCATGGTGAATGTTTGTGACATGACTTTTATTTTAGAGTAAGAAACATGATAGGAACTTGGATCTGTGCCTACGAAATACTAGGTAAAAGTCTCAGATGATTGCAAATTTGGTTGAATGACTGGGGGTTGGTTGCTTGATCAGTAGTGGATTTTCAATGACTCGGCATGGGATAAAAAATTGTTCAATTACTTTTCATTTTCTAAAACAAATTATACCATCATGTTGAAGCTTGAGTTGCTGAGTGGCATCCACACACACAAAAGCATAATCAACGTGTGCTCTGCCCGTCATTAGCATGCACGCATATATAGGCATATTATTCATGTCCGCCACTATATATATATATATATATAATTGTGAATTTGGTTTGGTTTTAGGGTGATTGTTAGGAGAAGAAGTAATAGTAATACATTGTACATTCCGGTGTTTCTAGCATAGTAAGTGTTAGAGCCTGAATCATATTTGTATTCAAGTTTGGAATCTAAGGCAAGTATAATGTCATGTTTAGGGTCTTTGCTTGAATCCCGAGTTTGAGTGCCCAAGGGGATCGTGTAGCTTGGGATTATTTTCCAGGTAAGTAAATCACATATATACCTTATATTTGTATTTATATAAAATTTTTGATTTCTGAAATTATTTACTTAATTATTTAATTATTTGGGTTTTATTATAGAATAAATTTTCACGACATTATATTTAATTATTCTGGGTTAAAATGTCATGCACTTATTTATGTATTTATTTATTATTATTTATTCAATTGATTTGAATATTTTATTCAATTATGGAATTATTCAATTATTGAATAATTATTTTTGACAGTGATTTTAGAACCGACATATTTTGACATAGCAAATTATAGTCCCCAACTAACTTTGCAACAACCCTGTCATTAGGGGGTTAAATACTGACCATGTCGACATGTATTTCTGATTCTGATAAGAAACTATAGTTTCGCACCGTTCCGTAGGTGAAGAATAACGGCCTCTGATAATCTGGCTCGGGTCACTGAGGGTAAATAAATGAACTCTGATAATCTGGCTCGGGTCGCCGAGGGTAAATAAATGACTTCTGTGTTTTGTTTTTGGCATTAGTTATTGGGGGACATATATACCTATTCATTGAAAACTTTGTTTGCCTGAAATGTTTTGATACCTGGGTTTCGTTTTGTTGATATGTATTCTCCTCATTGACCTATATTCAGCCTCTGCAGAAAATAGAGCAACAGTTCTTTGTTTTTTTAGATTTCCAGGAGATTGGAGAATTACCCAAAGAGATGTAGAATCCACTAATTGAGTGTCTTGTTTGAGAACATGCTGCCCAATCTTAGTCACAATAGGCTTGCAGCTGAAATTGTGAGTTTGAATTCATAAAAATTCCTTGATTTTGGTTGTGCTTCAAGTATCTTAATACATGGAAGGCTGCCTCCATATAAGAAGAGCAAGGTGCTGACATACATTGGCTCAAATATTGAACAGAAAAGGATAAGTCAGGCCTTGTATTGGTGAGGTAATTCACTTTACCAACAAGTCTTCTATATGAAGTAGGATCACTAAGAGGTGGTCCCATTTCAAGAGTCAATTTAAGCCCATGAACTAAAGGACTTGATACTGCAGTCTTTGTTTCACAATTAAACTCATGCAACAAATCACTGTCACAGAATTTAGCACAATTAGGTTAGCAGATAATTTTTTGATATGCGAAGTTCTATACGTGCCTTCTGTCATTACAATCTTCTATCCATAGGAAAATTGATGCAACAATTGAATTGCCAAATTGCCTTCAGTTATGAATTTTGTATTTTACAGCCCCCTTCACTCAAGAGGTCACTGGTTCTTGGTAAAGCATGCAATGGATTATTCCTACTACAATATCATCAAGGAGAATTACAATATACTCAATCCTGCAATCCTGTGATTGATATTGTCATATCACAAAATAGTTTTCTGTCTACATACATTTCTTTTCCAATTTCTAATTAAATTGTTTGTTCTAGTGCTATTTTGTGGCACAACAGACTTAGGCATCTTCCCTTTCATAAATTGAAACAACTTTCCTTAATGAATTCTGGAATGATTCATGTTCAATTAATTCTTGTGATATTTGTCCACAAGCTAGACAACATAAGTTGCCCTTCCCTAAAGGCCAAATTCATTATTCTTCGGTTTTTGAATTGATTCACATTGACACTTGGGGGACCTTATTGCACTCTCACACATGAGGGTTATAAATATTTTCCCACAATTGTTGATGATTTCAGTAGAGCTACCTGAGCTTTCTTGCTCTTAACTAAGAGAGATGCATCTTTCACTTTAAAGAAGTTTATCCAAATAATGAAAACACAGTTTCAGACTAAAAAAAGAAAGTTAGGTCTGACAATGCCGTAGAATTAGGTTGTAGTCTAGAATTGAAGTCTTCTTTCTCTGAAAACGGAATGCTTCATCAAAGTAGTTGTGTTCCTACTCCCCAACAAAATAGTGTTGTAGAAAGGAAACACAAGCATTTGTTAGAGACATCTCGAGCAGTTTTGTTTCCGTCCAAGTTACCTATTAAATACTGGGGAGAGTGTGTGCTCAGAGCTACATACCTAATTAATAGGTTTCCTTCCAAAGTTTTACACAATAAAACACCTTTTGAAATAATTTTTAATAGAAAATCTGAATAACAATCATAATGTAACTATCATAACTAACTGACAGCCTGGCATAACTAACAGACAACCATGTTGGCATGACACATCACAAAGTCGGGGTTGTGATCTTCAGCTGCTCCTCTCCTTTATAAAATTAATCTTAAATTTCAACAACTTCAAGTAATTAATCTTCAACAGCTTAAACTCCAATAATCCATGTTGATTCACATCTAGTGTATATGTTGTATTTGTTTTTGTTTTCCTTTTTGTTGGTTGTATAGCTGACTTATACTTGTTCACTTTCTGTTTAATGAATGTCATTTATTCATTTAAAAAAAAGATAACTATAAAAATATTAATACTTGAAAGTTAAAACTATATTTTTCTTGTGTTCCTTCATCTTCATGAGTTTTGGACTTGGTGGGAATAGAATCACTATAGGTTTATTATTCCGACACTTTCGTGGATCTCTTGAACATCATTTATTTAAGTTTTTCGATTTTGATTGCTTTCAGGACTTTGGATTTGTGTCTTAATATATTGGTTTCAAATTACTGACATCTCCATCTTTTTAAGAGAAAAACTTGAACTTCATTGATTTCAAAAATTCAAAAACTTCAGCCTTTCATGCTTTCAAAGTCTTCAAGTATTTAATTTATCGAACTCTTCGAGTCTTGAACTTATTTGTACCCTTGGATTTCAAAACTATATATATCATTTATTTAAGTTGCTTAAACCTTTAACTCGTTCATGCTTTTTGAGTTTTCACTTGAATCTTTCATTTTCAACCTTTTTATCCCTGCATGTCATTAGACCACTTGACTATTTGGAGTTATTTGTCTTTCCTTTGAGATGTTCGCCTCTCATTCATTAGAAAGTCTAAAATCACAACTCATTCATGTTGAAGCCTTTGCAGGATTTTAAATGATCATTCATGAGGTCGCTTTATATAATTGACAAGGAGGATCCTCTTGATGTCCTCTTGTTGGTTGAGTGAGTAATCACCATACATGATGTTCTACCACACCAACAGAAAAAAAAAAAGGTATCCTTGATACTTGTCTTCTTGTTAATTTATCTGAGAAAATCACTACACAGAATGAATATCTCATCAATAGAGGGAATTTTTTAGTCTTAGGAGTTGTTTGATTTGTGGTAATGTGAAAACATTACCAGAAATCTGGTGGTAATATCACTAAAAGAAAAACTACTTTTTGCTATAACCAGTTACCGTCGCAAAAACTTAAATGTCGTCGCAAAAGGTTTTTTGCGACGGCATTTCACCGTCGCATATCGTCGTATCTGCTTCCATCGCAAAAGATAGTTATTGCAACCAACCGTCTCAAAAACTAGTTTTTTCGACAACATAAAGCCCTCGCAAAAAATTTTAAATCTAGTTACAAAAACATTAATAATGCGACGAATTAAGGCGACGAAATGTTTTTACAACGGCAACTATTTGTCGCAATTAGTGTTATTTGTGATGATATATTGACCGTCACAAAAGATTAAGTCGCAATTAGTGTTATTTGCAACAAAGAGTACGGCGTCGCAAAAGGTATTATTTGCAACAAAGATTAAGCCGTCGCAAAAAATAGTATTTGCAACAAAGTGTATGCTGTCGCAAAAGATATTATTTGCAACAAAGAATATGCCATCGTAACAACTAGAGATGGCAATGGGGCGCGACGGGGCGGGGACGGGGCTTCCCCGCCCCGCCCCCGCCCCGCCAACCACATGACTTGCCCCGCGCTTCGCCCCGCCCCGATTGTTTTTAACATTTTCAATACCAAAATTGCCCCGCGGTTTTTTTCACTCGCCCCGCCCCGTTTTTACTAAAATTATTTAAAAAAAATAAAAAATTATATAGTCCAACATTAATTGATAGATTTTTTTATTAAACCCCTTATAATATATACTATGTATTAATAAGTTAAAATTAAGATAAATGATATTTGTGAAGTACTATAATTAAATCTTATTTATTTAAATCTTTAATACATAAACTTAATTAAGATACATAATTATCATAATTAAGTGAATGTAATCTTATTTATTTTGATTTATAAATTTAAAAAATTAAAATTATATGTATATTTTAATATATACTATATAGGGGTATATATGCAAATGTTTAACGTAGCGGGGCGGGGCGGGGCAAGGTAAAACCAAAACCGCCCCCCTTACCAAAAATCCACGCCCCGCCCCGCCCCGTTCCACGATTTTGAAAAAAAAAATAATAACCGCCCGTTCGGGGCTAATCGAGTCGGAAACCACGGGGCGGGTCGGGTTTTGCCATCCCTAGTAACAACTTATTATTTGTGACTAACTTTGTGTTGTCGCAAATAAGTGTTATTTGTGACCAATCGGTGTTGGTCGCAAATGAATTTTTTTTTATGTCCATCCAAATAAATCTTTTTGTGACCAAGTCGTCGCAAATGCTATATGGAAAAATGGATAGCATGCACCTAATTAATTGAAATCCTATATTGCAATATAATTTAAATTATATAACAACAAGCTCATACACAACAAGCTCATTTACCACAATATTGACTCAATTTAACATATGAACCTAATAATAGGTTAATATCTGTCTAACAAAATTAAGTATTATAAGATTCTACAAAACAATGACATAATAAAGTTCAAAACATAAAACTAAATAAGTGTGAAGAATTAAGTGTTATAGACTTTTACAAAACATTAACACAATAAAAGTTTGAAAAATGAAATCCAATAAGAGTTGGAAACATTCAAAACATTTAAATCTTCAATCATCATCATCATCGTCATCTTCACAACTCTCTTCATTTTCATTGTCATCACCATCTTTTTCGGAGTCTTCCTCCAAGCTATTCTCATTGCCATCTTTTTCATTAACATTGCGATGATGAACATCTCTTACATTTTCTTGAGAATTAGCTATATCACATCCTTAAGATCATTACCACCTCCCTGCACACAAACATAATACATGCAAATATTTTAAAATTCAATAGTACACTATTAAAATGAAAATTTTACATTAAAGCTTAAGATGCATATAGGTTTGGTACGAGTATTAAATAATATTAGTGATGAGATAGTTAATTATAGGATTTTGTATATAATATAAACATAATAGTATTAAAGGGAAATGAATAAGATAACATAAGTGGAAAGAGAATGTGAGATAATAAATTAAAATAACATATAAATAATACATTACATTAACAACAATCTAAAAATCATATAAAGACAATAATTAAAAACATTAAATTATATTATTATACCTGTGTAGCTAATTGTATATTAGATAATCCCAAACTTTGCAGCACCGCTTGAACCATAACGGGTACTTGTTGTTGCAATTTATCAATTGTAGACTCCATTTGCTTGAAACGGTCCTCCCATTTTTTTCCTTCATCTTTTGAATTTCTTTGCATCTTTTGCTACATGTTTGAGAGGAACTACTACCGTACACATCTTTCCCTTGAATACGCCATACACAGTTCAAGTAATAGGAAGAAAGCAATGGGAAAATAAACTAGTGTATCACATTAAGGACAGCATTGAGCTACAAATAGCTTTGTATTGCATAAACAACAAAAACAGGTTGTAGCATGAAATTAAACAGCATATAGAGAAAATATATAAATAAAAAAAGTAATAATAATAATAATAATAATAATACTAATAATAATAATAATAATAATAATAATAATAATAATAATAAAAAGAAAAGAAACAGTAGCAGACAAAACTGAAGTGATCAACAGAAAAAAACAGAATCTCTTCAACTATACATCATTCAAAATAACCATGGTATATAGTTTCCAGCAAAGAGTGTTACTACTTAGAATAATTTAGTTTGTTAAGTTTGTTTTATTTTCTCTCTTTGAATTTCAATCCAATGTTGCATTTGACTTGCTGAATTTATCATGTAGTAATTAATTCTGCTGCACTGCTTCTTGTTGTTGTTATTGCTGCTCCTGCTGCTGCTGGTGTTGTTGTTAGGTGTGGTGATTTTCTTCTGACATGAAAAGCATTTGAGTTTCTTGAAATGGTTTGTCTAACTTTGAAATAAGAGATTCAAGAAATCAAAGGAGGCCAAATAATGTGGTCAAATTAAAAAAGAGTTTAACTAGAGTACATTGAAACACCACTATCACCATGTCTATGAAGCTATGCTGATGTTTGTCAGTTTAGTAATTCTAGGTTTTTTTGCAAGATATATAAACTCTAGAGGTTAAATAAAATAATAAAATGGACAAAAACCGGAAGATGACAAGGTTAATGGAAAGGAATTATAAAGGCTACCAGAAATATGTTGTTTTGCAGGGACATACAAAGAACCCACCACTTATATAATTTATTTATTTTCTGATATACTCTCTGCCTCAATGATGGTCTTCCTCTATATATATACATCCTATATATAAATGCATGTCCGCTGCTCATGTCTCTTCTTCGACTACTACTACTACTGCTACTAATAACAATAAGTCTAATAAACTATTTCTGTTATAATAAACCAATTGATTCTAATTATTTTGCTAAAAATATGGAAAGAAATTAAACAAATAAATAAATAACCAGAATGGAAGAAACATTACATTGCCTTCAATCAAGTGAAGGTACAGTGAAATCACATTCACATAGGTCTCCATCCTCACATGATACTAAAATCCAAAACATCAAAAGATCAACAAAAGACCAAAGAATCCAGAGCCGAGGAAGAGACCGGACCTTGAGCATCTCCTCGTGGATACTGATATCAGAGTAGGCTTGGACGTAGGCGAGATCAAAGACTGTGCAGGCGAGAGCCGAGACGTTAGAATTCGGGTGGCTTGAAGACGATGAGAGGTGGGTGAGAGGGATATGGGAGAATCTAGGGCATCCGCCTTCGGAGCGGCCAATGCCAGAGCTCGAGCCTCCGGAGCATTGCCGGATCCCAGGAGGAGTGATAGCGGTCAGGGTTCTGGAGGCATGATAGTGGGGCTTGAAGACGATGAGATGTGGGTGAGAGGGATAAAGGACAATTTAGGGCCCATTATTGAAATGCCCTGGCCCATGAAGTTCTTCATGGCTTTTGATATATATATATGTGCATATATGAAAAAGAATTTGCAGGTTTTTAAAAACTTCATAATTTAAAAGTCACGAACTTTTTCTAATATATTAATTTTTTTAAATATAATTGTAAAATTTATGTTTTCAATAAATTATGTGCACCGATAATTTTTTAAATAATATATTGTGGCAAAGATTTTTCAGCCAATATTTTTTGTTTAAATAAATGATAAAAAGTAGTGGAGATCATTTTTTGATATTAAAATATAATTTTTAAATTTTAATATATATATATAGCGACTAATACATGAATTGGACGCTATAAAAAAATTGTTAAAAAAATAATAAATAAACTTATGCCTATAGAAGCTAAATTAAAAATTTAGCCACTAAAAGCATATCTATAGTGGCAGATATATAAATCAGCCGCTATAAATATGATATGTTGTTAATCTATAGCGATGGATTTTAAAACCCACCGCTATAAAGATTTAAAGCGACTAATTTATAAAATTGCCACTAAATTTAGCCACTATAGCACAATTTTTTTGTAGTGGTTGTTCACAAAAACTTATAGTTTCTGCGACGCCAGCATTTGGTTGTTGCAAAAACTCATAGTTTTAGCAACGACTTTATATGATGATCGCAAAAGCTTATAGTGTTCACAAGAATTTATAGTTTTTGCGACGACAACATTTGGTTGTCACAAACACTTATAGTTTTTGCAATGACAACATTTGGTTGTCGCAAAAGCTTATAGTTTTTGCGACAAATATTTGTTCTGGTCGCAAATAGTAATAGTTTTGCAATGGATGCATGTGTTGGTCGCAAAAGTTTATAGTTGTTACGACGGATATTTAAGTTGGTTGCAAAAAAATTAATTATTTGTGACGAAGATTTTTTAGCGTTGCAAAAACCTTGTTTTGTGACGCAATTGTAAGCCGTCGCAAAAACATTTTTCAAAAAATCATGTTTTTCTTGTAGTGTATGATCATATTATTATGTTTGGTTACTATAGCAGTGATAATGTTAATGGTAATGTGAGATTACCAATAGTAAAATATTACCAAATAAAGTGGTAATCTGATTACCACCAAAATAGGTGTCAATCCAAATTACCAAATTGGTCAGTAATCTGTACTATTTTTTCAATTATACCCCCACTCATTTAATCTAATATCTTATTATATTCATTATCAAAACTGTAATTTTTATTCTCCCGTTGGTTGACACCATCCAAGCCGTTACCATCCTTGCCGCCTCACCTCCGTGTTGCAGCGTCGCCATACTTATTAGTTATATGCAAAACCATTTTTAATGTTTTTTTGTATTATCAAATGGGGTTTTGTTCTATTTTTATTTAGATATTTATAACATAATATATATATATATATATATATATATATTAAATATAATAAATATTTAATATTTCGGGGATGGGGCGGGGCGGGGAGGATATTCTCCGGCCCCGGCCCCTGCCCCTACTAATGAAAATTTTACCGACCGCGGCCCCAACGGGAAGGGGAATTGGGTTCTTTATTGGAGCCGGGCTCATTGACATCCCTATCTAATACCTTCTTTATGTAGTTTATAATGATATGTTGTTCTTTATGAAATTAATTATATAGCTAATAGCATCCAAACCAACCGATGTTGAAATTTAATTAAATTTTCTCAAAATTTTAAATACAAAGGTATTTAAAAAAAGTGAAATTTTCCCACGGACTCGGGTTCTTGGGATTTACCATGGAAGCAAGAAGTGGCTGCTGGGCATCCACGTCTTTTCTTTAAAAAAATTATTTCTTTTTATTTCTAATTATTTTATTATTTTAAAAATTATCATAATTTCAAAAATTATTTTTTAAAACAACAGACATGGCTGCTGTACAGTCACGTATCGCTTCCATGGTAAATTTCACGGACCCTAGTCCATGGGATCACTACTCTTTAAAAAAATAAAATAAATAATTTTTTATATTATAATTTAATTAATTAATTATTTAAATACTTTAAATTAAATTTTTTAAAATTTTATATGTAGGTATTTGGGTAAATTTGATATATTATTGAGGTGATTACCATGACTAACCAAACATGGTAATAAAAGATTACCAGTAATCTTAATTATCAACCAAACATAGTAATTCCATATTACCACAACATTTCTGGATATATAATATTTCTGACCTCATTACTACAGTAATCTCATTACCGTAGTAATATATCATTACTGCGAACTAAACGGCCCCTTACTATAATCTAATAAGAGGGCCTCCTAGTATCCTCTGGCTTCATATGCTTAGGGCCCATTTGTTTCACCGAAGTGGGCACCGAAGTGGCCGAGGTGGCCACTTCCAGCCCACTTCGGTGTGTTTGTTTCACTGATTTGGGTCCGGAAGTGATGATTTGACAACTTCTGACTTCGTCCATTTCGGTGTCTTCAGATGGAAAAGTCCCGAAGCCACCACTTCGGCCTCCCAGTTCAGCTCACGCGCATATCACGTGCGGGTTACGGTGACCTCGGCCCGAACTTCGGACTCCCAGTTCTTCCCCCTTTCTCGCCCCATCTAGGGTTTTCTTCACCCGCGTCGGTAACCCGAACTCTCATCGCCGCCGAGAAAAACATCTGCACTTCCCTTGCCCGCCGTCGCCTGAAGCCGGCGTCGCTACACACTGCCACGAAAGGGATCCGGCTGGTCTGACCGACATCGGCTTGGTTGAGTTCTTTCAGTCTTCACTGTAATTCTACATCCTCTACCAAGTCCCATGCTCTTTTCTCAAATTGTTTTTCTTTTTAGTATACATTAGCAATGATTTATTAACCGGCATCATTTTTTCAGAGATTTGTCTCGTTCTTGACTGTGTATCCGTCTTCCACCATTTCTCTGGTTCTCGATGAGTTGTATGAATAGATTAAAGTTGTTATTTTGAATTATTAACATGTTTCGGCTGTTGTATGATTTATGTTTTTTCGCAGATCTGACCCTGTTAACAGTTCAATCTTCTTGTTCGTTCTCCCCACTGGTTTCCAGTGAGTTTTTAGATTCCCTACAAATAGATTTCCATGCGCATTTGGTTCCCTTTGTAGTTTGCTTTTTATCGATTTAAGTATATACTTATTTTTCTTTGCAGATCGGTCCCTTTCCTGTGAATATTCAGACTCTCTCCTTCGGATTTGCTGTGAGTTGTCAGCTTTATCTTCATTTCCCAAATTCTCTATTTCCGATTGGTCTCGATTTCTATTTTTGTTATGTGAGGCCCATGTTGAGTTTGCTCAATTTTGTTTTTTGTCTGTTGAGTTCTTTTGGGTTGTTATTTTTTTTTACTTTTTTCATCTTACGGAGTTCATGCACTCTTTATGGTTAACTTAGTTTTCCATTCACAATTGTGTTCTTATGAAGATTATTTCTTATCAGTGTTTGTTTACGTTTTTTTATCTTTTTAAGATCTGTCTCCTCACTGTGGGTTTTCACATTCTCTCCTTCGGATTTATGTGAGATTTCATATTGTTTTCATTTTTCAAAAGCTCCCCATCCGAATCATTTTCAATGCTATTTTTGTTCTGTGAGGCCCCACTGTGATTGTGAATTACTATCGCTGATTAAAATAGGTTTCCACATGCAATGGTTGTTGAGTTGTTCTTCCCCATTTTCTTATTTTTCATAGGAAGTATATCATGCACTATGGGTGATTAAAATAGATTTCCCCATGCAATGGTTTGCCTTTGTAGTTTATTTATTATCAATTGAAGAATATGTCTTCCCTTTCGTTATCATTGTTTGTATAGGTATTTTTTGCTTTTGAATATCTGCCATTTATTGTGAGTTTTCAATTGATGAATATGTTTTCTCTTTTCTTATCATTGTTTGTATAGGTATTTTTTCTTTTGAAGATTTGCCATTTACTGTGAGTTTTCAACTGATGAATATGTCTTCTCTTTTTTTATCATTGTTTGTATAGGTATTTTTTCTTTTGAAGATCTCTCCCTTCACTGTGGGTTTTCAATTGATGAACATGCCTTCTCCTTTCTTATCATTGTTTGTATACGTAGTTTTTTTCTTTTGAAGATCTCTCCCTTCACTGTGGGTTTTCATATTCTCTCCCTTTTATTTATTACTGTGAGATTTCAGATTGATTTCATTTTTCAAAAGCTCCCCATCCGATTGATTTCGAATGCTATTTTTGTTCTGTGAGGCCTCACTGTGATTGTGAATTACTATCGGTGATTAAACTAAGTTTCCACATGCAATGGTTGTTGAGTTGTTCTTCTCCATTTTCTTATTTTTCATAGGAAGTATATCATGCCCTATTGGTGATTAAAATAGATTTCCCCATGCAATGGTTTCCTTTTGTGGTTTACTTATTATCAATTGATGAATGTGTCCTCTCTTTTCTTATCATTGTTTGTAGAGGTATTTTTTCTTTTGAAGATATGCCCCTTCACTGTGGGTTTTCATATTCTCTCCTTTTTATTTATTACTGTGAGATTTCATATTGTTTTCATCTTTCAAAAGCTCCACATCCAATTGATTTTGGATGCTATTTTTGTTCTTTGAGGCCCCACTGTGATTATGAATGTTATTTTTGGCTATTGGTGGTTAAACTAGGTTTCAACGTGCAATGCTTGTTGAGTTCTTCTTCTCCACTTTCTTATTTTTTCGTAGGAAGTATATCATGCACTATTGGTGATTGAAATAGATTTCCTCATGCAATGGTTTCCCTTTGTGGTTTATTTAATTATCAATTGATAAATATGTCTTCCCTTTTCTTATCATTGTTTGTATAGGTATTTTTTTTCTTTTGAAGATTTTCCCATTCAGTGTGGGTTTTCATATTCATGCATATGTCATCTCTTTTCTTATCACTGTTTGTATAGGCACTTATCTCTTTTGAAGATCTGTCCCTTGACTGTGTGTTTTCATATTATCTCCTTTTATTTATTACTGTGAGATTTCAGATTGTTTTCGTTTTTCAAAAGCTCCCCATCGGATTGATTTTGAATGCTATTATTGTGCTGTGAGGCCTCACTGTGATTGTGAATTACTAGTTATTTTTAAAAAAGTTTCCCCATGCAATAGTTTCCTTTTGTGGTTTACTTATTATCAATTAATGAATGTGTCCTCTCTTTTCTTATCATTGTTTGTAGAGGTGTTTTTTCTTTTGAATATCTACCCCTTCACTGTGGGTTTTCATATTCTCCCCTTTTTATTTATTACTGTGAGATTTCATATTGTTTCCATTATTCAAAAACTCCCAATTCGATTGATTTTGAATGCTATTTTTGTGCTGTGAGGCCTCACTGTGATCGTGGATTACTAGTTATTTTTAAAAAAGTTTCCCCATGCAATGGTTTCCTGTTGTGGTTTACTTATTATCAATTGATGAATGTGTCCTCTCTTCTCTTATCATTGTTTGTAGAGGTATTTTTTCTTTTGAAGATCTGCCCCTTCACTGTGGGTTTTTATATTCTCCCCTTTTTATTTATTACTGTGAGATTTCATATTGTTTTCGTTTTTCAAAAGCTCCCCATCGGATTGATTTTGAATGCTATTATTGTGCTGTGAGGCCTCACTGTGATTGTGAATTACTACTTATTTTTACAAAAGTTTCCCCATGCAATGGTTTCTTTTTGTGGTTTACTTATTATCAATTGATGAATGTGTCCTCTCTTCTCTTATAATTGTTTGTAGAGGTATTTTTTCTTTTGAAGATCTGCCCCTTCACTGTGAGTTTTCATATTCTCCCCTTTTTATTTATTACTGTGAGATTTCATATTGTTTCCATTTTCAGAAGTTCCCCATCCGATTGATTTTGAATGCTATTTTTGTTCTGTGAGGTCTCACTGTGATTGTCAATTACTAGTTATTTTTAAAATAGTTTTCCCATGCAATGGTTTCCTTTTGTGGTTTATTTAATATCAATTGATGAATGTGTCCTCTCTTTTCTTATCATTGTTTGTAGAAGTATTTTTTCTTTTGAAGATCTGCTCCTTCAATGTGGGTTTTCATATTCTCCCTTTTTTATTTATTACTGTGATATTTCATATTGTTTTCATTTTTCAAAAGCTCCCCATCCGATTGATTTTGAATGTTGTTTTTGTTCTTTGAGGCCCCACTGTGATTATGAATGCTAGTCATTTTTAAACTAGATTTCCACATGCAATGGTTGTTAAGTTGTTCTTCTCCATTTTCGTATTTTTCATATGAAGTATATCATGCACTATTGGTGATTAAAATAGATTTCCCATGCAATGGTTTCCCTTTGTGGTTTATTTATTACCAATTGATGAATTTGTCTTCTCTTTTCTTATCATTGTTTGTGTAGGTATTTTTTTCTTATGAAGATATGTCTGTTTACTGTGGGTTTTCATATTCTCTCCTTTTTATTTATTACTGTGGGATTTCAGATTGTTTTCATTTTTCAAAATAGGTTTCCACATGCAATGGTCTTCTTATGTAGTTTGTTTCTTATCAATGTGTGTATATTACTTTTGTTTTACAGATCTGTCCTTCCTTGTGAGCTTTCAGTTTACTTCCATTTTTCAGATTCTCTTCTTCGGATTCTTTACCATTAGATTTCAGATTATGTTCATTTTTTATTAGATTCTATTCATCGCATTGCTTTTGAACGCTAGATTTGTTATGCGATGCCTTTCCGTGATTGTGAATTGCTTATGGATGTTGTGTTGTTCTATTTTATCTGTTACTTTTAAATTTTCATCTGAAGTACACCATGCAGTCTTCATGGTTATAATATACTTCTCATTCCCAATGGTTTTGTTATGTGTTTTACTTTTTATCAATGTCTGCATCTTTTTTCCCTTTCCACTGCCAGTCTGTCCCTTACTTCCCTTGGGTGATGATGTCTGCGTGTTGCATTTGTTGTGTTGGCTACTCGATCACTACGAAACCCAGCGTAAAATAGTCCTGCACTCCCACTAGAGATTGCCCAATGGCGAGGCAGCTCGGCAGCTGCCCACATACAAATATTCCTTTCCATGATTGTATGTGTGCGCACGGGGGGTAACCGCTGCAACCATCTTGGGTGCAGCTTGGGAGAGAGATACAGATGTTGCAACACGATTATTCCTGACGTTGGTTCTGAGCCCAAACATTTACTTTTGGATGTTGATTGTACTCAATTCGGATTGTTTTTGATTGTTTTGCTTATGAAATTCTATCTGCCTGTTGTGCTTGCTCTCGTTGACTTGTGAAACTGTTACTTATGCTGAAAAATATAGCAGCCGATAATGAATTGTCATGATTTTGTACTATGTAGCATTTTGTGTGATCAACTTCTGATGACATGAGAAATATGTCACACATCTATTGGATTGCTGTCGTACCTTATTTTTCACATTTTTCTTTTTAATAATGATTGGCTCACGCCGTGAAATGTTTCCCTGCTTGCATTTTCCATGTCTCACCTTATGAAACCTACACGTATAGGGGTTGAGATTTCGTTGTGCCGTCCTGCTCATTCAACCTTAGGTAATTATTTACGCCATTGATGTGTTTTCCACAATTCTCACACAATACGTAAAATAACTACGTAGATGGACCCATCTGCCACGGGAGCGATCTCATTGCCATTCGCAGCCGCGTTCACGACCATGGTTGTCGTTGTCGCGGTCTTGCTCGAGCATCTGGGAGAGAACAGGTCTCCTAGGTATAGGGAGCCTTCAATGTTTCGGGACATGACCCGCAAAAAACACATGGAGCGCATATTAAGAAGTGGGCCGGACTACTGTGTTACTTACCTTCGGATGGGCGTCGGTCCATTCATCCACATAGCGTCAATTATGCGTGACAAACACCTCCTCGTAGACACCAGACATACATCTGTAGAGGAGTAGCTTGCAATGTTCTTGCACCTGGTAGGCCACAACACAAAAAACATGATAATGCGAGTCAAATTCCTCCGTTCAGGGGAGACAATTAGCCGTTACTTCAATATGGTTCTACGGGCCCTGTGCGCAATTCGTGACGATTTTGTGCACCCACCCAGCACCACATATCACCCCGACATCGAGAACAGTCCACAGTGGTACCCTTATTTCAAAGTAAGAATACACATATGTCACCTAACTGACACTTCAAAATGAATTCATTGTATGTAATATAATGATGATTGACAAAGTGGTCAAACCATGTAGGACTGCGTAGGTTTGTTGGACAGGACACACATTGCTGTTTCGGTGCCTTCGCATCATATGCCATGCTTCTGTGGTCGTAAGGGTCCGACACATAACGTACTTGCCGTGGTGAACCCGGACCTGGAATTTACATATGTAATGGCCAGCTGGGAAGGCTCAGCAAATGATTTCACAGTCCTTAGGGATGCGATATCGCGGCCACCCCCCGAGGGTCTTAAATTGTTTGAAGGTTTGATTTATATGCTTTACATATTCCCTAACATGCTAGATTGTTTGCAAGTTGACATATAATTGCACATTGTAGGGAAATATTACTTGGTGGGCACTGGCTACACGACAATGCCCGGTTTCATAGCACCTTATAGAGGTGTTAGATACCATCTAAAAGAACATAGTGGTAGACCGCCTACAAACCCCAAAGAACTTTTCAATCTTAGGCACTCTATGTTGCGGTCGCGAGTCGAGCGAGCGTTCGCTGTTTTGAAAAACCGGTTCAAAATCCTTACATCCCACCCTTTCTTCCCATTTAGGACACAGGTGAGATTAGTACTTGTCTATTGCATTATTCACAATTACATCGCAGGAGTTGATCCGGATGACCAGATTTTGAATGATGCGACGGTGCACACGGAGGAGCCATCCACATTAACACAAGGCCGGTCCCGGCGTGAACAACGAAGGGAAAACCGATAATGGCTAGAGATTTGGGAAGCGATTGCAAACGACATGAGGGCTGCTTACAATGCGACCACGTGATGTGAAATGCTATTGATGAACATGTTTGTTCTCCTTTTTATGTTTTAAATTCCTTGAACTGTCATGTACTTTCGGCATAGTATGACTTTAAAACAACGTTATGCTAGATTTCATGTCAATTTTTTTTATGTGTTTTTATTTGAAGTTTTTGTTAGTTTGATATTGTTATCTTAATCTGAATGGCAGTGCATGGTTACTGCAATGTGTTTATGAAATATACCAGATTTGTATGCAGTATTCTGTTCTTCTAAAGCATGCATTACCTTCGATTATGCTTTTAGGGTTGCACACAAGTTTTCTTATTCTTGCGCAAATTGGCATGTTGACTTCATCATGTAACACATGGGCACATATCCAACATTGATGCATGTCCAGCACTGTCACAGTCTAACTTCTTTGAAGGTTGTTCATTGAAGACCTTGAAATGGAAGGTTCTAGCAATGCTAGTGACGGTGCACGTGGAACCGGTTCAACGTCGAAGGTTATCGCAAACAAATGTGGTACACCAAACAAAAGATGGAAGAACGAGTACGACACATTTCTCATTCCGTTGCTTGTTGAACAAGCTAAGAAGGGACTCAAGTGTGACAAGTCATTTAAGAGGGCGGCGTTTGCATTCGCTGCCGTGTCTATGAACAGCCGTTTCGGAACTAATTTCACCCCTGAAAATGTTGAGAACCACTACCGCACCTTAAAGGCCTGATTCATTGAAATTAAGAAGGTTCGTGAACTCAGCGGCGCGGGATGGGACGAGGACATGAAGACAATCACATTGGACTTGTTAGTGGCGATTGCGTACATTAAGGTTCGAAATTCGCACTTAATTTTCGCAATTCTTCCATAACTATTTGTGCTTGAACACTATTTTGTATAGGAACACCCTGCTACCCGTCCTTTCATTAATAGACCCATCAAGCACTACGAAGGGTTGAGGATTATATGTGGCGAAGATCATGCGACGGGCCAACACGCGACGTCACTCTTCTCTGATTTGGGGGAGAAATCAAACAATGATGATGACGTTGACATGGTTGAATCCATCCCAACTGAACAACAGAGTGGGGAAGATGCTAACAATGGTTCCATTCCACCTGTTGACAGCAGTCCGGTGACAACATCCACGCCAACACAACGACGCGCAGGTAAGGGCACTCGGAGCGATGCGGTGATTAGTGAGCTCGTCGATGCTGTCGGTGAAATGGCCGCCACAATCAGAAACTCAACTTGTCACTAGACCGAGAACTTATACACGAAAGTGATAGAGTTGGATGGGTTCGACGATCACTTGTTGCATGATGTCTTCGACTATCTTCAGAAGCACGAAGGTGATGCGAGAGGTTTCATGGCGAGGAAGACCGAGTTTCGAAAAATCTGGGTTATTAGGTTCATTAGTGTGTGTGTGTGTGTGGGGGGGGGGGGTCAATTAACCGCTGGATGGCTCGAAGTGAAACATCTTGATCGACGGACTTTGGTTGTTCTGCATACTCATCTGTTTTATCGGTATTTTTTTCTTATCTAAGTTGTGTGTGTTCACAGTAAACATGTATGTATTTTGGACGATGCGGTAGCATTCGCGGATCATGTATGGCAGTTATGTGGGGTGCACTGGACCAGCCCATGCGAGGCCTTAATGTGTTCTCTATTTATATGCTTTGGTTTTTAACACGTTTGAATGGCATGTTTTAGTGATTGTTAGGTGCAGTCATGGCAGATGGGAAAAGCTAAAGTTCGGCGTGCCATCTGCGGGTAAGAGCCTTAAACTATACCTTCTGCAAATCTTGTTGTTTATGGTTAATTTTGTTTTATGTAACTAGATCCAATATAGGTATGAAGGTGTTCTCTCAATATGTCAACACAAGACACCTGTGTTTGGAAAGCCTCCTAGATGGGTTAGTTATACTGAATTGGAACTTGCTACAGGTGGATTTTCCCAAGCAATTTTTTTGGCAGAAGGTGGCTTTGGATCTGTCCATGAATGTGTCCTGTCTGATGGGCAGATAGTTGCTGTCAAACAGCATAGATTAGCTGGTTCTCAAGGGGATCCTGAGTTTATTTATTTTGCTTAGCATAAAGGCAGGCCAGTTTGTCTCTAAGTGTTTATATATACATAATCTCCATATGTGTGAATCTTCTATTTTTTATAACCATCCCTTTGATTCATCATTATTTTCCATCATTCATCTTCCAAGGATATCACAACATTTACTTGAGTAAGAAACAGAACTTGAATTAGAGAGTTTTTATTTTGTTTCCAAATGCAATGATCCGCATGAAGAAGCCAAATATCTAAATATGGTGATATGTTGCAATGAAGGTTGGAGACTTTGGCTTGGCGAGATGGCAACCTGATGGAGACTTGGGTGTGGAAATTGGCACCTTTGGGTAAGCCTTATGATGTCCATTCTTTAATTTTCCATCTTGCAGCAAATGATGATGATGTTAATTTATGTTACATGCTTTATAATGTACGTATCTGGCACCTGAATATGCACAAAGTAGCCAAATCACCGAAAACGTAGATGTTTATTCATTTGGAGTTGTACTATTGGAGCTTGTAACCGGCAGAAAAGCTGTGGATATTAACCGACCAAAGGGTCAACAATGCCTCACCGAATGGGTATATCTTTGTGTTCTCATTGAGATGTATATTTTTTTATTAACGATCTTCTAATGTTTGGAGTGCCATTTGACCAGGCTCGGCCATTGCTTGAGGAATGTGCCTATGAAGAACTCGTGGACCCTCGTCTAGGGAATCGCTATTCCAAAAATGAGGTCTATTGGAGCGGCTTCATTGTGCATCAAACACGATCCTCATGTGAGGCCTCGGATGTCTCAGGTTAGTCTTTTAATCCCAGAATAAAAACAAACTGCAAATATAATGGCCAATCATTCCTTTATCTAACAAGTGCATTTCAAACCCGCGGGAATGTAGGTGCTCCGGATATTAGAGGGTGACATGCTTGTCGATCCAAATTTTGTCGCATCCCCTAGGTATGAAGCTGGAAACAGGAGTGCCCGGCTACTGCCTGATCGTCACAAACAACAACAATGCGGTGATCCGGGCCTCATTGAAGCCTTGGAGAATTTCAGCAGCAAACTATCACACGAAACACTGAAGGCCGCTTACCAGCATAGGGAAAAAGCAAGGTGGATCTCATCCGAAGGTCTCTGAGTATTGAAATCACCAACACATGAGACACAAATGTGTATCCTCCTCATTCCTCATCTTTTTGCCTTTTTTTTTTTTTACTAAATCAATCATCTTCTTTTGTTCAGTCTTGTTATGTTGGTAGCCTTGTCAATATGAAGCTGTTATTCAGTTAGAGTTTTTGATTGTACAGTGGAATATTTTTGAGGTCTATCAATTTAATTCAGCTGCACCGTTTTTTGTAATTGTGTCATGTGGGTGTATATTATAATTGGTCTCATTTGGACTACAATGGCAGTAGTAAATTGAAGTGTGATGTGTATGTGGAGTGCTTGGTTGTTATCAACTTGTTCATGATAATTGCCAATTTCTGCTTTCAGCTGTCCATGGGTTTTTTTTTCTGGTTGTGTTGTTAGCTAATTGGTTGTATGTACTGTAATAACTTGTTAATCGCAGCCATGGTTGCTTGCAATCCAGGGTTGTATCAACATGTGGGCCTAAAAAATAATTACTCAAGTTAGATGGTAACATATTAGGGCAAGGTGATTTACTTTATGCCATTTGTTTGCTAACTTAATAAGGTCATGTAATACATTAGCATGTTTTGAGTGTAGACAATGTTATGAAAATGAAAATGTCATTGAAAATAATGAAGTCACATGGAAAGATATTAGTCTTACTTGTAAATGAATTAATTAATATATTCACTAATAATACTAAAAAACATGGAACTCACATTGCTTGCAAAATAATTCAATTGCTTTCGTTAATATCCTAGTTATTAACATTGTCTACAATTTAAAC
Source organism: Dioscorea dumetorum (assembly GCA_902712375.1). Lineage (NCBI taxonomy): Eukaryota > Viridiplantae > Streptophyta > Magnoliopsida > Dioscoreales > Dioscoreaceae > Dioscorea > Dioscorea dumetorum. Next base: position 7,442,051 of record CACTHL010000245.1, read on the forward strand.
GTTAAAGTTAAACAAACCTAACAAGATAAAAAAAAAAATCAATTTTAATTATTTCTTTGTTCTTTTTAAAATTAAGAGTTTGTCTTTGTTGTATCATGCATTCTTCATTTTTTTATGAAACCCTTTATTTTTAAAAATGTTTTTCAATTGTTGTAGATTTATGTTATACTTTCAAAATTTTAGTCGACCACACAGTTGATGCAATATAACTTTCTAATACATGATTTTTTTTTATTATTTGTTACTCTCCGTTTAATTTTTTATATTTTATATAATTTTATAGTTTACAAATTTTATTTATTTAAAAATTATTAAAAATCCGGTTAAACCGGCATGTTCAACACCTATGACATGAACCAAACTTTGTAATTGTGTAGTGGAAGTCTTAAAAAAAATTAAGCAAATTATTTTAAAATACTTATATGAATTAACTGATAATTAGTTATTTACTAAATATTTTATAATCAAGTAATTAAATATTTACTTAAATATGGTAATCACTTTTTAAAATAAAATAGAGCATATATTTACAAATTATAAGCCTAAAGGGGATAATCTTACCCTATCACTGAAATGGTGATTATATCCCACTTCGGTGTTACCAAACACTAAAAAATGATTGAAGTGGGATTTTCCAGATTTCTATTCCTACCTTCCAAACACAGGAAGTGATATCCGAAGTCCAGTTTTCAGCTTGAACCAAACACACTGAAGTGGGTAATTCCAGCTGAACTCTTCACTTCGACCGAAGTGTCACTTCCAGACTTCCACCACTTCGGCGATTCACTTTCAAACCAAACGACCCCTTAACATTAACTCTGAAGTAACTCTGAAGTGGTGTAACTAAGTAACTAAAAGTTACACCAATAAAACTACCCATGCAGCAAAATTAATGTCATGTATTTATTTATTTAGCTATTTATCTATATGCATTTGCAAACCCTTGAGTTTTTAATTGTTTTGTAACTTTTTATCAAATAAATATTTTTTTTATAATTAAATCCTTATACATTTTTCTTCACTTCTGTACTTTTTTTTTTAATGGTTCCTCATACTTTCTCGATCATAGTCAGCTAAATGTGGTTTCCGCCGTGTAAATACATAATGAAGGTTGAATCTCTGGCAATAAGCACTGTGCCAAAATAATAATAATAATAATAATAATAATAATAATAATATACATAGTTTTTTATTTTCATCCCTTTGCATATTATTTTTTCATTATCTTCCAGTCGCAATGTTAATAGTTTTTCTTTGGTTGCTGATTGTTATTATATTATCTTAAATTCAAAACGAAGTATAATTTCAAATTCAAGAGGCAAACAGTAACAATAAAAAGTATATACAAAAATCTTACTGCAGGCACATAGACGAAAACAAACTGAATTTTGGAACGCACTACAATTATAGAAAAAATTGTTGGTTTTAATTCTCAATTTTTTATAACTTTCTGAAAATACATCGAACGTAAGGATAAAAAACGAAATCCTCTAACGCACATTAATAAAGTTGCTAATTTTTTTTAGATTTCGTTTTGACATTTTTTGTAATTTTGAAAAATTATAAATTAATTTTATAAAAAAATAATATGCAAATCAATAGGCTGGTTCGGCCCGGCCGAGCCATTCGTGAGCCGTCCAACGACACTATGCAGAATAATCCCCTCCACCCGAAGCAAAGGTAAGCATTTTTTTTTAGTTTATGTGATTTTCTAAACTTGAGGTACTGCTTATGAAAATTATTATTTAGTGCTTAAAAACACATAACAAGGTCTGTCAGAAATGCCTATAACAGACAATATTTATTAAAGGTGCAAACATTTCATACAATAAGGATTTTGTATTACAACTGATTGTCCTAAGATTTAGCTCCAGCACTGAAACATTCAATATTATGCTTGAGCTCCAAAATTTAGAAAATAGGACTTAAAATCCATTTTTAAACAAACAATAGATTTAGATCTTATCTAACAAGTGAGGTACACTAAAACAAAAACAACGTCCAAAACTTTGGTGAAACTTTCTAAAACATTAGGGCTGAAGATGAGGACAAGAAATTGAAATAAATAAAGCATTTAAGCAATAAAAATTTTGACATTACACACTCTAATCAGAATACAGACTTGAGATGCCAAATAACAGATCCTTGTTGTATAGCCGCAGACAACATCAATATTTTAAGTAGAATTGAAACGGGTGGGAGTCGTGGTAAAAATCAACAACTATATTTTCTTTGGAGGATTGCCTTGTAGGCCGATCATCACATAATCAATCTGTCATTCAAGCAAAGCAAACATTTTCTTTAAAGGGCATAAGATTTCTCTAAAAAGTGCAAGCATAGTACCTGAACTATATAAAATTATAGCCCTAAGAGCTTTACTGGCAAGTTCAAATTAAAAAAAAAAAATCATATGCATAAAGTCAACTTCTTTTCATGTCATTGTTACAGTCATTCTTATGAAGTTCTGTAAGATTTAGTCTTACAAGTGTTAGCCCTTGTATGGGACCATGCTCATCTCTACCTAGGAGCTATTATCATTTTAATTGTTTCAAATTAGAAGTCTGTTTAGAGTCATCTGTCTATGCAAGCATGAATCTAGCTAGTTCAAGAGTGTGGAAGTTTATTGTAAACCTTTATTTTATATAAATATTTTAAAGTCTAATAGTTTTCTTCTCTGTTTGTCCTCAATTTATTTGATCATAATGCCTTCTTTTTACATGAACCAGAGTTCTCTAGTTCTAACAAAGCATCAAAGGTAGGTTAGAACAATACCAATCTTTCCCTTAAAAATGTTACTCTTGCATTAATTCTTGACTTATAAAGTGAGCACATCCCAAGTGTTGTCTTCAAGATTTACACAAGTAACGTATATAGCAAGAATCCACCCTCTAATAAAAAAGCTTCATTGCCACCAAAACCTGTAAAATGGGTCATGAAACAATCAAGCATTAACAGGCCTTTAATGCTTTCAATCACTTCCCTAATTAAGACAAAAAAAAACACAAATTGACTTCGAGCTTTCACAATCTTTCTAGGTAAGAGAAATATGTTGAGATTGAGTTTACTCTTACTAAATTATTCTAGTAGCCTTTCAATCGCTTACATTGGTCACAAACAACTGTAATGTTGTCTTCATTGACTTCTACAACACATGCTGCTTAACTAGCCCCTTTTCATCATTAATTCTACCACTCATCATTGCTCTGTTCCTTTACATAGAATTTTGTTTAAAAATATTAGAGCCCTTACAAAAATTCTCTACCTTTCTTCCATTCATCATGAGCTTGTTAGGGTATTATGGTACAATGGCAATATATAATTAGAAAGTTGTTATCCCCTAATGAGTTAAATGTTGGAAAATAATCTCCATGTTTATATAAACATATATTATTAGAAAAACATTTTGCTTTCAGAAGTCATTTAGTCTATCCAAGCACCATACTACTTGTTCAAAAGTGTGAAAATCTACTAAAAACCATGATTTGCATCAATTTACGACAAGCCTACAAGCATCACAGACCAACCATGCCATTCACAAAAGCTTGCATCATGCAATATCCAATCTCTCTAGATACTACTCGAATCACACTGCAGCTTCAGACATCCCATTAGCAAAAACTTGCATCATGCAATATTCAATATCTCTGGGTACTACTTGAATCGCAATATTTCAACTTCAGCTATGCCATTTGTGCACATACAATGCATAACATGAAATATCTTTATCTCTTTCTATCATTTCCAGTAAAATATAATGAAGACAATCAACAGAGGTATATCATATGGTCCAAGCACAACAAGCAGCTGTTGGTCTCAACTATTTGGGACTGGCTACATGAATCTTTTCCTTCCACCATTTCATGTTGTTCTATTAAGGTCAAAAGACTAGATAAAACCTAGTTCAGATATATCGTTCCGTAAAGTTTCTGCCAAACACTTTAGGTCTACTACTCCTCTTCTATGACCCTCCACATGTAAAGCTACCACCTGCCTTATAGCGCATCTATTGATTGTAAAGACATGGTTGTACCATCTTAATCGATTCTCTCTTAACTTCCCAAAAATCCATGCCACTCTCAATCCATCTCAAATAAATCAATTCATTAATCAATTCTTCCTAGTCATGCATGATATCATCTCATTATTCTCATCTTAGCGATAATCATCCTTTTAGCATGATGAGAAATTCAACCCATTACACAAACCAATCATACAACCATTTTCACAAGCCTTTGAGAATATATTTGAATCTTCAACTTAATCTTACTAAAATTTTGATAGTATACTTGTCCATGTGATTAACTTAGATGTATCAATATGTCCCTCTTTTCTCCAAAATTTTAGGCAATAGCTCGTGTTCATCAAAAGTATCAAGCTACACTGATTTACATATACCATCAGCATCAAACCCTTCTCTCAACAACCATCTTCCCTACTTCACCATTTGTGGTTTCTAGCTTCAGTTATAAACAAATTGATACAGTTACAATAACACATATGCCTTATAACTATTCCTGACAGTACTGTTATAGACATTTGCTACAATCCACACATAATTTGGAACATACAATAACAGAGATCAAAACTAACCACATGGCCTCATTGCTAATGCATATTAGAAGTTTGGTGAAAATAAATAAATACGAATGAATTGAATAAATGAAGAAACCAAGAAATTTAAACAGGTGCTGAACAGCCTTCCATAGCTAACAAACAAGTAACTTTGTTAGAAGAGGAGTAACTTTATAGTCTTCAAATCAAGAAACCAAAAGCATTAAGAATTACTGACGAATAAAGCAAGCGTCTTTTGCTCCGCATTTTTCCAAAACAAATATAAATAGAATAAGATCTTAATTCTTAATTAACCACATTTGAATAAAGGGGCAAATGAGGATATGACTTGATAATCACCTTAGAATCCATACTAAAAAGATATATAATCAAATATCAAGGATATTTGGCTGAAATCCAAGCACAAGCTACCTTACCCTAAATGGTTTAGAGTGGACAGAGTTTGCATTAAAGGGCCAATATTGGTAGGTTGGAAGACTTAATTGCTTCCGAATTTAATAGCATGCTAATGAAGACAACAAGCTCATTGGCTCCCAAGGTTGAAAATCTATACCAAAATCAAATAAGTCTTACAAAATTAAAAAAATAAATTAGTGTTAACAATCCAAACATCAAAAAACAGAACCTAAATTTGCTTACTAAAAAAAACAGAGAACATAACAAGAGAATATGGTTATAATAATACTACAAGATAAACTCCTAAAACCTAGGGAAATTCAATCAATGAAAAGAGAAAAAAGAAAGAAAGAAAGAAAGAAAGAAAGAAGAAAAAACTTTGGCTATATAAATCAAATACCGAGGGAAAACAAAATTAAAAGACGCTCGTGGTTATATACCAAGAACATATGATGATTCGTCAAGTAATCAAGCTTCATATACACTGAAAAATAAAAGATGGAAGCTCACCAGCATCAGCTCCCTTGGCGTTTGACCTTAGCAAACTGGATCTGGCAATCAGCAAACAGTTGCATCCTCTGCACCTCCAACCACTTGGCAAACTCCATTCTTTGCTTCTCCATCTCAATCAAATGTTGATGCTTTGCCTCCTCTACTCTCTCATAGATCTCTCCAAACATTTCTATAGCCCTCACAACCTCTTGAATCCCATTGCTCTCTCCAAGGCACCTCCTAAGCCCTCTTCCCAGTTTCCTCTTATAAGATCTCGAAGATTTTGAAGACTCCTCTTCCTCAATCTCCTCCTCCACCTCCTCTTTGGCCGCCGCTGCTGCCGCCATGTAGCTTCTCTGAAAGATCGAATCATCCAAGGGGATCGCTACGGCGGGGCGTTTCGACACAGTTGCAGCAGCAGCAGGCAGTGGGGAACTCGTGGGACGCCACGGCAGTGGCAAGGCGACCGGCAGCGAAGGCGATGGAGCCGGTCTCTTGGCCGGAGTAATGGATCCGATGAGATCATCAAGGCGGGAGTAAAAGGGCCATTGGCTAGCAATGGCGCCGGAGGCAACACGGGCCTTCTCCGACTTGTACTTTCTCTTAAGAGTATCGATCCGGTTCTTGCACTGAACATCAGTGCGGTGAGAACGGCGGGAAGCGCCGGGCCGGCCATTGACGGCGTCGGCCACTTCCTGCCAGTCCTTCTGGCGGAGATTGCCGCGATTGAGTTCGAGGTAGCGGGTACCCCATGCTTCGACGAGGGCTTCGGTGGCGTCTTCGCTCCAGCAGTCTTCGCGGTAGGGCAAGGCAGGGTTGGGAGGCCGGGGGCGTTCATCCATGGCGGCCATGAGGTGTGAGAAGGAAGAAGGGGTGGTTGGAAGCCCTAACCCTAACCCTAACCCTGATTCTAACGCTAAGGGTAAGGGTAGAGGGGAGTCCAGTTGTAAAGGAGAGAGGGAGCGCCGGATTGGCGCGTGTGCGGCGAAGTGATGGCGTCATGCGTGCGCGGAGTGTCGGATCGGGTAGTCGGCAGGCTCATCGCCGCCGTTCGTTTTTTAGTTGACGAACGGAACTGTGAAACGATGAATATTCCAACCATAACAGTTGTAATTATTATTTTTCTTTTTTTCTTCGTAGATTTGTTTATACGGTTAAGCCAAGGGTTTCCTTGTAAGTTCACGATAACTTTGTTTTTTATTTATTCATATATTACAATGTGAATAAGCCTCGCACTTGCACGCATCCGACGCCCACACTGCCTTAAATTTTCAATTATGACATAAAAGGAAGTTATATTCTTAATTTTTATATGAGAGAAAATAACATTATCTTGTTGTTAGGGCCGGTTTAGATTATGGATTAATGTTTTTTGAGAGAATCACTTGTACCAATCAATTTTTAACACATGTTTGATAATAAAGAAAAACACAAATAGTATCTGTTCACAATAATGGGATTACTGCATGTGAGTGATTTGTATTTCTCTCGAAATTGAGGGATTGGTTCTTTTTATTATGGCAATAACTACCCTTCAATTTTTTATAATTTATTCAAATAAAGCAATAATCATTCATGTAAATATAATAATTAAGTTAAATAATATTAATAAACAATTTGAATATATTTGATTAAATTGGTTAATAATATCAAAAATTATAATTTGAAAGATTTAATTTAGCTATAACTAATTAAATTATTCAATAAATAAACCTTTGTTAAGTTGTATTAATTAGTTGAAATATTTAATTATAATAAATTATAATAAATAATTAAATATATTACAAATATTTAAAAATAAATCATGTTAATTTTTTATTATTAAATAAAAACTATTAACTTATACAATATCATCATATTTATATAAGAGGGTATAACTGTAGTTTTATTATATTTTTTATTTTTTCTATTCCTAACTCTCATTTTTTTCTCTAACTAAATACATTCTTCATTATCATCCTCATTTCCGCTATTCTCTTTCCCCTTCCTCCTTTCTTCTCATTCCTATTCTGCAATCTAAACAGTCCTTAAATTTTCAATTATGACATAAAAAAGAGGTAAACTTTTAATTTTTTTATATGAGAGAAAATAACACTACCTTGTTGTTATTGTATTTGCGATATTTTCATTTTGTTTTAAGTTACTTTCTATATGTATCTAAAACTTCTATAGGTGCTCCTTCTACCTTAGCTACGCGATTATGTGTGGACCCAAGAAAAGAGTATAATAAAGATTATATGTTTTTGATATTTTAAATAAAAATGAGTATACACAATGAAAAATAAACAAGTATATATCATATAATATCTTTGAAGGTTGCTATACACCCACCATAAGGTGCACATTAGCTGAACACAGGAGTGAAACCATAAAATGGTTTTAAAAATGAGCCAAACAGTTTTTAGGAGAGAGAAAAAAATTATTTGGAAAAAAATAAAACTGAAATACTCAAACAATAGCTTTAATTTCACAGAAATTTTTATAAAAAATATTTCTTATATTATATATATAATCTATAAAAAATCAAAACACCAAATAATATTTTCGAAAAAACAATTGTTACAGTATAATCTAATACATAATTTCAAAAACCAAAACATAAAATTTTATAATATTTTTTTATAAAAACTATTTTTTTAAAGTATATATTTACCAATTTGTCAAAAAAAAAAAAAACTTCATTACAAATACATTAGGACAAGCACATTCAAGATATAGAAGCATTATTCTAAAAGACTAACTTGCTATAAGAAAATGACACATAGGGGTTGTTTGGTTGTCTTTTAATAAATTTACATGTAAGTAAAATTACATTGTAAGTGAAAATACTGTATTTCAACTTACATCATAACTGTTTGGTTTGTTCTAATTTAATATGCTGTATTTACTTTTTTTTTTTTTTTGATTTGATATAAGTTGATGAGTACAATTATCATGTAAGTAAAACCGTAAGATTACCCCTATCATATATTGTTAACACTAGTTACTTAATATTATATACTATGCTTAAATTTTGTCTCTAAAAACTATTAATTATATTAACTCTCATTATTTAGGATTAATACTAATTTAAAAAATTAATTAATTCCGTGGTGATTTATTAAATTTTAAAAATATAATTTAATTCAATTATATATCATAAAAATATTTTTTCAATATAAATTAAATAATAATTGGTATTTTAAAATACAATATTAAATTAAATAAAATATAAATAACTATTTTTGTAATTATGTTAATACTACTCATTATGTTAATATTAGTTCTAATTATTTAATACTTTTCATAATTAATTAATTAATTAATTAAAGTATTTTAATGATAAAAATATTTTTTTCAAAATATTAAATATTCTAAATTTAATATTTCTTTAAATTTTATTACTTAAATTTTTTTATAATTAATTTTAAAGATAATTTAATGTATTAAATATTTTTATAATTATATTTAAAATAAAGTGGTGGTGAATGGATACCACTTACTTTACTGTATTTCAACTTACAGCAAATTTTGATATAAGTTGAAATGCTATAAAAGTAAGTGAAATGTAAATCCACTTACATGTAAGTGGAGCTTTTACATCAAACCAAACAGTCAATTACATGTAAAACCACTTACATCATAGCTACTTACAGCTAACCAAACAGCCTCATAGTAAATTATTAGCCCTTAAATGGGTCCATTTTCTTTTATTTTTACTTATTTTTAACACATAGAAAATTATTTTTTGTTTTAATAATTATTTTTATTCAATAATGATCACACTTTAGAATAATAAAAACAAACTCATATCATCTTTTAAATGGAAATAAAAAAAACAATTACATATACTATAAAAGAATTTCAACAATTACAACATTTAGACTGTTATAATTAACTACTTGGACCCGCAACATTAGGATAATTTTGGCAACTATGACTTCGATTCCAATATAAACCACAATGCTTTGGCTAATCATCTTTCTTTATGTCCATCTCATTATGAATCCTCATAGATTTTGGGCTCTTTATTGAAAGTCTTTACATCATGATATTAAGCCCTATATATAGACCATTATAAAGGTTTCAACATCCTTCATTTTGACATAGCTTGAAACTCTTTATAGTATACATTAAAAATTATCTCAAATTTATAAACATTATTCACATATTTTTACTAATATTAACAAATGTGCGCACATGCTACAAGAATAATGTGACAAAAAAATTCAAGTGTTTGAAATTAACTACAATCTCCAAATCATGCTCTTATATCAATGCGGTAACTGATGGCATTACCACTATACCACCTTGGTGTCATTTCATCGACCATTAAAGAATTTTATTCATGATCAAAATGACAAACATAAATTATGCATGCTACTTGTTAGATCTCTTGAATTGTTTTTAGGGAAATTATTGTTCACCCCTGGAGAATTTCAAAACTCCAACTTTTGCACACCCCGGACAGCCCATCCTTTATAATTTACATTCTCTTTTACTCCCTATTAGTCACTTCAAGTGGACCCATGTTATGAAATTCCATTTTTGCCCTTGTAAATGGTGGGAAAAATACCATCCAATCACATCATGTCTGACTTTTTATGCATACGAGTGTGCATTTTTTTTGCCTTATTGTTTAATTATCCCAGTCTCTGTTTAACTCAATCAAGTTTTCATTTAAAAACTGTATTCTCCGTTTAAATTATTATGTTTATGTTTAAATATTTGTTTTAACGTTTAAATTTTATAGTTATCGTTTAAAAATTTTATGTTTCTGTTTAAAATCTTGATCAGACTAATTAACAATGGAACAACCTAAACATCTTAATACCCTAAAAAATAACAAGATAAATTTTTTCTTGAGAATTAATATTCTTTCACATGATCCATCTATATATCTATATATATGCAATCAACTGAAATGGATGTTAAATTCATGTTCATGAATGTTAGAATATTTGATAATAATGTATCAATGATCAAAATCTTATTATATAATAACATTTATTGAATTTTAAAATTTTTAAATAAAACAGAATTAAAACTTTGATGCTTATCTAAATATCTAAAATAAATTCAGCAGTATTTATAAATTTTTAAGTAGAAATATAAGTTTTTAAACGGAAACCTCAATTCTTAAACAGAAAGATATCACTTGTTAAATAGAGACCGAGTTTCTTAAACAGAAACCACAATATTTAAACGGAGACATACTTTTTTAAACTAAAACTCATTTGTTAAACGAAAATTTCATTTGTAAAACTGCAACCATATTAATGAAAGAAGAAACGTACATTATAAACATTAAACAAATCATAACAATCGAAAAACTATTTAGATCATTTTGAATTGGAAAATTGGCAAATTTGGGTTCTGGAGAAGTGCAAGAGTAGTGGCTGAGTTACTTGCCCTTCTTTTTCCTTTGTAACTCTTTGTTTGTGTTCTAGGAAAGTACGAAAATACACAGGCAGTGGTTAAGTTACATGCCCATGTATCAGCCCGTGTAACTTTCTGTCTATGTTCTAAGAAAGTACACGAGCAACGGCTGAGTTACATGCCCATGAATCTGCCCATGTAACTCTCTGGATATGTGATTCTCGCTTCGTAAAAAAAAAACACAAGCAGACTGGGAGTTACACGGTCATGTACTTGGTGGTGTACTACAAAAGGTGTATATGGTCTTGAATTGAACCCTAATTTCTCCCTGACACTTCTTCTTCTTCTTCTTCTTCTTCTTCTTCTTCTTCTTCTTCTTCTTTCCTTTGTTCTCACTTTATTTTTTCCTCTTAGATGAGAAGAAAGAGCGTTTGCTTGACCTGTATCTCTATTCTTGGCTGAAAATCCATTAAAAGTAAGCTTTTTTTTCTTCTTTATCTCTCTTCTTGTTTTGTCATGGTTTTGGAAGAGTATGGTAACCCTAGGTTTGTGCACATTGGATTTTAGTTTGATAATGAAATTATTGAGTGTTGAGATTGATTTCCTTCATTCCTTCCTGTATCATGAGACGGATGCAAAGATTCATCATTTCCACCTTGATAAAGCCATGGATCTTCTTGTTCTTGAAATTGGGCTACTGTAGCATGCTATTATAGTACTAAGAAATCTTTCAAAAAGCCTCTATTTTCAAGGTAATGATGGAAGTTTATTTTCATAGAGATTATTTGGAACCCTTAGAGCTCAAGTTTATGTCACACTCAAACCTTGTCAGGGTTTCTTAATAGGTAACTTGAAAAAGTTCATACACATGCATTTTCTTCTTATGTTTTCCTCTTGATTTTGAGTTATTGTGACATGTGTTTGTGTTCGGTCTTGAGAGCTCGGTTCAAGGCAAAGAGTCAGCAGAGGAGTAACCCCGTTGAGGAGTCAACCTCTATAGCTTGTAAGTAGGTTATATGATTGCACAATTCTAGTAGATTTCTATCTGAATATAATTATGGCTAATTTAAAAGAAATCTTGGAATTTATCATGATGAATTGATGATTTGACTGGGTTGAAAAGAATTTTTATACTTTCTATATTGTAAGCAAAACTATTGATGCTCGATGAAAATGATTATGGTTATGTTGTTATATTAGATTGAGTTAAATTGTGAAATTTTATGCACATGTTACATTCTTGGCTTTGGTATATATGGTAATGATGTTCATTCCCGATATATGAATATTTATTTTGGATAAAGACCTGTGAAATGATTTACATGAATTATGTTGCTGATATACTTTTTTGTGGTTTTGTTGATGATGGGGTTGAAACCAGCTGCTGTAGTAGGGAATCCCCACTAGCGAGCTTTTAGAGGTGGCGTGGTGGACCTGATTATATCTGTCCACTTCAGGTGATGCGTAGAGCTCTGATTGGACGAACATCAGGAGTCCAGAGTCACTACAAGGACCCTGTGAATCAACGTCATGGACATGAGCATCTCGACCGCTCTGAACTTAGCTGTGGCCACAGCTAGAGTTTATAGGGATTTCCCAACCTATGTGCTTGCTCGTGATCCAAACTTCGTGTTTTGTGAAAAATAAGTCTTCATGCAAAGTAGATTGGTTTGATGAAGAATTTCATGTTTTATTGATTTCAAACTCATGTTGTGTCTTTCATCACTTATGACTATCAAAACCTTATCTAAGCAAAATATTTCTTCTATGTTATCTATGGATTTCTTATTTATATGTATTTGTTATTATATATATACTGAAATGTTCTAGTTTATACGTATTATTGCAAAAGCTTGAGTTCGATGTTTTTATCAGTTAATTGTTACAATCTATTAGAATTATGCTAATCTATTCACTGAGTGACTCTGGTTACTCACATTCTCCCTCCATTCCCAGCTTTAGCTTCCAATAGGGTTGCGGAGGACCAGAGTGCTAAGCATTCTTCCAACTATCTTTCCTGCATATGTTGCCTCGTATAAGGGCATTGATCCATTAGTGTATCTGTCACTCTTTATGCATGAATTGTATACTTGTCTAATTTTTTGGAAACTTTGTTATAATCATGCCAAGCATGTTTCACTGAATCATGTTATCAATTTTTGGCTTGATAGTTTTCTCTATGTTATCTTTGTGCTCTATATTTTGTATGTTTTAAACCTTTGAATTTTGTTTAGAACTGTCTTATCCCAGTTGTTTGTTTGCTTTATGGCGATTAGAGAGTTAAGTGATGTGGGTATCCCTCCTCGAGTTGTCTCAGCGGTTGTCACTTGCCTGTCCTGCGATGCCTCGGGGTGCATCCAAGATCAATTCCTTTCTCAAGGTGATTGACCCCTAATTCCATAAGAATCGCAACTGTGATATTTCTCTTCATTAGGGATTTTATGATTGCATGACACTCAAGGGTTGTTTATTTTGCGATAATAAGATAATACCGCATAATAAGATTACCTTGGTAGTAATGATGAGAATGTTATATGACTAGAAATGTTATAGTAATTTTATATTACCATGTTTGGTTGGGAACTTATATTAACATAAATAGTTCATTACCGCATTTGCTTGGTTATGCTAATCAATTTGGTAAAGTGTAAAAATTCTCAAAATACCATTCAACATTGAAAAAATCTACTCATCCAGATCACACATATAGCCTATATAACATATTACATATGTATATATTTATATTAATATAGCAAAAACCCTTGTAATATATTTAAAAAGTAAAAAAAATAAATCAAAATTATTTCAATGAAGTCACACATTACAAATTTGATTAAGTGAATTCACTATTTAGTAATAAAACTAGAGAAATAAAAGATGAAACACAAAGGCATGTAATTAGATAAAATGTTTTTAAATAAGTGTGTATATATACATGTTTAAATTATAAAGCCAAATATATACAGGTCATTAAATGAATTATTTTTAAATAAGTGTGTATATATAAATGTTTAACTTATAAAGTTAAATATATATGTATTCATATAAATGAACAGAGGAAAAGATTTCTATGAATTTTTTATATTACACCCTACATTCTTTTAAAATTATTTAAAAAAAGTATATTTGAATAAAAAAAATTATCACATTACCATCTACTTGATAAACCAAGATACCCACCAATTTTTGTAGTGATGAGATTACCAAGTTCATTGGTAATATTTCAAGGATGGTAATCTCATATTACCGTCAATATTACAATTGACCATAATCCAAACATAGTAATCTTTTAATATTATCATGTAGCACATGATAATGTTTTCACATTACCGCGAACTAAACAATCCCTCAATGGAATACGGAGGTAGGGTTAATAAACTCGGAGAGGAAAGTACTCTTCTACCTCAAAGCTCACATTCTCTACCTTCTTCAACCTTGGTGAATCTAACTTTAGTGATCTCTTGACACGTCACTATCATGATTAGAACACATAATGAGCTCTCGCTAATTGGGATTAGATGCCATTCAACACAATGTTGAAACCCAACATATATCTTAAATTAGGAAAACAAGGGTTAAATCATACAAAAAGGTAAATCTGGGGTTTACATGCCTGAATACCAAAAACGGTTTCACTCCTCATGAGGGAGCAATACAATATCAAATGAAATAATGAATGAAAAATGTGCATATTCATAGACAAAACCCTCTCAATATTTATGGTGATTGGTTCGATGAATTTCTCTTAAGTCTCCACAAAATTGCACGACCGACAAGAGGTACGTTGCCTCGAATCTATTCTGGGCAGCTCCCTGGATTACCTTGACGATGGTGGAGTTGATGAAGTCAATGTTGTAGCCTCTCTTTGAGTGCAAAGACTCTCTTTCCAAACCCTAAACGGGTCCTCAACTCAGACTTGCATGAAAGGATATCGAAGAATCAGAAACGTGCCCTTTTGTAATGGGTTGTTGGGGACCCACATGACCATGTTTGGGTCGTCTGGTTGTTTGTGTGGGCCACATACACTGGCACATGGCCTTGTGGTAGGGTGCGTGGCTTCTTAGTTGCTAAAAAGTTAGATTTTTCTTTTGGATAATGTATAGTGGTTGGTACATGACTGTGTAACTGCCTTTGTGGCCTTTTGGAGATTGAGAATTTCTCTAAAACTCCCAGAAGTTGCCACACATGCTGATGTGGATCTCCTAAGCTCATGTGATTGCCTTTGTGGTTTGCAAAAGAGCTCTAAAAGTGCTCCATTTCACCATCTTAGCTTCCTTTCTTCTATATTTCCGTTCACACACCCTAGCTGTATTAAAGAACAAAATGCTAACAAGATGAGTATACATAACTAATAAAATCCATGCTCAATCATCATAAAATACCAAAGTAAAATATGTCTAAACAAACACTCATCAATAATCCTCATCTTAGTTAATTTGTTTTTCAAAAATTTAAAGAATAATCTTTATAGATACTTTTGTTTTTTATTTTAGAAACTTAAGGGTAAAACAATTCCAAGTAATAATAATAATAAATTTTGACTTGTGATAATAGACTACAAAGAGTAAAGATTTTAAAATATTAAGAGCAATTATGTTAACATTTAAATGATACATATCTATATATTAACATGTAAATGTATAAGTATATAAATGCGCACGTTTAGATCTTGGGTATGTAAAAGGTCCAATTCCAAACTGATCTCAATTGCTACGATTTTTTTTAAAACATGTTCTATTATGATTCAATTAAAGTGAGTGACCGCTGTCATTCTTTTTTATTATTAATTATCAATTCTCCACTTTTATTATACTTTTAAATATGAATCGATATAAAATAAAAGATAATTTTTTTATATGACTAGTTTGGTTGTACTACTTCCGTGACATTGATGAGCTCCAACTTATTTAAACTAATTTGAGAATCCTTATCATATAAGGTATTTTCTCATCTCCTGTATGTGTGTCATACAACTTGACAAATCAAATTTGTAACTAAATCTTCCAATGTAATATTTTTTATAGAGAATTTTTTAGGAAGTGTCTATTAATTGTTGCCTTTTGGGATATAGCATATTACAACCATTAAATTAGAGAATTTTTGCATATGCCCACTTGAAATCTTCTATGTTTACATGCAACTCGTCTGATTTTCTTAAAATTGTATATAAAATCTTTATTGCTATTGCAAATACGTACTCACCATGATATCCTCTTTCATCATAGTTCTTATGACAGATACCATGCCCACACCATTTTTTTGCTTATAATTAATTTCAAACAGTATCATCATATTTTCTTCAAGCAATGATACTGATGCAAATGATCAACTATAATGATTTTACATTCATAGTTTTTATTTGCTCTGTAACATGAAGATAAGGAATTAATTCAAAGAACTTTGTATGTTTTTTATTTGTTTACTATTGTAATATAACATTATGGGCATCAAATATTTTTTTCATTCACCTTTTCTCTATAGAGACTAAATATAGAAACTATTTTAAATATGTCACTGTGGGGCCCTTTTTCTCAACCAATCTTTAATATGATTAACCGGCCAAAATAAAGGCTCACAAATCGAATTTTGATTATTTTTTGACTTCAAGGAATTGTGGGTTTCCGACTTCCATTAAGGGCAAGCCTCTAATGTTAATTACCCTGGATACTATTGCAAGAACCTCCGATTAAGAAATAAGTGTGAACAAAAAAAATTAGAACAATCAAGTTTATTCATTTTTTTATAAACTTGAATTCATACACTTCGCCGAAAAGCGCGCTTTGACTTTTGGTCTTCGTCAAATTTTGAAATTTGCATCTTGGACATGATTTAGGTTTCAAGCTATAAATCCTCCACATTTTGAGAAATCAATAACTTGATGATTTGAAATTCTTCAAAGAAAAGGCTTCGGCATTTTGTGCTTCTGAAGCTTTTTTTTTTTTGCAACTTGTAAACTCTTCAACCCTTTGACTTTTGATGCCTTGAGGCTGTTGAGCTCATTTGTTCATTCATTTGAAACATGTATCTTGGACATTTGAGTTTGCATTTTGGATTTGATTTGGATTTCAAGTTGTTGATTCTCTATATTAATGAATCACACACTTGATTTTATATAATTTGACTTTTCAAAAGCTCCGGCTTTTGTGCTTGTGAAACTTTCTTCAAATCTTGGTTTGTGAAACTCTTTGAGTCTTTCACTTCCGATGTCTTGAGACTATTGAGTTCAATTGTTGATTTATATTGATTTTCAAGTCTTGACTCTTACATATCTCGAATCTTGACTTGGCTGCTTTGACTTTGATTTTTGGAGCGGCTTTAATTTTAGAGTTCGCATCTTGGATCTGATTTTTCATCTTTGGATTTGATTTGAATCTCAAGTTGTGGATTATCTATATTGATGAACCACAAACTTGATTTTACATGATTTGGACTTTTCAAAAGCTTCAGATCGTATGCTTGTGAAACTTCCTTCAAGTCTTGACTTGTGCAACTCTTTGAGTCTTTAACTTCTGATGTTTTGAGACTATTGAGTTCATTTGCCGATTTGTATAGATTTCCAAATCTTGACTCTTTCATATCTCGAATCTTGACTTGGTTGTTTTAACTTTGATGTTTTGAAATGGCTTTAACTTTGGAGTTTACATCTTAGATTTGACTTTGCATTTCAAGTTGTTGATTCTCTACGTTGATGAATCACAAACTTGATTTTGCATAATTTACCTCTTCAAAAGCTTCGGCTTTCTTGCTTATGAAACCTTCTTCAAATCTTGACTTGTGAAACTCTTTGAGTCTTTGACTTCTGATGTCTTGAGACTATTGAGTTCATTTGTCGGTTTGTATAAATTTTTCAAGTCTTAACTCTTTCATATCTCGAATCTTGACTTGGCTGCTTTGACTTTGATTTTTTTTTAGAATGGCTTTAACTTTGGACTTTACATCTTGGATTTGACTTTGCATTTCAAGTTATTGATTCTATATGTTGATGAATCACAAACTTGATTTTACATGATTTTGACTTTTCAAAAGCTTCGGCTTTCGTGCTTATGAAACTTTCTTCAAGTCTTGACTTGTGAAACTCTTCGAGTCTTTGACTTCTGATGTCTTGAGACTGTTGAGTTCATTTGCCGATTTATATCTCGAATCTTGACTTAGCTGCTTTGACTTTGATTTTTTGAAATGGCTTTAACATTGGAGTTTGCATATTGGATTTGACTCTACATCTTTGAATTTGATTTGAATCTCAAGTTGTGGATTCTCTATGTTGATGAATCACAAACTTGATTCTATATAATTTTGGCCTTTCGAAAAGCTTCGGCTTTCGTGCCTGTGAAACTTCCTTCAAGTCTTGACTCGTGAAACTCTTTGAGTCTTTAACTTCTGATGTCTTGAGACTGTTGAGTTCATTTGTCATTCATTTTAGTTTTTATCATGTTATACTCTTCTTTCTGCGTGATTACTTTGACTTGCTTGGTTTTGAAGTGGATCTCAAGTTATAATCACGAACTTGATTCCCTTTGATATGGGTGTCTGACGACTTCAGCATTTTGTGCTTGTGAAGCATTTCAGGTTTTGATAAAACTTTTTTCACTCACTCAAGAGAGTTTCAAGAGGTAGTGGAGAGGTTCTCACAAAGAGAGCTATCTTCCACCATATTGAACTCAACAAGAGCTAGTGGTCTTGATAGAAACTTTTTTTCACTCACTCAAAAAGAGTTTTTGTGGTATTCAAAATATTTTTCACACTCAAGAGAGTCCAAGAGGTAGTGGAGAGGTTCTCACAAGGAGAACAGTCTACCACCACAATCTACATTAGAACTCCACAAGAGATGTTGTGGTCTTCAAGAATACATTCACTCACTCAAGAGAGTCCAAGAGGTAGTGGAGAGGTTCTCACAAGGAGAACAGTTTACCACCACAATCTACATTGGAACTCCACAAGAGATATTGTGGTCTTTAAAAATATGTCCACTCACTCAAGAAAGTCCAAGAGGTAGTGGAGAGGTTCGGAGAACAGTCTACCACCACAATCTACATTTGAACTCCACAAGAGATGTTGTAGTCTTCAAAATATTTCCGCTCACTCAAGAGAGTCCAAGAGGTAGTGGAGAGGTTCTCACAAAAAGAACAGTCTACCACCACAATCTACATTGTAACTTCACAAGAGATGTTGTGGTCTTCAAAATATTTCCACTCACTCAAAAAGAAAGTCCATGAGGTAGTGGAGAGGTTCGGAGAACAGTCTACCACCACAATCTACATTGGAACTTCACAAGAGATGTTGTGGTATTCAAAATATTTCCACTCACTCAAAAAGGAAGTCCATGAGGTAGTGGAGAGGTTCTCACAAGGAGAACAGTCTACCACTATAGTCTACACTGGACTCCACAAGAGTTTGTGGTCTTCAAAAATATTTCCACTCACTTAAAAAGGAAGTCCATGAGGTAGTGGAGAGGTTCTCACAAGGAGAACATTCTACCACT
Organism: Dioscorea dumetorum; assembly: GCA_902712375.1. Lineage (NCBI taxonomy): Eukaryota > Viridiplantae > Streptophyta > Magnoliopsida > Dioscoreales > Dioscoreaceae > Dioscorea > Dioscorea dumetorum. Next base: position 7,461,348 of record CACTHL010000245.1, read on the forward strand.
ACAGTCTACACTGGACTTCACAAGAGTTTGTTGTGGTCTTCAAGAATACTTCCACTCACTCAAGAGAGTCCAAGAGGTAGTGGAGAGGTTCTCACTAGGAGAACAGTCTACCACTACAGTCTACATTGGAACTCCACAAGAGATGTTGTGATCTTCAAAAGTATTTCCACTCACTTAAAAAGAGAGTCCATGAGGTAGTGGAGAGGCTCTCACAAGGAGAACAGTCTACCACTACAGTCTACATTGAAACTCCACAAGAGGTTTTGTGGTCTTCAAAAGTGGATAGACGGATTTGCATGAACAACCCTAATTTCCACTAAAATTTCTAACTTCATTTTTTTTTTCATATTAGTCCCTCTTGCATCATATTTGCATATCAGACCTTCTAAATTTTCATTTTTTTTACAATTCTATCAAACTTTTGCAAATAAGACCTTAAACTTTTCCTTTTTTGCATTTTTTACAAATTTTACGAGCAGACCCTCTAAATTTTTATTTTTTGCATTTTTATCGAGCATTTGCAAATAAAACCTTAAACATTTCAGATTTGCATTTTTTCTCAAATTTTGCGACCAAGCCCTCTAAATTTTGATTTTTTATGCTTTTATCAAATATTTGCAAATAAAACCTTAAACATTTCATATTTGCATTTTTCCTCCAATTTTGCGACCTAGCCTTTTTTTCCTAAAACAATTCACGCATGATCAAAGGCCTAGCAGAGAACTAATCATGCTCAAGATTTGTCTAGACTCTCATCTATGCATAGAATTTGGAAAACAAAATCTTACAGCATGCATAAGGGATGAAAAATTATGCAAAGCTTAGAACTTATTTTTACCGGAGAAATCCAAATAGTACCTATTTTTGTTTTCCTTTTTGTTTAACTCCAGGAGCCCTTCTCTATGTTTTCATCTCCCTTTCTTTCTTCTTCTTCTTCTCTTTCCCTTTTTTTTTCTCCTCTTTTTTCTCATGGTGTGTTCGCTCTTTTCTTTTTTTTCAAGAAAACACTCTTCTCTTTCTTTCACTTTTCTTCTCTTCTTCTTCTCTCTTTTTTTTCTTGGGGCTTTTTTTTTCCTGGAGTTCTTTTCTTCTCTTCTCTCTGTGATTTTTTTTTCCAGAATATCTCCCTTCTCTATGATTTTTTCTCTCCGAAGATCCACCCAACCTTTTTTCCGAAAATCCTCAACCATCTTAGGATAAGATTGATTTTTTTTTAAATTTGATTTTTTTTAAAAAACAAAAATCCGAAAAATTTCAAAATTTGAATTTCGGATTTATTTTTACAATTATCCGAATTTTTTTAACTTTTTTTATTTATAATTGATTTTTTACCCTTATCAAGATAAAAAAAAAATATATATTTTTTTTCAAAAAACAAAATCCATATAAACAGTCACATTTATAATCTTGCACATTTTTAAAGTTTTGAAACTTGAGATTTATAAAACCATTGTTTGCTTTTGGTAAATAAATCATTTTGAGATGTTCAAACTTTCTCTTTTGTGAAAAATCACAATTTTTGTAGATCCCCAATGATCAAATATTTATTTTTTGAGCCATAATCAAGATAATGCCATATTAATATCAAGGTTTTCGACGCGGTGCTATTGGACTCATTAATACCAGTCTTGCTTGTTTTTCTAATATTCCAGGTTCCTGATATTTAAATGTAGCTTAACATTGAAGTAGCATTGTATATCATTATTCATTGTTATAAAGAGGACCTCAAATTCTTATGTGCAATATGTGCCGGGATATCATATTCTTTTTCTTAAAGAAAAAATTACAACAATTTAATGGATAACTAGAACACTGTATTATATTATGGAAATGAAAAACTACTTACTATAAACCTTAACTATATGCAAAGTAAATTAAGAAAAAATCTAAATAATAACCGTAAACGATAATGGATAATTAGAAGATATTTTTCTACTCTCTAGAGCTTATATACCCCTTGCTTCTATTGTCTAAAATTAAAACCTAGTTCTTTAGGGTTGAAGAAATATAAAAAAACATGGGCTACTAATTAATGCCTTGCCGCACCCACTCTCCATCAACAAAAGAGGATGACATTGGCCATTTTTCAAATGGATGTTAGATCAGTTAGAGTTTATTAAAGAATTAGTTAAGGGATTGGTTAAGAATTGATTACGAGTATGTTGGCGACCAATATAAGCCCTTAGATTAAAGAGATCCTAGCCATCCATTCCTTCGTTATAAGGGGATAAAAACCTTTGTTACCAAGAGCTTGAGATGATACAATGATAGAGTGAACGCAATCAACAATCCTTTTTTCTCTAAGTTCTTGGTTCCTTGCCGGCAAAACTTCTAGCATTTTGGAAGAAGGCTACTGAGTCCAGAGTATCTTTGGTCGAATGACATGTAGGAAGGAACAGTATGTGATAGTTGGTATCAATTTTGCTTAACCTCTAATTCTTAAGGTATATGTTTATAGGTAAGATGCCCGATCCGAGAAGATGCAAGTTGATGTTAGGAAAAATAAGCAATCCAAAAAATGAAAGGAAAGATCAAGGAATGAGATGGTTGAGATGAACACAATGCTCTTAAAGGTGGAGTTAGCCGGGACAAAAGATAAGTTTAAGGAGATAGAGCACCGCATATGAGGCCTTGCGTATAGGATGGATGAATGTTAGGAAGAGATACAGGGTGTCCTCAATAGTGTGCCTCAAGATGCTTTGATCAAATCAAGATATTAGAAAAAAACCCTCTAAAGTTTGCAGCCCTAAAGGACAATCTTACAAGGACCATGGTTGAGTTCAGGTAGGCCTAAGAGGAGTTTGTGGTATGCAAGAAAGTAATCACACAACTGGAAAACATCATTGCATCAATGACAGTATTGGTATACGTTACCCTCTTGCATGTGTACTGCAAGTGCACGGGTAAGTCAAATAATATAGAGTACCCTAGGGACTCTAGTAGCACTATTTTTTTCTTTTTTTTTTCTAGTCGGTGGAAATAAGTAAGATTGTTGATAAGTGCTTAATTATATACTTTCTCACATGTAATTTCATGTAATTATACTTGTCTTCAAGTTGATTTTCAAATAATTAGGTACTTAATTATTCTACTTATGCTTTTAGGAGAGAAAAAGCATAACAAAAGCCAAAGGAATGAATTTGGGAGTAAAGCTGAGATAAGAAGCAACAACTGGCTCTACACTGGCAAAGTATACTCTCTTGTATCTGTCCATATAGTTTTTGATCTCTGGTAAGCAAGGTCACCCAGAGCTTGTGCAAGCATCCTGTACCGAAAAGAACACGGTCGTGTAAAAGATGTACACACCCATGTACATCTAGGATTTCAAGGAATATAGTCCTGTATAGAACATGGGCTGAACGAGAGCACACGGCCATGTAACTCACAGTTTGAAGAAAGGTCCTAGCCGAGATATACACTGCCAACCGAAGAGATACATGGTCAAGAATACACTGTTGTGTACCTCAGGAGCCAAGATTTGAAGCAATCCCGTTGACTACACGAGCAAGATAAAAGCCCATGTTCTTGCCTATGTACTTTACATATTTCTTGGGGTTATAAATAAAAAACTGAAAAATTATTCTAAGAAGGTGGATTTTTGGTAAAAGGACTAGGATGATAGCTAGGGTTTAGAGGCGAATCTAAAGAGGGAGAAAAAGCTTAAAGGAGCTGCCGGAGTGATGATCCAAGGTGATGATATCGGGTAGAATCCACTCATATTGAGAAGACATTGAGAGGGATTTTTCTTCTTTCATGATTAGGGTGTTAGAGTTTATTTTACATTCCATGGAGGTGTAAGCATCATTCAGTGTTTGGACTGATGTAGCTTAAGATATCTTTATCTTGTGATTGCTTTTATTATAGAATTTTTTTTGTTTTATTGGGTTAATATATGTTTTATAATTGTTGAATTAGTGCATGAGAGTGACTTTTTTTTATTGTGTGATTGAGATCGAGAGATAAAATTACATGAGAACACACATAGATTAAAAGATTTGAGAGTGGGCACAAGAGATAGGCCACTTGATGTCTTCTGGTATAGGATTGTGTAGCGAGATCTCCAATTCTTAGAGATTTCTTAGAGCTCTATGCAATTGTGTAGAAGCAAGAAAGGAAGAGATTTAACCCTACCAAGCATAGAATTACGTATTAAGGCAACTTGAGAAAGCACTAAGTGTACTTTTGATTTCCCTCGGTCCAACAAGGCTTATGTATTCTATTTTACATTGCAATCGATTTTTCTTAAAATCCCAAGTGAAGTCTATCTAGACGCCATCTTCTCAATTTAATGTCTCTAACCTTAGTTCCATGTTCCTTAACCTTTCTAGCCATTGATTTCATTGGCTTTCACACCATTGAGTTCTGTTATGAGTTAGATAGAGAAAGTTGAGTTATTACTGGTATTTTCTCATTCACACCGAAATTCATAAAGAAGAACTCTCTTCTAGTCCTGATAGGTACTTGATTATACATATTTCATCACAATATGTTACATACATTGAGCATCATTTTTATCAGGTTTTATTGCTTATCAAGTGTATGCTGTGTTCTTTTGTGTAAATAGGGCTATGAAGGTGTGAAGTGAACAAGAGAAGCAAACATAGGGCATTGTAGCACATTTTGAGATCCTTTTGTGCGGAGCAAGGACCAAGACATGAGTCGTGATCACATGCATGGGTCAGTGTGCTAACTTCCGAAGATTTTCAAATCAATTCATGAGCATGAAGAGCATGAAAGCAGTCACACACCCGTGCCCAACTCGTGTGCAGAATTCAAAAGAAATCTCACTAATTTCAGCAAATAGAAAGCCACACACCCTACCACATGGGCATGTGCCTGATCATGTGGACTCAGAGAAGAATTCATGCATCGTATTATAGCCCACTACTACAGCAGCATTGAAGCAAATTACTATACCAGTACTATAGCAAAGTTACTGTACAAGGCTGTGTGAAATTTCCACACGGCCGTGTGTGGAAGCCTGTGTGAGCCCCTGATTTCAGTTTATAAAATGCCACTTTGCCATACTTTTATGGATTTTCTCGATAACTCTTGTGGCCAAGAGAGCGTTTCTTCGCCAACTTGGATCGATTCCTCCTCCGTCAAATCATCAAGGAAGTCATTGGTGACCCTAGCTTCAGAGTGAATTCCATCTAAACATTGAAACTACCCATCAAGGCCACAGTCACGGATATAGGGGTATCAATTTCTGGCTTTGGCATACTTTTATCACTTGATTATTCATTTTGTATCTTGCTCTATATAGAGCTAAACCCCTGGGGGGTATTCGAACATGTGAACCTTAGGATTCTAATCTTAATATGATTTACATTGTGCTTCTAATTGACTTCAGTTTATTGAGTTTCACTCTTGTGTTCTTAATGATTACATATTCTTTTGATTCTATTTGTATGTTTTATTCACCCTTGTAACGAGAGAGATCACCACTAGATCTAGAATTACTAAGAGTGAAGAGGGTTAAGTGGGTAAGCTGTGAGATAGCTTAGTGTCCCATTTCCCTCTGATAGATATTTTTTATCTTTGTATTTCTTAAGTTCTAAGCAACCATATATGGTGTGATTCATTGAGCTAACTCTCCATGACATGTCCCTTGCGTGCATCCGTAAGTGCACGGGTAGTCTCATAATAAAGTGTTCCACAAGGAACAGGTTATCGAATCAGCAGGGAGGCACAAGAGTAATAGTAATAACTACTTCCTTTCTATTTAGATAATAAAGGTATGGTGAGTTGAACTAACACCCGAGCAACAGAAATGCAAAAGCTAGAGAACACAAGAAAGATCTCAATTAATGAAAGCGAGGTATTCACACAATGCTCCCCTAGGACTTGGGTGTTAAAACTTTGACTTACAAGGTGTTTCTAGGTAAGAGTATTGAGTCGTGGGAATCCAAACATATATCAGTCCCTGCTTCCAGAACATTGATAACTAGCCCTATGAGGTCCCGACGGAGATAAACTCTCCGCATCTCACACCATGTATAACTGCTTAGCACTCTAAGGATCCCAAGGGTGTGCCCGTTTATAAAAATAAACCTAACCCTACTTCTAGGTGAAAGGTTTCTAACTTCTTATGAGGTCCCGGCGGAGAGAAGCTCTCGAAGCCTCACACCCCTTATAGTTGTTTAGAGCTTAGGGAAACAGACATAAAGGCGCACCGACCAAAGAAGAAAGGGAACGCTCCACTATCTCACAGCTCACCTTCTCAACCCTCTCCAATCTTGGGTTCTAATCCTAATGGCGATCTCTCTCGTCAGAAGGATGAACAAAACATGCAAACTAATCAACACATAGTCACAAGATAAGCATGTATTCAGCAAATGAGATTAAAACTCAAATAACTCAAATTAAGAGAAACACAATGTAAATCAATTCATGAATATAGTCCTAGGGTTCACATGCCCGAATACCCACTAAGGTGTAGCTCTCTATGGAACTTACAATGAAATCAAAAGATAATGCAAAGAATCCTGAAAAAGCCAAGAGAAAACCCCCTATAGTTATGCTTGACGGTCTTGATGGGTAGCTTCGACTTATCAATGAAATCCACTCTAAAGCTAGGTCGCCGGTGGCTTCCACAATGCTTTGACTGAGGAGGAATCCGTTGAGGTTGGTATGGAACCCTTCCCAGAGCTGCAAAGACCTCACCTCAAAACCCCCTATAGTCCTCTCTTTCCTCGCAGCGCAAAAGATGCTCCAATAATATGACAAGGGCTATTTAAAACCCTCAATTGGGATTCCTCACGTTCGTGTACAATATGTGATGAGTGCATTTCATATATATATATTTTATACTTTACCCTCATCATTATTGAGTCTTTTGGCTTTAATTCTCCAAGTGCGGTGCTATTTGAGGTATTCTTAGTTTTTCATGCAGATATCAAAGTCCTGAAGCAAGAAAAAGTGTTTTGGATTGAATTTAGAAGCTAAAGGACTTAGAAGAAATCTCATCAAGCTCAACACGGCTTGAGCACGCCCGTGCTGTACCCCGTGCAGATTGCAGGAGAATTCAGCCAAAATCAGCACAGTCTGAGTTCGCTGAGCACGGTCGTGCAAACCCTCAGCACGGCCTAAGCACGCCCGTGTTGTACCCCGTGCAGATTACAGGAATGCGAGTTTCTGGAGTTTTATTTGGCCGTAAACTGCACGGCTTCAACACGCCCGTGCTCACATCGGGAAAACATTAAAACCCTAGAAACTTAGTTTCAGAGGGGACTTTTGGTGGGCGAACGAAGGGAGGAAAGAGGGGAGAGCTTTGGGGGTTCATCCGCCTCGTCATCAAGGGAATATCATGCCTATGGTAGGCCGATCGGGAGGAGATTATACAACATTGTAGATCCTCGGACAACCACAAGGATGCAAGAAATTAGGGATTTTTCAACTTCTTGTATTTCAATTTCTTTGGCATTGTACTTGTTTACTGTCATGAGGGGCTAAACTCTTAAGGGAGCCCCGGGGTTGTTTGTATGATGTTGTAGCTTGAACTCTTTATCTTTACTTGCAGCATTTATGAGTGTCTTGTTCCTTACAATAAATCTGAGTTATTGGTTATCTTGTGTGTTGTTTAGTGCTTGAATGCTTGGAAGTTAGGTTTTCTTATTTAGCTTTGTGAATCATGATTGATAGTTGCAAGCAGTAAGATTTCAACTTAGAGCTCGGTAGCGCTGGAAGCAACACCCTTTTAGCATAACTAGGTTTAGAACTGAAGACATCTCTGATAAATACTGAGAAAGACCGAGTTAGTGAACGTCAGAAGTCCAACCCCGGGGCCCTATCTCCTCCATCGATCCAATCCTTACATTCCCCTTTGTGCAATTCTCTCCCTCAATCTCCTTAATTTCAACCTAGAGTCACAATCCATCTTTCTTTGGTTGATTAGATATTAAGCAACCCATTAGTATTAGAAGCTACACCAGCCCCTGTGGATTCGACTACCCGACCCTACGGGTATACTTTACTACTTGTACGACCTGTGCACTTGCGAATACGCAAGGGGCGTACCAGTATGTACTATAATATACTGCTACAATGAATTACTACAGTGAATTGCTACAATGCTCCGGTGCGTGAAATCTTCAACGAGGCCACATGATCGGGTACACGTCCATGTGGTAAGGCGCATGACTTCTACTCCAATAAAAACGTTGACGATCTTCTTGCAATCTTCACATAAGCCGGAACATGAATGTATGACTGCCTTTATGCCCTTCTAGCTCACATCTTGGCTTAAATCCTCTCTAGAAGTTGGCACACATATCCACGTATATAGGCACAACTTATGTCGTGAACCTTGTCTCGTTCAAGAAGATCTCACATCTTGTCTCTACATCTTATCTTTGCTTTTTCTCTTCTTATGACCTTCCCAAAGCCCTATCTGCACAAGACAACATCAAATGTGCACTATGAGCAATAAACATGATAAAAAACTAATGCTCAAGGTATGTAAATTGCAATAGCATAATATATGTAAACAAGCACTTATCACTCCACCAGGACCTCGTAGGCTGTTAGAGATCCTGTACTTGGAGGCAGGGTTAGATTTATTCCTAGAAATCGGTTATATTTGTGAGATTTCTAAAGTGCTAAGTAGTCATATGTGGTGTGAGGTGTCCACATAACTCTCTATACGGACCTCATAGGGAACCAGTTACCAATGATTTAAAAATATTTTTATAGTTAATTTTAACGATGATTTAATTTATTAAATATTTTATAATTATATTTAAGATAAAATGGTGGTGAGTGGATACCACTTTACTGTATTTCAGCTTACAACAAATTTTGATGTAAATTGAAATACTGTAAAAGTGAGTGAGATGTAAGTCCACTTACATCTAAGTGGGGCTTTTACATCAAACCAAATAGTTAATTACATATAAAACCACTTATATCACAGCTATTTACAGCTAACCAAACAATCCCTACAAATAAAATTTTTGTACATTATTCATACCCATGCACAGTGGACAGCAACACCGATCACAGCTAGCAGTGTGTCCATAGATGGAAGCAATAATTGATATGCATAATCATTATATTTCATAAAATTGAAGAAAAGGCTCAGATCTGCGGGAAATTTTACCTCTAGGTTTTAGATATTATTAATTATTTTCTTTTTCACAAAAGTTCCCTAGTATATATTCATGTCCCTGAATGGAAAATTTCAATAAAGTTGGATTTAAAAACCTGCTGACCAACTACATCACAGCCATGTTCATTCTTTAAAATGGAGAAAATGAAAAAAAAATTCCATAAAAACTCAGCTTATTATCCTTGCAAAACTACACAACATCTTTCCTTTACACAACAAAAAGAATGCACCAAAGCGTCTATAACAACTCCATAATATAATTCAATAACGAGAATTTCATAAAAACAAAGAAAAACCATGACCCAAAAAAAAAAAAAAAGATATTAAGAAACAATTGAAAAATAAGTTCTTATTTATAGATCGCCATCGGCAGAAACCTCAGATATACTTTCCAAGTGTGGCCTCCATATCCCAACTCTCCCTCTCCTACTGTCTCTATGCGTTGACGCTTTCTCAGATAAGATCTCCAACAAATACTGGTTGGACATAAGAAGACTTGCCCTATCACTTGTCACCCCTTGAGTCACCACCACCTCCCTTCTCTTCCTCCTCATCCTCTTCTGCTTCTCTTGCCTCACAGAAATTGGCGTGAGGAAGTATATTTTCCCCCTCTGGAGCTCAGCATTTAGTGGCAAAGTTCTGCTGTCCTCCCCAGGGGCCGATGGAGGCCTCCGAAGGACATGCTTTGGATATAGCTGCAAGACTTCTGCTGCGCTGATACTGCGTGTTATCTCCTCAACCCGGCCATTTGCATGCACAATGCGGATCACATCTAGTGATCCACATGGTAGGATGCATGATATGCAACATCTTATGGTATCTCTCATTGCATCTGAAAGAAAAAGAAGAAGAACAACAAGAAGATAGTATGTGTGAAGGAACAATGAGGAAGGGGGGAGAAAAGGAGTGGAGAGGGTGCAAAAGCATGTGTATATCTTTTAGAGAGGGAACGAATTGAATGCCATGTCTATTGTCTCCTTTTATATGGTTTTATTTGTTTGTTTAGATAGGATGGTGAGCTTTAAGAAGACACGATGGAATTATGTAACCTTTTTCTTCTTTCTCTCCATCTTTTCCTCTTTAAGTGGAGGGTAGTGGTGGTCTTGATAAAATTCTCTATTGTTCCATTGGATGGAAGACTTGAATCATTGGAGTGTGGGTATGTACTTGTGGTTGGCTTCTTGGCTTAATTATATTGGAGGGTCATTCAATTAATGTGGGATGTCCTTAGGGATGGACTCGTGGGGACCTATGATTGGGACTGCCATGTAATGTAACTAGTGGACGATGGAGCTGTCGTTAAGGGTTCACTCTCATGCTAAATCATGAGCTAATGTGATGCGATCAAGCAAACTAATTAATTAGTACCATAAAGCTAGAAGAGGAGTCATATTATCAATTATAGTTATTTGTGATAACTTTTGAGTAGAAGCTTTGGTATTGTGTATTTTGTCCTTTTTTCCCCCTTCTACTCTACATGATGAATATGCTAATTGAGTTGCTCATCATTATGGTTGAACATTACCAATTTGGTGTAATGATGTCCTGGTTGAGATAGATTTTGTTGCGTAGGTAATTTACATCAAACAAATATTAAGTGCGGTGCACTTGCAACATCTATGTCTAGTGTGATAAGTGGAGATGTGACTCGGTGTCTTCTAAGTAAGTGCCCATGTATATATGTGGATATGATTGTGAAGATGGTACAAGAACTTACATTACGAGATTTCTTCAATTAGTTGGATAGTTCACCCAACTTGGATCCCTCCACGTGTCAACCATATAAGAAGCAACATTATCACTAAATAACAATTTTCTTCTTCTTCTTGGAAGCTCTATATTGACCCAACACTACCTTATGGCATTTTTATGTATTCTTCTCACCTCAGTCTTCTTTATTTAGTGTTGGTTGGAAGATTAATTTTTTTTTTTTTTTAGGTAGTTTTTTTCCTCCCTTCCCATGAACATATAAGCGCGCAGAGAAGCTTTTTAGGAGAGCTTTGGATCTATCAACGAGGAACAAAGTCTATTGTTGCAAGGCCTCACCATTTTCAAACATCTCACTGGATAGAAAGAAACTAGTATACTGCATGGCTAAATGCTCTTCAATAAGTAGCTAATTTTTTATTTAATAAATAAAAAATAAAAATATTTATTTTTGTTGAGATTACTATTATATTTTTATTTAATGAAAATTTTTATGTATATCAATATTTTTAAAATTAATGACTAATTTATTTTAGGAACAATTACATTCTAGAATTAACCTTTATCCAAACACTATTATCGGTTGTTTGGCTAGGGAGCAAACCCCAACCAATTACATCTGCATAAGATGAAGTTTTATCATTGTGCTCTTTTGGCGGATCCTACCATCCATATCACCATCGTAGTTGCTTTTGTATGCATTTATATACTTCTATATACGCGAGATAATATTCAAGGGCTAGACAATTACACATGTCAATTTCTCTATGAAGCTATTGGAGGATTTACCTTATTTGCATAATTATCTTATTTAGGTGTTGTAAATATTTTTGAATTGATAGCAAATCTCATAGATTAGGTAATTAATTATATTAGTCATATATAGAATATCTCATTGATTTAATTGAGATTTGGAAAACAATCAAATCTCGTCATATGCTTGTATGTAATCCCCACCTTCATTCAATGAAAACAAGCCATTATTTCCAACCTTTATACTTCTTTAGAAGCAATTGAGTGCTATTGGACTAATGTTGAAAGTATGTCACCTAGAATAAAATCAAGGACATGGTCAACGGCCTTTGGGTCAATTGACACTTGAGTCCTTCATTAGGGCGCCTCGTAAGTGGCGAGAGTTCGAATCCTTGGGGTGAGAATGCATGTCTAAGAGCTGTGAGCACGAATTGTGAGTGGTCCCAGGGCCCACGTGTGCACGGGCCCCACAGGCCGCAGTCAAGACATGTGCACGCCCCTGTCTTAGTTTAGCAGGTTCCATTAAGGATTTCGTTCTTTTTGACAAAAAAAAAATCAAAGACGTGCCATGGAGTGCACTTTTCTCCATTTTGCTTCTTTCTCCTTATTTGATTATTTTGGTAGTGACTTGGGTGAGCCTCAAGCTAATCACAAGTATTTTTTTTTTTGGTTATTCACAGTTTTACTAACTTTGTACTTGGAAACATATATCGAGCCCTCAACTTTTTACATAAAAAATCAAATAATTTAAGATTGTTTCCATGATAACATAAAGCACTAGTAATTATGTAAAATTTTGATAATGTTTTTCTTATCATTTAGGTCTATGACTTTATCAACTGAGAAAAAAATATATTCTCTCTTACTTAAGTACTTAGGCTTATATAAAAATGGTGATATCATGCGTACCAAAAAAAATGTATATATACAATTTTCTCAAATTCAAATATACTAAAAAATTTTCAAATCTAAACAAATCTCAAGTTTTTTGTAATTTCTTCCTAAATTCTCAAATCGATCCCATTCCAAAAATTCCCTAAACCCATTCCTATATTCAGCCCCTCTTTGCTAGATTAGTATTAGTGCTAAGTCTCCTTGTTTTGTTCTTTTGCGAGTTCCGATATATATTGCATTTGATTTAATGAGGACTTCAAGCTGTTTCTGGTGGTGTGAGAATCATGTGTTATCTTCTGGTAGATCGGATTATTGATTTCATTTTGCTTCCACATGATTCAGAACTTTATTTTTATTATTTTCAAGCCATAATGTTCGTTTAGTTGATATGCTACCTTGAGTACGATATTGATGTTAGTTTGAATTCTATTAGAATAACTTCGTGATGATATTAATCTAATCTGAATTCAAACTGAATTAAGTAGTCCATGACTTAATCATAAGATTCCTAAGTTAATCTTAATTTGGCAATTTGGATAATCATTTACTTAGTGTTTTAAGTGGAGTTAATCCTTTGATGGTAAGGGTTATATATAGGACAACACCAGGAATCTCCAATCTATCGTTCTTGCAAGTACCTCAGTTCCATCGGCGGAGAGAACCGGATAGATTGGAAGAGCCCTTGGTTTCATCAAGTTCTTAGGATTTTCTCAAGTGCAAATTTGGTTTTCTCAAGTGAAAGCCTGTGAAGAAGTGCAGATCTCGATCTCTTCAACTCCTATCTAACTTGCTATGGCTGGAGGTATGTGATCATGCTTCCACTATAATCAATTATATGATTAATACAACATATTAGATGTTGTACTCTCGTTTTGGTATACGACAGATTTGGATGTTTAGATGTTGTATACCGTACTCTGAACTTTGAATTTCTAACAGTTGGTACCAGAGCCTCATTATATCTCTGCCTAGCATCATGATAGGCTATGATTATTTCATAACCATATTAGTGATTCTAATTTTGATTTATACATATTATGTTTACATGATATCATTGGTTTTTGATCATGTTCAATAATGTATTATTAAATTTTTATAGGTTATAAATTTGACCTATTTAATTTATTTTGTAAATAACCCTAAGGTTTGAAAAGTTGAGCATTAGGCTCATTGCATGAGAGTGACGCCGGCAAGCCACGGGCAGCTGCCGGCTGCCTGTGCGACTATGCATGGGTGTGCGTGAAGGGCAGTTGCTGCCTGTATAGCATACTTCCACGCACGCAGCCTGCTCGCGGCTAGGGTTAGAAACCCTAATTTTTTTTATAATTATTATTATTTTATTCATATTATTGTTTATTTTATTTTATGATATTCGGAAAATTATGAATAAAATATAAATAAGGGATGTTTTTGCAAATTGCTTGGTTTTGCATATTTGAGTGCAATTTTGTATATTTAACCCTGTTTAATTATGTATTTGTTTTAAAGGGGTTTGTTTATATGTATTTTTCATATATTAAGTGTCAAATAACTATTTAATTTTTGGGTTTTGTTTATATGAATTTTTCATACATTAAGTGGACTAATTATAATTTGTATAATTAATTATTGTGCATTGAATTTGTTCTTGCCATTTAGCATGCCTTGTGATCGAATGAATTTTTTTTTCAATTATGGTGTGACCACAACAACCATGATTTTTCTTTAAAATCACATATTAAGTGTGTGATTGATTACATTTAGTTTAAAAGGCATAAATTGTCATTAAGTATGATTAATATATTGATTTTGCCCCACAGGGATTTTGTTATATTTTTCATAATTAATTAGGATAAAATAATAAATCATCTTTATTACTTGAGTTGCCCACATGTATTAAGGAATATTGATTATTTATTAGTTTTATAAGGTGGTAAATTGTGATTGATCATGTTTGATGTAGTAATTGTGCCCCACAGGGATTTTGCTATATTTACGTAATTTATCAGGATGAAATAATGGTTAATTTTTATTTCTTAAGTTGGCCACAGGTATTAAGTAATTTGAATTATCCATTAGTTTTGTCGGTGATTGTGAATCTATTTTGTATCTATGTCTTGACCCACAAGCAGATTATGATGACGAATTGATTCATGTTTGTTTTGTTTTGGTATGGCTTGCATTGGTAAGCATACTAGCTTGTTTGTTGCCTCGAACTTTGGAATGATGTGTATGTTATTTGTTTAATGCAGCAATTCAATCAGTTGTTTTTGATGAAAAATGTGATGTTCCCATGTTAAAGGGTGATAATTATAAAACCTGGAAAGAATTGATTCTTCTCCAGTTGGGATGCATGAATTTTGACTATGCTATAAGGAAAGATGAACCACCCGTGCCGAATGACAATAGCACTTCGGGTGCGATTGCCTTATATGAACGGTGGGAGTGATCGAATCGCTTAAGCATGATGTACATTAAGACTCGTATATCTCCTAGCATTCGTGGTTCAATCCCTGAGTGTGTGTATATAAGAGATTTGCTGAAGGCAATTGATGATCAATTTGAGGCACAAATAAGGCTCTTGCTAATACTCTCATGACCAAATTATTATACATGAAGCTCACAAGTGTTAAAGGTGTGCGAGAGCACATCATGAAGATAAGAGACATAGCGGCTCAACTTAAGGCTTTAAAGCATATTGATTTTTTCAGATGCTTACCTTGTGTACTTTATCTTGCACTCTCTTCCGCATCATTATAACCCTTTTAAAATCTCATATAACACACATAAAGATAAATGGTCTATTAATGAACTTTTGACCATATGTGTTCAAGAGGAAGAAAGGTTATTATTAGAAAAGAGTGAAAGTGCACATATGGCTTTTCAAGGTAAGAAGAAAGGACAAACCAAGTTGAAAATGGATAAAGGGAAAATACCTGTTCAGACTGAGAAAGTGTCCAAGTGCTTCTTTCGCAAGAAGAAAGGGCACATGAAGGAGAACTGTCCGAAACTCAAGAGTCATCTTGAGAAGGAAGGTACTGAAATTTCTTTCATTTGTTATGAATCTAATATAGCTAATGTTTGTGATAACACTTAGTAGATTGACTCTGGTTCCACAATCCATATTGCTAATACAATGCAGGGCTTCTTAAGCCGAAGGATACCGACAGAAAGTGAACAATTTATTATTCTGGGAATAAGATACGTTCACATGTGAAAGCTGTCGGGACATGCAGATTAGTTTTAGATTCGAGCTTTGTTTTAGATTTAGAAAAGACATTTTATATTCCCAGTTTTTCTAGGAATTTAATTTCAGTTTCACAGCTTGTACCATTAGGATATTCTTTTAAGTTTAATGAGACAAATTTTCGTTTGTTTTATAAATCTACCCTTATTGGAAATGGTACATTGTGTAATGGTCTTTTCCAAATTCTTTTACGAAGTAACTTTTCTTATAATGTAGTGCATGATAAATGTAATATTGGTATTAAACGTAGTGTTATTAATGAAAACTCTTCCATGTTATGGCACCGGAGATTGGGGCATATCTCCATCAAGAGAGTTGAAAAGTTGGTGAAAGATGGTATCCTTGATTCCCTTGACTTTACCGACTTCCAAACTTGTGTGGCTTGCATCAAGGGAAAGCATACCAATAAAGCTAGGAAAGGTGCTAGGAAGAGTTCAAATTTGTTAGAAATCATACATACAGATATTTGTAGTCCAGAGATGGACTCATATGGTCAGAAATACTTCATCTCTTTTATTGATGACTACTCACGTTTCATATATCTCTACTTGCTTGATAATAAGAGTGAGGCATTAGTTGCTTTCAAGGTCTTTAAAGCTGAGGTAGAGAAACAATGCGGCAAGCAAATTAAGATCGTGAGATCAGATAGAGGTGGAGAATATTACGGTAGGTACACTGAGGATGGACAAGCACTAGGTCCGTTTGCGAGGTTTCTTGAAGAGCATGGTATTGTGGCCGAATACACTATGCCTGGCTCACCGGATCAAAATGGTGTAGCTGAAAGGAGAAACGACACTTTAATGAACATGGTTAGGAGTATGCTTAACAACTCAAAACTTCCTCGATCTATGTGGACTGAGGCTTTTAAAACAGCAGCGTATATATTAAATCGTGTTCCGACCAAGGCAGTTTCTAAAACTCCATTTGAGTTGTTCAAAGGTTGGAAACCGAGTTTGCAACATATGCGCTTTTGGGGTTGTCTAGCTGAAGTGAGAGTTTATAATCCACATGAGAGAAAGTTGGATCCAAGGACTGTTAGTGGGTATTTTATTGGTTTTGCTGACAAGTCCAAGGGTTATAGGTTTTATTATCCATCACATGGTACTAGAATTGTGGAAACGAGAAATGCAAAATTTCTTGAGAATGATGTGATTAGTGGGAGTGATCAATCTCTAGACTTAGGTCTTGAAGAAGATCATGAAGTAACTCCGGACACTAGTCTAAGATTGATTGCTTCACATGAACACCATCAAGACCTGGAAAACATTGAAGAAACAATCATTGAAGAACCACATCCTGCTGATCTAGTGGATCAAATCGCACAACATCAACCAGAAGTTATTGAGCAACAACTTCATCATGTAGACAATGATGTGGCATTAAGAAGATCAACTAGAATTAAGAAACCAGCAATATCTAGTGATTACCTCGTGTACTTACAAGAATCTGACTATGACTTTGGAATGGTTAATGACCCTCAAACGTTTTCACAAGCTATTGGTTGTAGTAATTCTAAATTGTGGTATAATGCTATGAAGGTTGAGATGGAATTCATGGCACATAATGGTTTTTGGGATCTAGTCAAGTTGCCTAAAGGGGCGAAAGCCATAAGGGTGTAAATGGGTCTATAAAACTAAGAAAGACTCGTTAGGCAACATTGAGCGTTATAAGGCTAGACTGGTTGCTAAGGGATTTACTCAGAAAGAGGGCATCGATTATATTGAGACCTTTTCTCCTGTTTCGAAAAACGACTCGTTACGTATTATAATAGCATTGGTTGCCCATTTTAATTTAGAATTACATCATATGGATGTGAAGACGGCTTTCCTGAATGGAGATCTAGAGGAAGAGGTGTATATGAAACAACCAGAAGGATTCTTCTCTATTGAAGGTGAAAGCTTGGTTTGCAAACTTAATTAGTCTATATGGATTGAAACAAGCCTCCCGTCAGTGGTATTTGAAGTTTCATGATGTTATCTCTTCATTCGGTTTTGTTGAGAATATTAAGGATCAATGCATATACTATAAGGATAGTGGGAGTAAACTTTATTTTCTAGTTCTATATGTTGATGACATTTTACTTGCAACCAATGATAAGGGTATGTTACATGAGGTGAAGCAATTTCTCTCTAAGAATTTTGATATGAAAGATATGCATGAGGCGTCTTATGTCATTGGCATTAAGATACATAGAGACAGATCTCGTGGAGTTTTGGGTTTGTCTCAGGAAGTCTATATTAATAAAGTCTTGGAGAGATACCGTATAGAAAATTGTTCACCTAGTGTCGCACCTATTGTGAGAGGTGATAAGTTTAATTTGGACCAATGTCCTAAAACCAACTTGGAAATGGAACAAATGGAAAATATCCCGTATGCTTCGGCGGTTGGAAGTCTTATGTATGCTCAGGTCTGCACAAGACCAGACATTGCATTTGTTGTGGGGATGTTAGGAAGATATCAAAGTAATCCAGGGTTGTACCACTGGAAAGCTGTAAAGAAAGTGATGAGGTACCTTCAAGGTACGAAAGACTACATGCTTACATACAGAAGATTAGATGACTTGGAGGTCGTCGAGTATTCGGATTCGGATTATGTGGGCTGTCTTGATTCTCGGAGATCAACATCCGGTTACATTTTTATGTTGGCTGGTGGTGCTATCTCATGGAGAAGTGCAAAACAGACTTTGGTTGCTACTTCCACAATGGAAGCCGAGTTCGTTTCAAGTTTTGAGGCTAGTTCTCAGGGTATTTGGTTGAAGAGTTTTATATCTGGGCTTATGATCGTTAATTCTATATCCAAGCCATTGAGAATTTATTGCTATAATTTTTCTGTTGTGTTCTTTACCAAGAATAACAAGAGTGGTAGTCGAAGTAAACATATCGACATCAAGTATTTGGCTCTAAAGGAACGTGTGACCGCCAATGAAGTAACCATTCAACACATTAGCACAGAGTTAATGATTGCAGATCCTTTGACGAAAGGCATGTCACCAAAATTGTTTAGAGATCATGTAGAACATATGGGACTTAGTTCTTCTCTATGAACAATTTATATCGCCATAATATTGAAACTCTAGTATTTATATTGTTTTCTCTTTAAGCGTATACATTGAGTTTGAGAAAGACAATTATTAAGTTTATGCATATTTATTTATGTGTTGGACCCGAATAAGCGTTGGGCTTATTCATTATGATAAAATGTCATATGAAGGTTTTTATTGAAAAGAGAAATTGCATCGTAATACATGGAAGGTAATACTCGTTTGTTGTAATGATGACTTACCACCATGATTCGTGTAATGTATTTCTTTAATATAGGCATACAGATTTACAGGTTAATGTGTATGGATATTAAGTTAGTTATGATAAAGTTGGACCAAGTGGGAGAATGTTAGTTTGAATTCTGTTAGAATAACTTCGTGATGATATTAATCTAATCTGAATTCAAACTGAATTAAGTGGCCCATGACTTAATTATAAGATTCCTAAGTTAATCCTAATTTGGCAATTTGGATAATGATCTACTTAGTGTTTTAAGTGGAGTTAATCCTTTGATGGTAAGGGTTATATATAGGGAAGCACCATGGGTCCCCAATCTATCGTTCTTGCAAGTACCCAGCTCCATCGGCGGAGAGAACGGGATAGATTGGAAGAGCCCTTGGTTTCATCAAGTGCTTAGGTTTTCCTCAAGTGCAGATTTGGTTTCCTCAAGTGAAAGCCTGTGAAGAAGTGCAGATCTCAATCTCTTCAACTCCTATCTAACTTGCTATGGCTGGAAGTATGTGATCCAGCTGCTTCCGCTATAATCAATTATATGATTAATACAACATATTAGATGTTGTACTATAATTTTGGTATACGACAGATTTGGATGTTTAGATGTTGTATACCGTACTCTGAGCTTTGGATTTCTAACAATTGAGTTATTTGAATTGCGTGCCAATCAGAAGGTTCTCATTAGTTTATTGCGAATCTTATAACTTTTTTTTACATTGTCTCCGGATGGGTGCGATGACTAGGTTTTGCTTCGAAATTAGAATGGATTTTTATTAGATTTGAGGTTTTCATTATTTGTCTTGCAACCTTGTATAGTACCTGAATCTGGTCCTTCATATGCATGTGTCTGTGCATGGTTCGGATCTGTGCTACTATTTTGGTTGTTTAATCCATGATCACTACTAATTGATTTTGATTAATCATTGTGTTAATAACTAGATGATAATTTTGCCCATTTTTTATCTACATAGTTGAGTGGACCCAGCCTTGTGTAGTCAATTTGAAACTTTTGTCATCCCATGCATGCATTTTCAATTAGTAAGTTATTTTTTGGTTTTATGCTTAGAATTTATTTTTTAAAATATAGGATTTTTTGTCTGGGCATGATTTTGGTGTTCGAGTTATATTTTGGAGTTATTTTGGACTCTAGTTATGTAAGTAATATTACCTATAAATTTTGGTATACAATAGACATATATATTCGCTATTGCTTTTTGACATTCTTGATTTATTTGTTTAATCAATTTTATTTATCTATTTTGATAAATTTAGTTTGCGTTATTTATTTGTTAATTATTAATTTAACTATCTATTAAAGTCTCAATACTCTTGTTTTGAAATTATGTATTTATTCAATTATTTGTTTATACTTGCTAATTAAGGCATTATTAAGGCTATTAATTATTTTGCGAATAATTGGATTATTTTTACGAAATGATGGGATCATGTAAATGTTAATATTTTTGCTTGGTGGATTACTTTGCAGATGTTTAGCTTGCAATTTTGATATTTTTGTTGTTTTTCAAACATTAAAGTATATTGACATAAAAGTTTTTAATTTCCAATTAACTATATTTTAACCCTGGCACTAGGATAACCCATTGATTGTGTCTACATGAAATTTTAACAAGAGACTATAGTTTTGTACCGTGTTATCAATGATAGAATAATTGTTTCCGACAATTTGACTTGAGTCACATAGGATAAACAAATGATTTCTGAAACTTTGTCTCATGTTACTGAGTTTAAACAAATGGCATATGATATTTTGTTTTTTCCATAGATAATTGAGTGACATATACTTTGATTATCTAATAAATTATATTCTCTTGGGTCTCTTATTTTATGTCTTATATTTTGACAGGTTTTGTCTTTTGTTATACTATTACTATTTAAATTCTGATTTTTTTGAAATTTTACATGATCTTAGTATTTTTAGTAGTTACTTACTAGATTGGGAAGCTCATAAATTTTATTTTCACTTTTTTTCATATCAAGAGTAGCGTTTACTAATGACTAGCTTAATTAGTGGGGGTCATTGAGTGAAAAATCTTCAAGTTAGCAAATTAATAAATCTTCTGCTTATCATAGACCTAGAACATTCATTTGAATAACTGTATGTTAAACTCTTAGTATTTTGACTATACATATTCTAAAGTTTTTAGTGTTTTTTTTTTAATTTAAGGTACTTTTCCATTGCATAGTTTTTTTAGAGAAAGTATTGTGGCCTGACATGCATATTTGGTTTTGGCCTTGTAGGTATGCTGTCATTTGTCAATCCTTCAGGATTAGGCATGATAACAGTAACCCATAAATTATTATTATATTATTATTATTATTATTAATAAATTAATATTATGTCCTTATACTAATCTTCCACTTATTCCTTATAATAATAATTTTATAACAAAAGTAGATCAAAAGCCATAATGTTTGCTTTTTTTTTTTAATGTACACCAAATATGGAATATGCTTTTTTCCTACCAAAGTAACAAATGCTATCAAATAAATGATAGGCATGTATATAGGTGCATCAGTTATTATAGTTGACAGACCTTAGAAAGATAACTCCCATTTGGGATGTGACTTTAGGGGAGAAAAAGTAACACTTCTCACAGAAATTCCATCCGAATGCATTTAAGACAATACCA
Organism: Dioscorea dumetorum; assembly: GCA_902712375.1. Taxonomy (NCBI): domain Eukaryota; kingdom Viridiplantae; phylum Streptophyta; class Magnoliopsida; order Dioscoreales; family Dioscoreaceae; genus Dioscorea; species Dioscorea dumetorum. Next base: position 7,482,963 of record CACTHL010000245.1, read on the forward strand.
CAAATAGTCTTCGGCCTAAAAATAGTGGATTAACAGTACACTAGCAGTACTACTATAATACTTTGATGCAAGGTTGAAACTCTGGACCTTGCCCACCCACTTTCCTGAGCTTTATGTTGAAAGAAATTAACTTATAAATCACAAGGTCACATTATAATTCAGTTTTGTTGAACAAAATGTTGTTCATAGTTATTAGCTTTCCAGGCCGTATATAATTACTGCAAATATTTACCCTATCTATTTCAATAAGTGCTATAGGGTTTTAGTGATAACACAGGAAAATACACATATTGTAAGGTGTCATATTATAATATAAAATGATCTCTTCTTTATTTGTAAATTTAAGTATACTCGTCAAGAATATAACAACACCTTATCTTTCATTATTAAAAAAAAATGTCTAATAAGAACATAAAGTTTATTTTTACTATGGATGAAAAATTCCGTTCTCTACAGTTAGACATTTCTTAGATATTTATTTGATCAATTTTTTTATTTTTTGAATGATATCAATCAGGTAGAATAGATTTTATTGATATAAAGTTTCTTTCCTAGGTAGAAAAGCAGCCACACATGCATTAAGGGCTTGTTTGGATTAGTTTCTTGAAAGTCTAGAAGTGTTTTTTATAAGTTAAGAATTTTTGGGTTTAAAAAAATTTGTTTCTATTGGCTTTTCTATACAAGCAAAAGATGATTGAAATAATATTTTTTTTATAACCAAGACATATGGTGCTCCTGGAAAAAGCACTTTTTAGAAGCTGTTTTAAGAGTTATGAAATTACTAAATAAGTCTTATAAAATAAAGAATTGATTGTGTTTTTATATTTTTTTCCCCAATCTTTTTAAAGGCCTAATAGTTTTCATTTCTTCAAGCTTTTTTCTAAAAGGGTGTTTGGATGGGCTTTTTTAAAGTCTAGAAGTATTTTTTTTATAAGTTAAGCACTTCTGGGTTTTAAAAAACATGTTTGTTTGGGTTTTTGGGCAGAAGCAGAAGCTGTAAAAAAAAATTAAAATTCAGCTTTTATGAGAAGCTACCCCAGCTGTTTTGGGTTGCCAAATTACTCAAATGCCCCTGAGAAATAAATCATTTCCCTCACATTGTTATCAAAATTCCTCATTTCACGAAAGAGAGAACGGACGAGCGAGAGCGAGAGAGAGAGAGAGAGAGCGCAAGCAAGACTGACGGAAGGGCCGGGAGGGATCTCCGATCGTGGGAAGAAATTGTGAAAAAAAGGCTGGGAGGGATCTCCGACATCAGCACGACAGCTTGAAGGAAAAGGCCAGGTATGTATTTTTTTTTTGTGATTTTTTTTGTCAAATCTCAGATTCGTGGAGAAATTTGGTATGTGAGTTATCTGAGCTTATTTGGCATCAATTACTTTTGCTTTATTATGTCTCCTCCCTACTTTCTTGGAAATTTTCAGAAATTACAGCCTTGATTTGATCAATTGACAAAAAGCCTTCCATTATCCTTCTTTGATTGTGGATGTGGATGTGGATTTCTATGTGAATTTTGGGTTCAGATCGATCATTGATTTGTTTTTTTGACAATAATTGTGATTAGAATGCAGATTTGAATTGTGATTTATGTGTGCTTGTTTCTTTGAGGAATTGTGTTAATAATTCATGGAACTCATTATAAAATAGCCTTGTTTTTTAACTAAAGGATGTAGAATCCTTGCTGATTTTGCAGTTTCAAGCATGCAGCTTGATGATGTCTTTTAGGTTTTTTTTTGTCATATTACACAATGCGCTACACTTTCAATATTTTGGCAAAGGGTGCTGAAACATATTTCGTTGTAGCTTTTGATATGCCTCTGGTATGAAATTTATAAACTCTCTTTTCGTGCTTGATGTTTAATTCTAGTGAGTTTTAACCAGTATTTAATTCTTCTTCTGAAATTAGGGAAGAAGCAAGGAATCATTGATACTATTATCATTGATTGAGTAATGGAAATCCTCTGATAAATGAATATGTTTTATAATAATCGAGATGTGCACCTAACGTAATATCATATTATTCTCTGCAATTTAAATGAAATATTATTGGAAATTTAAGATTCAATGAGGATTTATTTTAAACTTTGATTCTATTTAGTTTTAGAAATATATATCTTTTGGAGGTGTCTTTGAGGTGATGCGATGAGTTAGAGTCATTATCCAAGTCTTCCATCTTTATAGTTTTTGTATATCAGATGACAGGAGAACTGTAATTATTCTTATCATCATAGTTAAATGGAAAAATTTTGTAATCATTTGTGGAGGATAATACCATGTCTGATATGCCTGGCTTGGCCATATCAGATCTTCTTTTGGTGTTTATTCTAGTTTAAATCAATTCCTATTTTCATTTTCTTCTCAATCACATCAATGTTTTCTTTTGAAGGCCTTGCCCTTGTAGTAGCTATTTTGCTTCTTAGGTATTGTCCACCGGCGATATATCTGGGCTCTCTAATGCATGCGCACTTGTATGGACACAATTATTTCATAAATGATAAAATTGTTATCATTTTATCATTAAATAGCTCATTATACAAATAACGAATGAATGTCTGGTGCATGTATCTGGGGATTTCACCTTGTAATATTTCCACCATAATACACACACACTACTGAATTGGAGTTCTAATGCTTGCTGATATGTTTGTTTGCACCAGAATAGTCAAAATTTCTTGCATCTTTTATTTCATTCTCCTGCTAATCTGTTTGATACCAATTTTGAATGACAGAAGTCAATCATCCTTGGCTTCTTCTCTGATTGCTGCTAATGTTTGGAATTTCATTAAACACAGAATTAACAATCTCCATAATTCTGTCAGGAAAAACCATGTGATCAAACCCTTGTCGCTCAAGCCATCCCGGTTGTTGTTTGAACATTTGAATAATATTCGGGATGAACTCTCCAATCGCTACTCCACTTAATATTTCAGTATTTATAACTTATAGCTATGGTTGTTGTGGTGTATGAAAAAAAACAAACAATGTTGGTTTTAAATTAATATTGTAAGCATGACGATGCTGTAGTGTTATAAGTTAATGTTGTAATTTTTCCACAATGACTTCATAAACCTAATGCTCTGATTTAGTTAATTCACAATCAACAATAGATGAAACCTATTATAATTACTATTATAGTTATTATTATAATAATTGTTATCAATGTATAATTAATATTAATATTGTAAGTATAATTGTAATTATATTTGTAAACATTAATAACTTAATGACAATTATTACGTAATCACTATATAATTAAAATTATAATTATAATTGTATTTCTAAACACTAATATAACTTAATGACAACGATAATAATAATTATTACGTGTTTACTATTAGAATTATAATAATAATTAATATTTCATAATTAATAATAATGTTAAAATTATAATTATAATTGTAATTATAATTGTAGTTATATTTCTAAATATTAACAACTTAATGACAACAATGTTAATAATTATTACGTGGTTGGTATTATAATTATAATAATAATTATTATTTTATAATTAATACTAATATTATAATTGTAATTGTAATTATATTTGTAAACATTAATAACTTAATGCCAACAATAATGATAATTATTAGTTAATTTCTATAGTAATTATATTAATAATTATTGTTATTATTATATACTTAATATTATAATTATAATTATAATTATAATTGCATTTCTAAACATTAATATAACTTAATGACGGCGATAATAATAATTATTACGTGTTTGCTGTTATAATCATAAAAATAATTATTATTTTTATAAGTAATAGTAATATTAAAATTATAATTGTAATTATAATTGTAATTATATTTCTAAATATTAATAACTTAATGACAACAATAATAATAATTATTACGTGGTTGCTATTATAATTATAATTATAATAGTTATTAATATTTTTATATAATTAATACTAATATTATAATTATAATTATAATTGTAATTATATTTGTAAACATTAATAACTTAATGTCGACAATAATAATAATAATTATTTAATTTCTATTGTAATTATAAAAATAATAATAATAATTATTATATAATTAATATTAATGTTATAATTGTAATTATATTTGTAAACATTAATAAGTTAATGACAATGATAATAATAATTATTAAGTGATTACTATTATAATTATAATGATAATAATAATAATTATTATTATATAATTAATATTAATATTATAATTATAGTTATAATTGTAATTATAATTATAATCATTATTGTTATCATAACATTAGTCATTATCATTATTAATATGAATACATAATTGTAATTAAATGTAAAGTCAATGAATGCCCATTTTAGTAATTTGCCACCTCCAAAAGTGTTTTTACAAATTCACATCCAAACAAATTCACACATATAAAAGCATTTCTGCATTAACCTATCCAAACATAAAATGCAGAAAAACACTTAGGCTATGTTTGTTTGGATATACTTGCTTTTACCTGTAAATGTAATTAATTTACTGTAGCAAATACCTTGTTTGTTTGGGTGTATTTGTAAATGTAGGGGGTAATTGAATTTACACTGGAATGAATAATTGGACGTACTTGGTTTTATGCCCAAATTGGGCGTAAAACAAAATACTTCACAACCAACCCATTCTCATCCTCCGCTTATCTCATCCTTCACAGCAACGTCTTTCCCATAAAACAACCCCTCCTGCTGCGTCGCCAGCAAGGTTCATCCGACAAGGTCTCTCGAGCTAGTGCGAGTTCTGCTCTTCTCGGGGAGGGACCTTGGACCCTCTGCCTCGCTAAGCTCGTCTCTCCCCATTCTCCATCCTCTATTGCTGCCGGCGCATAGCCTACCTTTGTCATTGTTGCCCTTTTCTCTCTGCCACCCAATCGCCTTCATCGCCAACTCATTGTAGTCGACAACATCCACTGGTGTGGTACTCCGCCATCTTCTCCTCATCCTTTGCTTCATTCTAGTTTATTTTTGGGGTTTGATCTTGATTTCCTTTGTTCTTGGTTTCATTGATTTGGATGCCGTTTTTCCATGTTGAAGTGGTGTTCTTGAATTTGGGCCGCGATATAGCTTGGCTTAATCTGGGTTGTTTTCCGATTGTGGAAAGTTTTAGTCTTAGGGTTGGTTGTTTTTCTCCCTCTTCTCCTTGTCATGCTTTTTGCAACACCTGTCTTCGAATTCTCTCCGGAGACTCTCCGGCGAGGTCTTCTGTTGTTCTTTCCATTTCTTTCGATCTTGAGACGGTTAGGTATGTGAATTCCCAATTTTTTTCTTTTGTTTTTTGCATAATTTTTTGTTTTAGCAGATATGCCTTTGAACCCTTGAAACCCATGATTGATCGTGGTGACTGTCTAATAATGATTTATTTATAATGATTATTGTTGTTGTTCTTGTTGTTCTTTGTGTTAATTCTGAGAAGCAACTCTAATCACCAGTTGATCATATCATGGTGCAAAATGATTACTGTACCAAGTTAAATCCTCAAATCCTAAGTCTTTGCTTCGGTGCAGGTCCATTGACTTTCAAATAAAAGCTTGGTGGAGAAGCACATACATTGCCACTACTTCTATTTATATTTGCAACGAGGCATCTCTGTCATTTTGGAATTACAACAGTAATCTCTTCCATTTTATGTATTATATTCATTGTCTGCTTCCATTTTATGCATTATATTCATCGTCTGCTTCCATTTCATCATTTGCTTCTATTTATAATTCAGCTGTTCTTCACATGTGTTATATTGTTTGATTTTATAAACATGTATTTCTCTGTCTGACAGAGCAATGAATAACATAAGGTTGCATCATCTTGGAAGGCTACCATTCCAAAAAGATAAATACTCTATTGTAAATAATGTTCACCTGATTTGTAAGAGCCAATTAGTAATGACAAATAGACCAAAAACTATCCCTATAGATTGCATGTTGCTTTGGGTTCTTGATGCCCACAATTGTTCTATGAATGGAACTTTGTATTGAGTTATTTGGTCCTGCTAAAGAAGTTATTGATTTGGATCTTAATCATAGACCCTAAGATGCTAGTTATTTTAAGATTTACTAGAATAAATGTAGAAAATTTATTTAGTAGAACAAACATACAGATTGCAAGGGTGCATGTTGGGTTTGATGTTTTTGTTGGTGGTTTAAGTACATCAAAGATAGGTTTTGCAGGGTGGTTCAAGTACATCAAAGATAAGTACATAAAGATATGGTTTTATATATATCCAAATCAAAAGATGTATATGAGAGACTAATAGCTACATTATATATGTATATGTGCTTTGCTTGATCGATATGAAGGAAATAAGCAAAGGTGCAATCTCAGTCATGGTTGTGGATTCCTCTTGGTGGGCATCTCATCCTTCTTTTTCTTGGTGATAACTTGGATTCCAAAAGCCAACCTTTTTATTAATTTGCAGCAACTAATAGCTTGATCAGTTGTTGTCCAACCTGTAGAACACTTAAATGTGGCCATGTATTTAAATTAAGCACAAAACTGAACATTGATCGGTCTTCAACAGATTACTACTGCATTAATGACATGTTATCATAATTGTTGTAAATGATGCATTATTTAATACTCTATATAATTCTTATATTATGTCCTTCTTGGTCTACATTATATCCAAATCTAAATATTGTGCTATTTTTGTGGGAAATGTTATCATGTTTTTCATTTGGTTTTAACTTTTGTACTTTAGAAATTATAGATGGATAAGGATGTCAGAAAAGATCAGTTACATGCCATGCGAACAACATTTTTAGTTGCAACTTACATCATCACATTGATTTTGCGTAGCAAAAGACGTAGAGTTTGTAGAGAACCATCAAGAAGTCGGAAACATGGTCCGTATGAATAAATCAACTTTCTTCAATCTTTGCTCTATAATGAGACGAAAGAACCTTATGTGAGATACGTTACACATCACAATCGAAGAACAATTATTGATGTTGACACAACCAACGCAACCGTGTCATTGTCCACAATTTTCTTAGGTCCGGGGAGACTATTAGCAGGTACTTCAATCATGTGCTTTACGCAATTGGACAGTTACGTGATGAGTATGTGCGCCCACCTAGTACACAAACGCCAACGTACATAACATCGAGGCCCACCTTATACCCTTATTTCAAGGTAGTGATAAATTTTTTACTTTTCCGGAATTTAGTACCCGATAAACAAATCTCAGTAAATCTATATTAATGGTAGGACTGTATTGGTGCGCTAGATGGGACCCATATCCATGCTTCCGTTCCTGCATCTGAGGTTGCATCATTCCGTGGACGAAAAGCATACCCTACGCAAAATGTGCTTGCTGCTGTGGATTTTAATTTGCGTTTTACCTACATACTTGCTGGATGGGAAGGTTCGGCACATGATGCTCTGGTCTTACGAGATGCACTCCAGAGGCCGAATGGCCTATCAGTCCCTGAAGGTATCTATTTTATGTAGTTTTTTCTTAGGTTACAAAACGACAATAATCTAATAACTATAACGTTGTTAACTATCATATTTGAATTTTTTTAGGAAAGTATTACTTGGTTGATGAGGGGTACGCTACAAGACCAGGCTTTATTTCTCCTTACAGAGGTGTTAGGTACCACCTCAAAGAGTTTGGCTGACGAACGCCAGCAAACTATAAAGAACTCTTCAACCTTCGTCATTCATCAGCACGTACCATAATTGAACGTGCATTTGGGTCGCTTATGGGGAGTTTCAAAATTCTCACTAGTAGACCATTTTTCCCGTTCAAAACTCAGGCTGAACTAGTTTTGGTTGCATGTATTTTACATAATTACATCTTAAGTGGGGGTGTAGACACTTTCATACCATCTGAGGAAGAATGGATTCCGCATCGGCCACAGTCACAAAGTAACATAAGGGAACAAAGAGAAGAGGCCCAAGAGTGGGTCGCATATCGAGAAACAATTGCGTGCAATATGTAGGCAAATAAGTAGGCAATACTTTTAGTTAAGACCTTGAGTTGTACTATTATATTTTTGTGGACAAGTAATTTTGATATGTACTTAATCAAATGCTATGTTTTGTTATAGTGTTTAGTATTCCCACTTTGAAATTTAATTATATTGTATACAACAGTTATTTTGATAACAATTTCGTTGTTCTTTTTTAAATATTGCTTGTGTGTTTGCTAATTACAGAATGGATAGCATGAGAGCATCAAATGATAGCCAAGCATCGATAGTAAGCAGTCCTACGAAGAGAACTAGTGGCCATAAAAGGTGGACATCTGCTGAAAGCCGCTTCTTTATAAGGTTCATGGCTTCCCAAGTGGAACGAGGCTTTAAAGTCGATAAAGGTTTCAAACCTCAAGCATTCCATGCTGCAATTAAGGCGATGAAATAAGAGTTCGATATCATAGTTACTGAATCAAATGTGTCCAACCACCTAAGGACAATTCGCAAACGATGGGCAAGAATTAAAAACCTGAAAGAATTAAGTGGAATGGGTTGGATGATAGACTGAAAATGATAATCATCAGTGAGTCAGAGTATAAGAACTATATCAAGGTATTAATTTACTTGGAAGTTGATTTGTGTTTATAATTCCTTATAATTTTCCTTTATGTGTTAACCTTTGCTAATTGGTTCTTGTGTATTAGATTCATCCACAAGATGAACCATTTTTAAACAAGCCAATTGAAGATCATGACTTGCTAGAGAGTATTTGTGGTAATGACCAGGCTAGTGGACGCCACGCTGTTCACTTTGGAGATGAAATTGGCACAAACATGTATGCTAATGAAAACATCAGTCATTCGTCTCAAATTGGTGGTCTTGATGGTATGTCGTTTGAGGAGACAGAGCTTCATGCAAATATGTCACCACCTATCCACACCCGTTCAGAAAGCTCAGAACCAAGGGGAACAACTTCCACGCAGACAAGAAAAGGAAAATGAAAAAGAAAATTGATATCCGAAGTTGAAGCAATACAAGTGATGAATAGCATATTTAAAGAGGCACTTGGAGCAATGAATTTGACATGTACTTTAGCCTTTACAAAAGACGTAATGAATGAGTGCATGAAATTGAAAGCACATATATACTCTGGTCGTCAAATTAACAGAGCCTATGATTGGTTGATAGGCGATGAAATGAGAGCTATATCTTTTTTAGCGAAGGATGAAGAGCTCAGAATGTATTGGGCAGAAGAATTTTTTGCATCTGTGCCTAACCAAGGAGGAGGGCCTCAAGGGCAAAATTAGACATGCTAGAATCTAATGTTTACGCATTACTTTAGAGTTATTGATGTCTTCCGGTGTTGGAATGGTTTATATTTTTAATTTAGCTTATGATTGTGACTATGAACAATGAACTAGGTTGTACTTTGGTGTATGTTTTGGATTTAGCCTTGTAATTGGCTAATGGTGTGTGTTTTGGTGTATGGTTTTCTTGCAATGTTTGATTATGTTCTTTGTTCAGGATTATGCTTAAAATGTTGACTATACTATTGAAAGTGAATGAATATTGTATATGATTTTTAGGATGTGTTTAAATGTGTGAGAAATATGGTTTATACGCGTATGATGCCAAAATTGATGTTTTTGAAAGTAAATGAATGTTGTGTATGATTTTTAGGATGTGTTCAAATGTGTTGGTGACATTTTTTTCATACCCTTTTAATGACAAAACTTGATGTTTTTAAAGTGAATGAATATGGTATATGATTCTTAGGATGTGCTCAAATATTGTAAAGAACTTGCATGTATTAATGCCTTTATATAGATTGAATGAAAATATTGATTTTAAAATTTAATGTTAATAAATTTAAATAACAAAATTTTTTAAAACCAATTAAAAATTAATAACAATTACATCAATATAAGTAACAATTAAAAATAATAATAATGTAATATTTAAATTGGTTAATATAATAATTACATTAAAAAAATCTTCACTAAAAAAAATGAGAAACCCAAAAAATGTGAGTATTTATAAAGGTGTTGGGGGTAATCTCACCATGAGTGACCATATCTCTTAACTACATCAAACCAAACACCAAATTCTGAAATGCAGTAATTCCAATTACAAATAACGAAACACCAGATTTTGCAATTACTGTACTTTCAAATTCATGTACTTTCAATTACATTGTAATTGAATTTACAATTACAGCTAACCAAACGCTACCTTAACTTACTTTGAAAAACACTTTTTTTAAAAGTGCTTCCTTAAAACTTAACTTTTGATTTTGTTTCTCCGGGAGGTTACTCGCGAGTGAGCATAACCTTTCTGCTGACGTGGCTACTGGAATTTGCACAGTCAGCAGAATGATGCGTGGCCATATGGGTGACATGGCATCATGGTGAGTGACACAGTAATGCTGACTGTGCAAATTCCGGTAGACACGCCAACAGAAAGGTTATGCTCACTCGCGAGTAACCTCCCGGAGAAACAAAATCGAAAGTTAGTAACCTTTTTGATACAAATTAAAACATGGTGACCTTAATGAAAAAAGTCCAAACTTAGTGATCTACAAAAAATTTAATCCTAGCTTTTGCCTCCATTCCCTTCATCCGGAAAGAGGAAAAATAGAGAAATGAATAAAAAAAGAGAGGGACAACACAAGCATGATACCGTTTAGTAATTTACCATTGAAAAAGTTCTTTTAAGAATACACATCCAAACAGCTTTAACACAAATAAAAGTATTTTTATATTAATTTGTCCAAGCATAAAATGCAGAGAAGTATTTAACTTACTCTGAGAAATATTTATTTTAAAAATACTTCTACCAAACTGAAAACAAAAACACGGTTTTTTTTAAGCTAATTCAAACAACACCTAAATGGCCCAAATCAACTGGTAATTACCTGTGCCACTAGATGGAGAGCTACCACATGCCTTTTATATATATCTATATAACCTTAGGAAAAAAACTACATATATACATAATTTATGGCGCACGAAATGTGGGGGCCTCTCATTGGCCTTATGACGAAAAGCAAATGTGCAAATATATATATATATATACTATATATAATGTTCATCCCCTAAAGTTCCCCGTACCACCCTTTGTCAAGCTTTTATTGGTTGCCTTTTATTTATTTTATCTTTTTTGCATTCAATGGGTCCCACACCTCCATATTTCCTCTCAATATATACTACTATATACTTTATTTTATCTCAATTAAACTACTAATATATACTAATATATACTTTATTTCCTCTCAATACATACTTTATTTTCTCCCAACTAAACTAATTTTGAATTTTATAAAATAAAATTTATTTTTTTATTATTTGTCCTCGATTTATTAAAATATAAAGTACAAAATTATTTTAATGGGGAGAAAATAAAGTTTATTTTCTAAATTTTAAAAAATTTAAAATATAAAAATATAAAAGAAACAATGTATAAGATTTAGTTTTTAAAATAAATACTTAATAAATTAATTAGATTTTGAGTGAAATCATCAAAACCTGAATTGAAAAATACTAGATTGAAAAACACTAAACTGGGACAAATCCCCTAAAGCTCCAAAAATACACTAAACTGATTGTTTTTATTTATTTATTTTCATTTTTGCATTCAATGGGTCCCACACCTCCCACTTTTCTTTCAATAGATACTAATATATACTTTATTTTCTCTCAATTAAACTATTAATATATATAATATATACTAATACATACTAATATATACTTTATTTCCTCTCAATACATACTTTATTTTCTCCCAATTAAACTAATTTTAAATTTTATATTATTATTATTTGTCCTCTATTTATTAAAATATAAAATGCAAAATTATTTTAATTGGGAGAAAATAAAGTTTATTTTCTAAATTTTAAAAAATTTAAAATATAAAAACATAAAAGAAACAATAGATAAGGTTTAGTTTTCAAAATAAAAACTTAATAAATGAATTAGATTTTGAGTAGGGTCATTAAAGCCCTAATTGAAAAATACTAGACTGAACAATATTGGACTGAAGCCAAACCCCCTTGAAAGACACACACTTTATTTTATTTTATTTTATTTTAATGATTAAAAATGACATGATTAAATCTTGTGGCTTTTTTTTTTATTTTTCATGTCCCACTATATGAGTGGGGTTTATCAAAATTAAAATATCAACATGAGAGCGGTTTAATTTATATTGTTGTTGTTGTTATTATTATTATTATTATTATTATTATTTTATTATTATTATTATTATTATTATTATTATTGTATGTTATACAATTTTTTTATTGTTTTATTCATTTATTTTTGACAAAATATGATAAACGTATAGTAATAAATACAAGATGTCAATTACATTCAATAGTTAATTATGTCCTCATCTTACTTTAATTTTAAGATTTGATTTCATATATTCTCCGAATGAATCAAAACCCTGAAAATTTTTAATTTATAATATGAAATAAAAAAAAGAATAATGGAGTTGTTGTCCTTGATCTAAACCATTATAAATAAATAAAAGTAAAAGTTAGTTACTTCACAAATAATCCTTGAACTAATTTTAAAAAATTAATATTAATATTATAGTTTAATTTGAAGTTACAGTTACAATCACTTTGATTTTAACACTTAAAATTCATGCAAATTAAGTTATAGTTTAATTGGTGAAGTAAAAATGAGTTACTTTTACAAAAAATTCTTGAATAATGCATTGTTTTAATTTTAAGTTATAGTTACAACAACTTTGATTTTATTAATATGAATATTTTTTAAAACTAAATAAAAGATGTAATTAATACATGGGAAATTTTTATTAAGCTTCTCTTAAAGCCATTTGTCAAGTTTTAAGATATTATTAATAGTAATAATACTTGAATAATGGAGGTTTGATTTTCTTTGTTCACTTTCTTTTGTTGTTTTTTTTATTAATTTATTGATGGTGATGTTCATCATATTTTATGTTTATGTGCTATATCTTTTTCAATGAAGATTTCTCTAAGATACACTAATAAATATTGGTCTTAATTTAGGTGTCATCTTTGCAGCATAACAATGAGTAAAGGGAAAGAGTTTGAATCTGATCAAATACATCAACGAACACTTCAAAGACTATATTTTTTTTTAATGTATAGTTAACCTAATATGAAATATCACACTTACAATTTTTTTTAAAATTATTTAAAAAACTCGAGAAAGAATATTAATCTTAAATATATGTATAAGATATTGCAAAGCAGCAGTTTGCTGAGGATTTGTTTTTATTCTCTGTGGTTCTGCAATTGTTAATGTACTCACGGGTAAGAACATCTGTGCCACAAATTCCTTAATACCTCTTACCCTCATAGTTTATACTTAAGCTTGAGGATTAAAAGCCACATTCTTGCCAAATTACATACATTGTCATTGGTATGTACTATTAATTTGAAGTACAGACACATTATTGAATTTTAGTTATTGTTTGTTAAGTAAATTTGATCAATTGCTGTGAAAAAACATTGAATAATTGTGAACATGATTTCTTAAAATATCACTTTTTTAGTATAATTATTACTGAATTTTTTTAAAATATTATTACAATTTACATGAATCCCGGCGCGTAAGCCCGGGCATCCATGCTAGTACTATGTTAATTTTACGCCCACCACTGCAACTAGTGATCGCTTTGCTTCTCCGCATGCCATTTGTCCATTTTTATTGGTTTGTTTATTTTTCCTTGCTATTTAACGGCTGTGAATAATAACAATTTACTTTTAACATTGTTTTTATTTTTAATTTTGTTTTTATTATTTTCATTTTCTTATAATTTTGTTTTAATTATATTTATTGATTTCTCCACACTATTTTGTTGTCTTTTAATTTTATCTTTGTTGTTTGTTGCTATTATTTTTAACAATAAAATAAATAGATTGACTGTTTTTTATTTAAAATTTTCTTTTATTGTTTTTCATACATATACATATGTACGAAATTATATATATAAGTTTCTTGAGTATATTATGTCGTTATTAACTATAGTTTTATTTAATGTATTTAATTTATTCGTATTTTAGTTTTTGTATATTATATGTGTTTTCATTGTTTTCCATATATACATATATGTGCTATATATAAATTCAACGGTGATTTTGAAAGTTTCCTTTTTAACTCATTATTTTCATTATTTTTATTTTTTTTGTTTTAATTCTGCTTTTATTTTTTTCATACATATACATACATAAATATAATTCTTTTTGCATATTATATCATTTGTTATTGTTTTATTAAATGTATCTAATGTATTTATTTTTCATACATATGTGGTATATATATATATATATATATATATACATGATTTTGCCTTTTTTAATTTTTTTAATTTTTTTTAACAACAAAATAAATAAAAGTATTGTTTCTTTAATGATTTTTTTTATTTTTTTTTATTTTTATTTCCCCATTATTTTTAAGTGCTTTTATATAGATTTAGACATGATTTTATGTATTTTGATTTCTTTTTGTTGTTTCTTTTTGTTGTTATTGAACAATAAATATATAGTCAATTTATCATTATTTTATTTTGATATATAATATAATATTATGTGTATATACATCTTATATGCTTAATAATAATAACATTCTTATTTATTTATTTTTTAATTTTATCTAAAGTTTTTTTATTATTTTTCATACATATATGGATATATAGACATGACTTTAGTGCGTTCTACTTTTATTTATGTTGTTTGCTTTTATTTCTTTTTATTTTCATATATAATCTGTATTAGAATATTATATTTATAGTATACCTATAATGTTATTTGTTCTTACTATTTTTATATTTTAAAGTATACCTATATATATATATATATATATTTAGTGATAGAAATGTAAAAGCACCATATCTATGGCACTTTGCCAAATGCTAAAAGGAATCCTTGGCATCTGTTAAAAGCGTTGCACAACCTGTTGTTTATAGTACGCACATAGTTTACATAAATTCACCATGGCGAAGAAATTTTGGAATTGCTTCTCCAGAAATAAATGTAGTTATTAATGTCATTGGAAGGCTGACATGTGAAGATTGGAGAAACAGAAAAAAAAAAAAAAGCTTGTGTTGCATCTCCTAAATTATGTTGGAGATCAAGGGCTCATTTGAAAATAGATTTTTTTAATTTATGAATAAACTTTTTCTGCGAGATGAAATCTTGTTTGTTGTTTTGCTTTCTTATTTTATATGAATGAGTGCATCTAGGTTTGCAATGCCTTTATAATTTTTTGGTTTAACCCCTATTTAGTCCTTCTATTATGGGTAACCTGCCCATGTAGTCCCTCTATTATAATTTGTCTTGTAGAAGTCCCTCTATTATAATGCCGTCCGTTTGGTCGTCTGACCTGCTGACGTGGCGTCATTAATTTTTGAAAAAACAATTAAAAATTCTGGGACGCTGCGTGGACGAGGTTAATGAATGGTTAAACCCGTAGCTAACGGGTCCGGATCCGATTTTAGATCCAGATCCGTTAGCTAAAAGGGATTTCTTCTTATTCCTCTCATCTTCATTCTCCAATCTCGTGAAATCATCCTCACTCCCTGTCCACTATCAATTGATCCACAGTCGCATGAGAAGCTTGTTGGCCAAGCTCTCTAATTGCTTCACTGCTTCCGTTAGGCGTTCTAGTGCTCCCAGTGGCTTAGATTGATATCAGCAAGTACGCCAACGCTTCTGGTGGACCATTACCAAAAGGTGTGTTCTTTATGCCATAACTTAGATAGAGACAGGTTGTACAAACTTCAATTTATGTTAATTTGATTATTGATATGTTGAGGACCACTACTTTTTTAAAGCCAGTATTTAGTTTGACATGTTCTTTTCACATGTTCTTCTGGCATTTGGTTGCAGTTTTTTTCTAGATTGGTAGGCCCACACAAGATATAGTAAAGGTGCAAATGACCATCATGTGGAAGATTCTATACTAAATTAGTTAATGAACATTGCACTATGGGTGTAACTAGTTAATTGTATTCTGACCCACTCTATAGTGATTAGTTATTTAAAAAGGTTGTTAATTGAATTCTTGGTTTGTTAACTATATAATGTTACTTGCTTTGGATTTATGTGCAACTAGTGTAGTAGAAAGCTTCTGATTCTGTTTAAATTTTATAACTTGGTCTGTTACTTGGTTTATATGCTTCTTATGTAATTGAAAGACCTAATTAATATCTTTATGTGTGTGTTATTAGTTTGGAATTAATTGTTATGGTCATTCATCAGAATATGGGTGAATGTGATGAGTATGTTATCAAATACCATCAAGGAGGTTTATTGCTAATAGAAGGAGGACCTAAGTATATCAATGGGAAGATGGATGAATTTGCAGTGGACTTAGATAAACTTTGTTATTGAGATTTGCTAGGAGATCTCAAAGAATTGGGATTTGCTAGTTAATTGTATACTGACCCACTCTATACTGATTAGTTATTTAAGAAGGTTGTTAATTGAATTCTTGGTTTGTTAAATATATAATGTTACTTGGTTTGGATTTATGTTCAACTAGTGTAGTAGAAAGCTTCTGATTCTGTTTAAATTTTATAACTTGGTCTGTTACTTGGTTTATATGCTTCTTATGTAATTGAAGGACCTAATTAATATATTTATGTGTGTGTTATTAGTTTGGAATTAATTGTTATGGTTTTTCATTAGAATATGGCTGAATGTGATGAGTATGTTATCAAATACCATCATGGAGGTTTATTGCTAATAGAAGGAGGACCTAAGTATATCAATGTGAAGATGGATGAATTTGCAGTGGATTTAGATAAACTTTGCTATTGGGATTTGCTAGGAGATCTCAAAGAATTGGGATATGACATTACAAAAACTTTGAAAATCTTTTACATAGATGACAATGGGACAGCGAATAATATCTCTAATGATAATGGGGTGATGGGGTTCACTGAACAATTAAAGGAAAAAAGGACAGCAGATGTTTTTGTAGAGTTTGTAGATGTTCATCATGAGAGAAGTTTACCAGAAGGATTATTACAGGGTTGTAATAGATCAAATGAAATGCAAAACAAGGATAGTATTGTTGTTGATGATGAGCACAGTAGTAATAGCAATGGGAGTGAGACAGATTATGATGATGAGGAGAGATTGGTTGATGTGACGTTTTTGGATGATAATTCTGATGTTGATGCAGAGAGGGAGGAGGCTAGGGCCAAAATTAGAGAATTTGTCCAACTTAAGGTTTCCTTGATAGATGATGCTAGCAAGGAAGATGGAGATGAAGATGAAGACACTAATGAAGAACAGGATGGAGATGTAGGTGGAGATGGGGGAGAAACCAATCAGACTAGCTGCATGCATGCAAAAAATAAGTTGGTGGCTGATAGTGATACTGGGAAAGTTACAGGGTATGAAAGTGGGTATATTTCCTCATCAGATCCTGGGAGCTATGTTGAGACAAGCGAGGGGTCAGATGCTGATGATGCTACAAGGCACAGTTCTGGTAGGAAAACCTATGACCCTAGCATAGGTTTGAAGGATTTTTATTTGAATTTAAGATTTAAAGATCTGAAATCATTTAAGAAGGAGTTAGCTGCATTCTCAACTAGAAAATGTTTTGAGTTGAAGTACATGAAAAATGATGCAAAGAGGGTTAGAGCTATCTGTTCTGCACAAGGTTGCAAATGGTTGATCCTTTGCTCTTGGTGCAACGCTCGGAAAATGTTTACAGTGAAAACATACATGTCAGAGCACTCTTGTTTGCTTGGACACACTAAGAACAGAAGAGTTACAACCCCTGTCATTGCTAGAAAATTTGGAGATTTAATAGCTTCCATGCCAATAGCAAAGTTTGTCTTCTCTGGTAGGGTGCTCACACTAGTGGAGTCATAGTTGGAAAAGAAAACCCAATGTTCTCTTCCTTCACTACTGTACAAGAATTGATGGTATATATATATAATTCTAATGATTGCTTATACGTGTATGTAGCTATAAACTGATGGTTTACATTAATTTGGGTTGTGGTTTCATGTCCAGTCAAGAAGGAATATGCTGCTATGAAGAATAGACAGAAACATGCTGCAGCTGTCCAACAGCCCAGTTCAGCAACTGGTGAAGCCCCAGAAATCTTAACACAACAGAGCACAACAAATGCATCAGTTGGAGAAGATCATGCAGCTTGCTAAAAAACAACTTGTGAAGAGGCATAAAATCCTGACCCTCACTGAAAGTAGCTGGAAAAGATGCAGTTAAGCTTGAAACTTCCTAAAGACAACTAGAGAAGCTGGAAAAAAATGGTCAAGCATATTATGGATGTTTTATGTTAGAATAGATTAATTATATACAAAAACCTATTCAATATGGTTATCTTTTGTATGTTTTTGGATATTGAATCTTAATTATGTGATCAATGAAGATTGAAAACAACTTTTGTATGTTTTGTGCCATCAATGAAGATTGAAAACAACTTTTGTATGTTTTATGTCATCAATGAAGACTGAAAAGAATTTTTTGTATGTTCTGTGCCATCGATGTCAATTATGTCTTACACTTTATAAGATTCAATAGCTTTTGTATGTTTTGTGCTATCAAAGTATCATGGCTTTATTATTTGATCAAATTAACAACTGTATTAATGCAAATTATCTTTCCAAAAATACAAATACAGCCACAACCATTGTCTACAAATTTCAACATGTGCAACTAGTTTTGTGTATTTCTCAATCAAACAAAAAAGGGTATAAACCCCTAATTAGTCCCTCTATTATAGGCAACCTGCCCATTTAGTCCCTCTAGTATAATTTGTCCCGTAGCGGCCCCTCTGTTTTGATATTTGGACAATGTAGGTCCCTCTATCATTCTGCTGAATCACCACCTTAACCAGGAGCTGAGATGAGAGGGGGCTGAAGCTCCGGGAACCCTATGTATCCTTGAATTTTTTGAAGGTCTCTGAAAAGGAATTGCTCTCAAGGGAAGAAGAGGTTGCCATTGATGATGATGCTTAGAGCTCATATGAGAGCGGGCTCGAGCTCCGGGAACCCTATGCATCCTTGAAGTTGTTTGAAGGTCTTGGAGAAAGAGACCTTGTTTCCTTATCGGGTCGGATCCGGACCCGTTAGCTACGGGTTTAACCATTCATTAACCTCGTCCACGTCAGTGTCCCAGAATTTTTAATTACTTTTTCAAAAATTAATGACACCACGTCAGCAGGTCAGACGGCCAAACGGACGGCAGTTTGACGGAGGGATCTACATTGCCCAAATGTCAAAATGTAGGGACCTCTATAGGACAAATTATAATAGAGGGACTACATGGGCAGGTTACCCATAATAGAGGGACTAAATAGGGGTTTAAACCTATTTTTTTTTACCAAGTACGGTGAAGAATAAACACACAATTTAAATACTCAATTATACTTTGAAAAGAAGTAAAATATTAGATCTTTCGAATAAATTTTATATTTGAGGATGCATATAATTGATATAATTTGATAAATATATGTACTTTGAAAGCTTCAAAATTTTCTTTTTTTTCCTTATCTTATGGAACATTTTGTTATTAGTTGAATTTCTTTTTATGATTGTTATTATTTTGTTAGTTATATTTAAATTGAGTAACACAATGAAGTATTCTTTACATTTTGATAATTATTGTTATTTTATTGATGCCATTGAACAAGAGAGTGTTGATTGTGTGTAAGATAAAGTACTTCGCGATTCATTAAAGGAGTTCTTAGAGATTGTATAAAGGGTAATAGAGACCATCACCCCAGTATGGAAGACGAATGTTGAAGTCAAGCCACACTCACCACTGCACAGAAAGAAAGAGGAAAAACGTTGATTCAGGTAAGAGAACTAAGAATGATTTATCCACACGAATGATACCAAAATTGTCAATGATTGACCATGGTAAACATGTTACTATTTAAGTATAGGTGTTGATCTTATTAATGATGATTTTAGTATGGTTAGTGTAAGGGTTGATGACCTTACACTTAGTCAGCGGGCATACATTATCACATAGGCCAAGCCACTAGGGCGCACAGCTGCGTGGATTTGGTAGCACGTGCGGTTAGCGCGACGCGTGTGTTGTGTCGGGACCAAGGGCGGGTGGAATATCCCGCACGATCATAGGCTGAGACCGTGAGGCGCGCGCATCCTGGACCGTGAGCGCGCACGTGACCAATAAGCGCGTGGGGCAAGAACGGCCATAGCAAGAGTCAAGTGTCGCAAGACTTCATCATGTAGAGTGTTAGATCTCTAGCAAGTCTAGGCGGGGCAGGACACTTGATCAGGCCGGGAGACCCAGAGCTGATTCCGGATTAACAAGGTTTTACGCAGGCGTATGCAAGTGGGCACGTGGTCGGGAGCGTTGTCGAGCCAGGGGCGACGATGGCACACGGTATTACCGCGCGTGACCGGTACTGCTGCGCGCTGTGACCAAGGGTGGCTGGTTAAAAGCTACAGTTGCGTCAGAGGACACTGCAAGCTAAGTGAAGTCAGAGAATTCACGCCAGACCTGTATTGGGCATAAGGCTCAATCAACCTTGGATTTGGAGTAGCTCTTGTAATAGGGTCTAATGTGTCTTTGGGAGGAAACAATGCCAGTTGGTGTTGGTTTTAGTCATGGTTGTAAACATTTCTCAATCTAAGAGAGTTTATGTTTTTATCTCTCAAAATGGGTTCCATGTGTCGTGTTTCTCGTACCGCGGATGTTTTCCTGTTTTGCTCGCTTGTTATTATTTTCGCTGTGCTTGTACTGCAAACAGGAATTCACTAACTGTTCTTGCAAGGAAAGGCTGACCTGTCGCTATGGTGCATGTCAGGTGCCGCACGGCCGAAGGTGATCGGTTAAGGCCGTGACAGTTAGCAAGGTGATGTCCTATTTGTTTGAGCCCCTATGAGAAATGAAACAAGTACTCAAGTTAGTGACATCAAACAAGTGCTTATTTGGAGACAACCCTAGTGTTTAGTTGACTTTATATCTCTTAGTTTAGTTTAGTTTGTTTTTAGTACTTAGTTTTGTTAGAATAAATTGATAATCTCACGTGTCTGTCATTTTTTATCTTCCATAATTGGTTAAATTAATTGTGTGCATGTTAGTGTATAAAATTGTAGATTAATGCTCTTTCTTTTAGAAGGTTTTGAGGAAGTTGGAGAATTTTCAACATAAAGTTAGAGTATACATACACCCTTATGGTCATAAGTGTGGTGGCTTGAGGGAACTCGAAAGGCACACCAGCATAGATATAGCCATAATATAGGTTGTGTGCCCTTGACAAGGTAGAACGTAGGCACACTTACAGTCAGAAGGAAGGCATATGAGTTAGCTAGAGAACTACACCATCACTTTTACAGCCGTAAGTTTGGCCATATGCAAAATCCAAGCACTCACGGGCATGCTTACGCCTATAAGAATGGCTACGAGGAGTTAGCAGAATGGCATGCCACCCCTTCACGGCTATAACTCTGTTAGTGTGCAAAATATGCCCCACTAGCATGCTTATGGCCATAAAGAAGCTAAGATACCAAAAGCCAAGTATATGTTTGTTCTGACTCACAAAGGCACTCATAAGCCAAGTATATGCTTATGGTCATAAGCTACCTTTTGCATAACCATAACTCATGGCTTTTTGGTTTCCATTGGCACCTTTCGAGGCTCTAGTGAGCTCTCCTTTGCTCTTTCACCTCCAAATCTACTTCTCCACTTCCTACACACCTTTTAGCGAACTCTCATGTTGATTGGTATTTACATTGCAGATTTTCTCTTTAATTCGAGTTTTCTTCATCCTAATCCTAGGTATGAAAATGAAAAGTGTTTTTATTTCTTAATATCTTTTGGTGACTATTGCTTCATCAAGCAATGAAAAAAGGTTTGTAGGATGAGTGTGAGTCATTTTAAGTGGATTTGATTATATAAGGAGCACATGACCAGTGTGTGAGCATCTTGTTAGTCACAAACCAGGGCTTACAATTGTAAGGACTGACCATGTGAAAATTCTATGCAAACCATTTTGATCTAATTTTTATATTTCTTACTGTAGGAACATATTAGGAATAAAGGGACCACAATTAAACTAGTAAAGCGACAGAGGAGAAAGGGCCCTTCTTTCGAGAATCTCTCTGATACTCTCTTTCATAGCAGGAGAGATTTGAGCCTCTGTGGATAAGATATTTCAACTAGACTTATATTGTTTCCTAAACTATCTTTGAACAGTTGAGTTTGACCCAAGAGTTTCGAGAGCATGTCAATTTTATTAGCTAGGATTTGATTTTTTTTTTAATCACTTTTTGTTATGTGACAGCCAGTTTCTCTTTTGAAGTGTAAAATCTAGTCTTGGAAAAGCGGACACCTAGTATGATCTACCAAAAAAGAGGCAACCTTTAAGGTATGAAGGTCGAAAATTACTATCTTTGGTGTGTGCAATCACTCTTAGAAAGTGTAATCTTTTTGTTTAAGAAGTGTTTAGTAAAATTAGACTTCTATTTAAAATTTTGTAATTTTAGAAATATTTGTGGAAAAGAATTTTTTATGTTATCTTGATAAATTTGTAGATTTATTAAATCAATATACTAATTATATTTATCATGTTTGGTATTGCATTTGGCACCTCATTAATAAATCATTAAATTTGCATTAGTGGCATAGCATTTGACACAGAATTATTAAACTATATATTTGTATATTGTGCATGGTATTTTAATTTTATTTTTGGCACAACATTTGCCACGGTAAGATTAATTTATTATATTTGCATGTTTGACACCCATTTGGCACACTATTATTAATTTATTATATTTGCAACTGATTATTGCATGATATACACATTTCCATATGAAATATACGTGCACTTCGCTTGTTTTCTTACATGATTTTTTTGATTTAGTGATGCATCAAGTATTTTGTGCAATGATGTATAGGTAAACAAGTATTAGAATAAAATAATAAAATTAGAGCAAATTGGAAGGAAACAACGAAAAAATGACATTCCCAAGAAAAGCATGGCCCAAGCACCACCAAGCTTAGGGCATAGAAATTACATCATTAATTTGGAAAATCAAGAACACGAACCTTGCACAGTTTTCCTATCCATAATACAACAGTGTCTCAAGAAGCAAGGGTGTATTCCTTGGCCTTGCTGATTATTGGAATTCAAATTCATGAAGATTCAAGTTATGAGTGCCACCAGTAATTAGCACAAGTCGAACACAACCAAAGCACAACCATGCACTATTTTTTTCCTGCAATTTAAAGCCGAAAGTTAGGCTTTATTGTAGACTTTTTGGTGAGTTCTTCATAGACAGTGACGGTTCCAATTGAAAGTCAAAGACAACCACTAAAGAATGAGTTGATGATGTTCTTTTAACCCTTCTGATTCGAGATATGCAGCTTCATCACCAACTATTGAGAGAAGTTTGAGGGTGTTTTACAATTACCTCAATCTTGTCTTTGGTTTTGGATTGTATTTTGATTCTACTTAACATGATAGGCTAAACCTTCATCAATGCCTTAAGACTATTTGTATTTGATTTCCTTTATTATATTAGCTTTTGTGTTTTCTTGTGCATCTTCTATATTGCTTCATGCTTGTAATTGCTAGTGCAAAAGTCTTAATTTTATATCTAAATTGCATGATTAAGATTGAGAAATCAATCATATTAGGTCACACATAAGAGGTGAAAGTTAAGTACATGTCTAGAGAAAGGGTGTATGATATTGAATTCTCTCGATTATGATTAAACTTAATAAAATGATCCACCGAGAGCTAATGCAATCATAGGGCAATTATCATTCTCACATGGCATTAGAGTTGCTTACCTGGACTAAAGTGGTTAACTAATCTAGGAATTCTCACGGTTCAAGAATACTCAATCAATAATCCCCATGTAGGAAATCATTTGCAAAAATGTATTGAGGGGACTGTGTCTGAGATACCATTCCATCTCCTTATCGATTCCTACTTCTCCATCTTGAGTCTTTGTTTTCTCTTATTCTCCACTTAGGTCTAGCACCATCAAGTATTTTCTTAGGCTAGATAATTGAAGAGCAATCAATACTAAGAGGAGTGGTTCTTGTAGATTCGACTACTTAACTTTCAGGTACAATTTACTTAAGTGACCTATATACTTGTCACTGTGTATACATAGTTAGGGAGTTCACCAACATGTTTTGCAAAGCATGTGACATAATAGTTTTAGTTTATTAGATTTGTATTTTAGCAAAGGCTATGAAATTGTTATATTTGCTTATTTTGGACTGGGCATGATATAATTAATTCACTATGTTACATGTTTAGTATGGCATTCGACACAGTATTATTAATTTACTATATTTACATGATTAGCACGACAATTAGCACAGTATGAGAATTTATTAGATTTATATTTTTGGTAGTACATATGGCATGGTATTATTAAATTATACTATTTACATGTTTAAGATAGTATTTGGGATGGTATTATTAGTTTATTAGATTTTCATTTTTGGTATGGTATTTGGCACAGGATTCGAATGTAGAATGTTTTTTTATTATAGTTTTTCATGATAATTGGCACAATTCTTTTTTATGATGTCAAATATCATGATAAAGTTGGCATGATTTTTTGTGACAATTTTGTGGTCCAAATTTAGTAATTTTTTCTTATAGTGAACGGCTACTAGCTAGTCTCTTTATCTATTATCACTTCTCAAGTATTTGTACATGATTTTTATTTAAATTATCACTTAATGTTTTGGGTATGCATAATGAAAAATTGAAATTTGTTATATATAAAATTTAATAAAATGATTTGCTATATTTTAATTATGTTGTGAAGTAAACAGGATCTTAAGATGCAACTATTTATTATGCTTTGTTTCATATGACATAACTCTACTAGTGGACTCAAAAAACATTTGTATGTTCAATATGCATTTATTTTAATTTTGTAATGTTATTATTTTGCAATATGTCGGTTGCGCTATCAAAGGCTTAAGATTTTATGTGGAACTATAAATGAACTCCATGAATGAACTCAACCATAATAGAATTTGTTTTAATTTTGTAATAGCACATTACGTGTAGCACGCATATATAGAGTGAGTTTTGAATAGTATATGTTCCAGTTATCATGTAAAACTTGTATTTATAATATTACATAATAAGCGCAAAATAATTTATAATGTATTTTTTTTTAATTTTATAATGACATATATGCGTCTTTATTAGGTTGTATATTTTATTTGAGTTTTTAATGACATAATATTTTCTTTTCTAAAATGATTCTCATTGATTTAGCAATATGCATCTTGTTTTGTACTTTATAAATGTTAGAGTATATTTACTATATTTACTTGTACTTGTATATACCTTTGTTCACACATACGTATATTTATACTTTTGTATTTATTTATTGGGTTGTTACCCTTAATGAAGTTAAGCTCACTTTTATAACATATCACATGGTATCAGAGCGATTTAGATAATTTTTTTTTCTGGCCATCTTTTCCTTTGCGGATCGATACCGGTGTGAGCTTTAGGGAGTCGGATCCAACCTCTTCTCCGGTGTTCGACTTCACCATCATGCACTGCGGCCGTTGGCTCCACCGTGAGTTTGAGGAAATATGTTAGAGTATATTTATTATATTTACTTGTACTTGTACATACCTCTGTTCACACATACTTATATTTATACTCTTGTATCTATTTATTAGGTTGCTACTCTTAATGAAATTAAGCTTACTTTTATAACATCTCACAATGAATATGCTACTATATATAAAAGATCACTTGAAGATTTCAGTTAGGTAACTCGACATAAAAATCAGGTGACCTATATGCCATTTCGAATAGATTCATAATAGAATCGAGTTGAGATTTCCAAAGTGGGGATCCCGTAAAAAATTCATGTTATAGTACCCACTCCCAAATGTCACCTTTGGCTTTATCTACCACTCATATTCTTTCCTCTAATTAAGTTATAATTACACTTATGTTTTCCTTATTAATATGTATCATGTCACAATTTACATTGCAATAAATCTTAACGGATTTGAATAAAGGAGAATATTTTATATAATGATGTTAAAAAAATATGGCTAAATCATTTAATTTTAATAAATAGTAAAAAAATAGTTACATTTTACTTAAAATCATTTATAATAAATATCAATGTCAGGAAGTTTGATTATATATATATTCTCCAAAGACCTAAAAAAGAAGTCATTAGAATAGATTTGGTATAACAAGAGCTGATTTAAAAAGAATTACAATAATAATATAAATATCAATAACAACAAGAAGCACGTTAAACAAATCCAGAATTCATCACAAACAGACACTTCCTCCTCGGAACTCAGCATTTTTCAAACTCCAAAAAATTAATAGATACTAAATATGGTTGTCATTAGTTTGGATACATCTCATGTTGTGCATATTCCAGGCATCTTTCTAAAATAGCCATACATCATCTCATGACGTCAACTTCGTCCAGAACCATTGTACCAGCAAAACTCTCCCCAATCTCCAAAGAAAGCAACAGAAACCTATGCAGCCTCCGTCTGATAAAATCCACAGTTTTGCAGACGCCACTACAAACTTTCCTCTCTATCCACAGCTCAACTTCAACTGTGTGGATATGCATTGAAGAATTTTATGTTTATCATACGATGTTTAATTAATTATATTCAGTCTTGGTTATATATATATATATATATATATATATATATATATACACACACATTAAACTTTTTTGGAATATTTTGTGAGTCCAGATCAGAACGAAGATTAGTGTGTAAGTGATGAATTCAGTGGTGGTGGAAGCAATAGCTATGTATCACAACCACAGCATCTCGCCATGCCAATGTGGGTCAGTCAATATGCAGGAGATTGCCGCACCGGTATCTCGAGTCTGGCATCTCATTCAGAGATTCGATCATCCTCAGTCTTATAAGCTTTTTGCCAAAGAGTGCTTTGTTCGAGTCGGGAGTGGTAGTGAGGTTGGAAGCGTTCGAGAGGTTCATATCAAGTCTGAACTCCCGGCGACCACCAGCATTGAACGTCTTGATGAACTGGATGATGAGCACCATGTCATGCGCTTTTCGATCATTGGTGGCGATCATCGTCTCACCAATTATCAGTCTACAGTTAGTCTTCATGCAGTTAGTGATAAGGTTACAATGGTGATTGAGTCTTATATTGTTGATGTTCCTTTGGGGCTCACCAAAGAAGAGACTTGTGCTTTTATAGATACTATTATCAAGTTCAACATGAGGTCTCTTGCCCAAAAGATTGCAAGGTGTATTTGAGCAATTGGAGTTGTTGCAGCTACTGCGCGCTGGAGTTCTTTACATTTCTCAATTAGTTTCTGTTTTTAGTAATATCTATCTTTTGTTATGTCTGTTCAAGCAATTAATGTTATATATGAACAACTTATAATTCAGATATAAATCAATATGATTTTTATATATGAATGCTTGTTATATTTGTCATATTTCTCTCTTTCTTTGGTGACAAATGAATGTGTATGTATACTGGAAATTGTTCCAAGAACCTTTTTATGCATCAGTGTGCCTTCAGATGTGGATAGCACCCCATGTCTCATGTGAGGTGTGTTATCTGTGTAGTATTATTGCTAATTCAAAGAGAGTGAAATTCCTGAACAATCAATGAAGTGATAAAATTAAACCTCATGGAGGGTGAGATCGATTATATATTTCATTCTATTATTTATTTTGGAAATGGAGAAGTCGTTGAGAGTTTTCAAGAAACGCCAAAATGAGTTGCTCACATTTCTTAACAAAAAAATTTGATTGATTCCGTATTTGTTTGTAATTTGGTTATAAATAAGAGAAGTATGAAAAAAATGAGAATAGAAAACAAAATCACTTTTACTAGTTTATAAACCCTTGAATGGAATATTCACTCCTCAGCTTGCAATATTTAAAGTTTTTACCAGATAATCATATTTGAGTATCATTTATTATATTATAACATAATAATATAGACCATTTGATATTAAAAGAATTGTGACTCTTTACTTGCCAAATGAGAGGTTGGGATCAACTTCTTCTTAAAAGCTTAGTTTTTCTGAGTCTCATAAAACATTAGTACTTAAGTAATCTGTCTACCTTATCAAAATATATATATATATATATTTATAAATAATTCGTATATTAACTAATATTATCATTAGGTAACATCCAGACAGACTCAAATAAAGAGTAAGCATGTGATTGGAGCAGGTGCCATATTTTAAAACTTTTACTTTTAGTAATATACTTTCTTCATTTCCATATTTTTGGCGACTAGCTGGTAAATACGTGTATAATATTAAGTATATTCTCATGTAATACTTATTAAATTTTTCCTTAACCATACATCATTACAGTTCCCGGCCTTTGTTCCTTTGATTCTATAAGTAAATAACCACTAGGGGAGTATTTTTTTAAATTTTTTATTTTATCTTTTATTTGTTGAACAAACTTTAAATCTTTATTATTAAAATGTCTTATTCTTGTCTGCTTCGTTTTTGTTATATAACGCTGTTGCTACTTGGAATAAATTTGGTTTAAGATTTTTGCAGAAAATCACTATACTAGTAGCTAAAGTTTTATTTTTCATCCGAACTTCAATTATCCTCAACCTTATAAGATCTTCATCAAAAAATGCTGCATCAAAGATGAATTACTTAAAAGTTGGCAATGATTTGAACATTCATTTCATTTTAAAACTCTCGATGACCACAACCATTGAGAATCTTGTTAAAAAGAAACAATAATCACCACATTGTGAGATTTTATATTATTAATATTGCAACCAATATCTCACATGATACTAATATATGATTAGTCCTCAAGATGTCATCAAGATCAACCTGATGATTGTTGTCGAAAGGATGGCTTATTATATTTGAACTTAAAAATTGAGATGGAGTTGCTTTTATCAAAAACAAAAGGCTTTAAAATTAAATTGAGAAAATAAGAAGAAGAAGAAGAAGATTATGATCGATATGAAGATGAATTTACGATAAGAAAAGTAAAGAAAAAGAGAAGAACACAAGAATAGTACGTTAATCTAAAGTTGAATTCATCATCCATACTAATATATCCAACACACTAATGATTATATAGACTTAATTTTATAATTCTTAAAATAGGATGGTTGCTAATAATATATAATTTATTATGATACCGCTACATCTAAATGATAGTGCTACAAAGTAATCACTTAACAAATATATCTGAATAGCCAATATACCCTAGCAAACTTATGTTAAAGTTGGATTAAGACTTTAATATGTGATGATTGTCCCATAAGTGTACTCACCAAGTAATACCTTGTGTGTGACACAAGGGTCATATTTTCCGGGATCCCAAGAGCTGCTATTATTTTCTCCTAGACGGCACTATCTAGTCTACCCAAGATAAGATTTTAACTTTAAAACTAAAATAAGATAACTATAAACATAGGGACTCAGGCACACCACATAAGTATATTAAGAAACCAATTTGCAAATAAACTACGAGGCCCCTGGGTGAGGATCCCCGCGGGAACAGAACAAGCAAGGATGGAATGGGAAATTTAATTACGGAGTTGGCTAGAGTTGTTCCGTATAGACTCGGGAGTTGACTACTCCAGAACCTCAGTGATGTAGCCCTAATCTAGTACGGGTTCCTTCATCCAGAGGATACCCCTATGATGTTTATGGGAACAGGGAGTCTTGGCTAAGGGATTCCAATGCTCTACTGGCTAGAACTATCCCTAATGCCAACGGAGGGCTACCGGCATCCGAATCTCTCGGTGTACCGGTACACTGAATCCCCCATCAAACTATATGGATCTAATACAAAAACGCATCCCGCACATCCAAATACAATCTGCAAAATGAATTGCAGAGTTCTCATGCAATCCACTACAATTAAGCACAAATAGCATGAAACCAAACAACAAACCAACATTCATTAATGAACAAATAATATTATCCAAACAAGTTCTTCCTTCAAGGTTCACCGGATGCCTGGGGACTTTGGGAGGCTAGTTCCACATCACAAAGAGAATGCCTAAAATACAAATAAATCATGAAAACAAGCTCAAGATCAAACTCTTCTTTGATATAGACTAGAGGTCGTGACGAGAATCCGGCGGATCGGTGATGACGAACTCCTAGACGTTCTCCCTTAAGTGTAATCTTCTTTTCCCTCGGATTTGTCCCTTAAATTAGCTTTCTCCCGTAGCCTTGAAGCCTTAGAGATGGAGGTGGAGAAGGGTGGCAAAAAGTCCCTTTTCATTGATGCCCTAGGTCACTTTTAATGATCATCCACCCAAGCCTTGAGGGCGTACATGCGGGTGCAAGTATGCCAGCAAGGCTCCCAGCCGAATCCCGCTGAAAAATATCCTGAGGTGCTACAGTGTTGCCACAGTACTGCAATAGCACTCCAACTACAGTAAATCTTCTACAATAATCAAGCTACAGTAGCAGAGGCTCTAAAACGCTGTTTGCGATGCAGATTTCTTCCTAATTGCGTTCTTGAACTCACCATGGCTTCCTTTAGGCCTGTAACACAATTATAATCAATTTAAACACAAAAATGGCATCAATTCATGAAAATACATGCAAACAATACAAGAATAATTCATCTAAATATATACATTTAGACACTTATTAATATGCATGGACAACATGACATCCACTATAATTGATGACTAGTAAATATCGATAACAAAATTTACTTATTGAAATTTGAGTTTAATTAGAACAAGAAACTAATTATGACATAAATATAAATCTAAGGGTAAACAAAAAATAGATAGAATTAAATAACAAGTTGTATGAAAGAAAAACAATTGAGGGTAAGTAAGATTGATTGGTTAACTATTATCAAAACAAAATGACAACTAAACAAGAGATAGGATTACTAAAAAGGGAAAAATTTACACAGAAGAAAAAAATCTTACTCTCATATGAAACATAAGAAAATAATTATGTTATTCTTTTATATGAATTTTATGTGTTTTTTTTTAAGTATTTGGGCATAAAAAACATGCTGGTTGTAGAAAACTTTGTTTTATAGATGAAAATGCAGAAGAATTGAATCACAAATAGTGTGGCAGGAAAAACTAAAATTTAAATGAGATTTATTGATGTAGGAGTTTGTGTTTTTATCAAGCGTAAATGAGATGTATTTATAGACAAAATCTAAAAGTAATAAAAAGTTAATAACAATTGGTGGTTAGGGCTATAAATAAACTAATGCACATATAGAATCTCAACTTGACTCATCAAGGACTCGGTTTGGCTCGTTTATTGCAGTAAATGAGTGATTCTTGAGCTTAAATTTTGAGTTCATAAGATAAATGAGCTAGTCTGAACACCACCATGGTGGGTTTGCTAAGACTAATGAACAGTTTTATTACTCTAGCAATTAAATATCTCATCACTAGTATAGTTGTGCCCGTGGTTATGTTATTATAGCTAGTGAACTAAGTCCTAACTCTATATTTTTTTAATGAACTGTGGTCAATCGTCGCAAATTATTGAAGCTCGGACATAGCAAAGCTCAACTCATCTGAGCTCGATTATAACTCTATTGGTGGTATCTTATGGATAAATTTTATTTTCTTCTAACCAATGCTATTTACATTTTATTCAACACATGTTCTGCATATCTTTCAAGAGTAAAAACCTTAAAACTCATGAGCATTTAACAAATACAAAAAATATTAATTTAAATAATGAAAACAAAAGAGACATGCATAACTGAGGACTAAATTACTGTTGTTGATAATGTTTATAATACTTATTATATTCTGAATCCAAGATCAACATTGTTAAAAATCAATGATGCAACATGATGATTATGTAGCACAATTTATAGTCAAGTTAGACTTATAGAACACCACACTATTTTAATCTAAAAATGATGCACATATGAGTACAATAAAGGTATGTGCCAAAGCACGAAGTAGCCATAACTTTCATCTTTCCAGGTTTAGGCCCAAACCCTGTTCAAAGGGCTCAAACATTTCCCGGTTGTCTTAAAGCCCACTGATTTGGAAATCCATGGCCATATCCCAGCAATATCCCCAAGCCCCTGAGAACTTAGGCTTGTTTGGATTGGTTTTTTAAAAAAGTGCTTATTTTAAGTTTTGAAGAAGCAATTTTAAAAAAAGTGTTTTTCATTGTAAATTAAGTGATTTTCTGTATTTTATGTTTGGATATGTTAATATAGAAGTGCTTTTATACGTGTGAATTTATTTGGATATGGATTTGTAAAAGCACTTTTAGAGGTGGCAAATTACTAAATGGGCATTCATTGACTTTACATTCAATTACTTAATAATGATAATGACTAATGTTATGATAATTATAATAGTAATAAGGTAATAATTACGATTATCGTTGTCATTAAGTCATCAATGTTTATAATTATAATTATAATTATAATTATAATATTAATTATATAATAATAATAATAATTATTATTATTATAATAATAGTAGCCACGTAATAATTATTACCATCATTGTAATTAAGTTATTAATGTTTACAAATATAATTACAATTGTGATTATAATTATAATTACAATATTAATATTAATTATATAATAATAATAATTATTATTATAATTATAATATTAATGAGGGAAATGTATTATTTGTGATAGGTATTTGAGTAATTTGGCAACCCCCAAAACAACTTCTTAGAAGTGATTTTCTGAGAAGCGCACCTATGGGGCAGCTTCTGTCACAGCTTCTGCTTCTATCTAAAATTCCAAACAAACATATTTTTTAAAATCAAGAAGTGCTTAACTTATAAAAATGCACTTCTGGGCTTTAACAAAACACCCCCTTTTGTCATGACCCTTATTCCGACTATGTTTGATATAACAATAGTATTTATATCTAACAAAATTATAACAAGAGGTTGCAAAAGATCTTCGGTAACGCGAGAAGGAAAGGAAGCTCATTACTAGTTTTTTTTTTTTTTTTTTTTTTTTTTTTTTTTTTTTTTTTTAACATTCACTCCAAACATGTAAGAATATTAATGGTTATTGCAAAATTTTTACAATGATATTTTCATTCATAAAATTCTTACAAGGGTATTTTACTTCCTAAACCCTTATTCTCTCCTTGACTTTTCTTTCCAAGTTAGTGTGGAGAAATCCTTGGGGCCGTTTGGCTAGGAGTAATATAAGATTACCCCTAGACTAGATAATCTTATATTACTATGTATGATTAGTTAGAGTGGGAATATCATTTTCCCAGAATATGGTAGCTTCACAAATATAAAAGGAAATGTGATTATTAATTTAATATACCGTAATTTCACATTCCCGGAAATATAAATTTTATTCCCATTACACTCTTCAAATTTAATAAAATCTAAAAAATATCAACTTCCTATCAAATTCAAAACAAAAAAAAAACAAGTTTGCCTCCCAAACCCGGTAAAATCCCTAATGTGGTCCTTTTATTATGGTCACCACGCCCTTTTAGTCCCTCTATTATAAAAATAACCAATTTCGTCCCTCTATTATTTAGATTGGACAAATCGAGTCCCTCCGTTAAAATATCATCAATTTCGCCGTCTGATTATGATTACGTGGATTAAACTATAAAAAAAAAATACTATAATATCACACGTCACAAGCCATGTCAATTCGGATCCGGGTGTGAAAGTAAAAAATCCGAAACCGAAAACTAAAACTATCCCCTTTCTTCCCTCCAGCGGCGATCCCCGACTAATGCCATCCTTCTCCGACCAACGGCAACCTCTTTGCTCTTCTCCTCCTCTTCCACCCCAATTGCACACAATTCCACCCCGATCCCAGCCACATCTTCTCATTCTCCTCCATCTGAGTCCCCACCATTAATTCCCCTTTCCCTGACCCGCTTATTTGCTCACGACACTCATATAACTTCTCATATTTAATGTTTTTCAATAGCACACTTGCAAAAACAAATAGAGGATCTTCTCAGAAAATTTGAAATGCTATATCTTTAAAATACAACATTTGAATTAAAATACAAAATCTAATACAATCCAAATATATAAATGGGAAATCATATCAATTGTTGTAACAAACATACACCATGGCATTCTAACAAACACCTCCTATGCCAAGATATTGTGCACCGTTGTAACAACCTTTCTAGATAATTGATATTCACTAATTACAACCATACATCAAATTGTAATCAATACTGAATATTAGTACTTCTATTACATTATAAAATCTTTCAACTTAATATGTGATTGTCCTTAGTTGTTACGTGAGCTCCTCCTGATAGCTATGTAACCCTCACCTGT
The DNA here is from genome assembly GCA_902712375.1 of Dioscorea dumetorum. Classification (NCBI taxonomy): domain Eukaryota; kingdom Viridiplantae; phylum Streptophyta; class Magnoliopsida; order Dioscoreales; family Dioscoreaceae; genus Dioscorea; species Dioscorea dumetorum. Next base: position 7,517,140 of record CACTHL010000245.1, read on the forward strand.
AGAGTCTTTTGCTGACAATAACGCGGGAATGTTGGCGATGGCAACTTTGATGGTGTTGGCGGAGAGGTAGAGGAGGAGAAGAGCAAAGAGGTTGCCGTTGGTTGGAGGAGGATGGCGTTGGTCAGGGATCGCCGCTGGAGGGAAGAAAGGGGATAGTTTTAGTTTTTGGTTTCGGATCTTTTACTTTCACACCTGATCCGAATTGACATGGCTTGTGACGTGTGATATTATAGTATTTTTTTTATATTTTAATCCACGTAATCATAATCAAACGGCAAAATTGACGATATTTTAATGGAGGGACTCGATTTGTCCAATCTAAATAATAGAGGGACGAAATTGGTTACTTTTATAATAAAGGTACTAAAAGGGCGTGGTGACCAAAATAAAGGGACCACATGAGGGATTTTACCCCCAAACCCTATCCTCCAAACTTGTCTTCTTTTCTCTGAGCAAAGTGGTATCGCGGTTGTTCCTTAATCCAATACCTCCAACATTGATTTGTCGTCATCACGGACTTCAATTCCCTTCAAGATGTTTTGGTTGTCGATTTTTTTTATCATATTTGATTTTCTAATATATATATATATATATATATATATATATATATTGTTTTTTCTTATTTTTTATTATATTCATGATTGTGGTTGTTTTATTGTTCTTAGCTTGTTTGTGGTTTTCTTATGAAATTAGTTTAGATTTTCATTGTTTTGTTTTGTAAGCTAATCAACGATAATTTGCAAAAGCTTAATTATCCCCTTGCCTTCATCACATATTTCTTAAAAATTATGCATATTAGATAAATACTGTTAAAATTTATAATTTTATACTTGTTAATTAATTATTGTAAGCATAAAAATTGATTTTCAACTCTTGAAGCCAAAAACATTTTTAGAAGGACAAAAAAGTTTTTCAACAGCCAAGTAAAAAACTGAAATGGGCATACAATACATTTTTTATAAATAATGAAAAATATGTTTTTCATATTGTATACTAATTTATAAGACACCAAAGGACCACAAAAAATATTTGCCATTATTATAAAACCCAATTTATAAAATACTAAGGGGCCAATTAAGAAAATTTTGTAAATATTCTTTCCTGAAATAAAAAAGTTTTTTAAACTACATATAGTACCTTGTAAAAAAATATTAAGTCATCAAACAGTAGATTTTATTGAAGTGCAAGTTTGGCTTTTTGTGATGCAAATGGTAGAAACTTTCCTTTTTGGTTCTATAATTTCATCATTCTTTTGGTTTATCATTTTTATTGTTTATTCTAATGGAATTTGGTTTCTAATAAGAAAACATGTCTGGGTGTTTCATTTTATTAATCCAGTTTACAATATGTGACAGCTATGCCTCGTTTACCAATAACAAAGAAGACACAATTGGTTTCCTTACTTTTGGTGCACTTGGAGGTGCTAGGAAATAGGTTGAGCATGCTTATATTTATATCAGCAGCATTAATAATTAAAAAAAATGAAAGACATAGGAATTTGATTTCTTATACTCATAAATCAGTCCATAGACATAATATTAAGACTATGAATATGGACTATAAGTGATCAACAATCCATAGATAATTGTTGAATGAATTGGGGGATTTTTTTAAGTTGTGTCAATTTCTTAATATCATGGGAGGATTGAAGGAAAATAGGAACATGACAATAGAAGAAATGGTTATTAGTTTTCTGCATATACTTTCCCATCACATAAAGAATCAAGTTCTAAGTTGCTGGGTCTAGTAAAATTGTTAATAGACAACTCCCTATCATATAGAAATCTGGTTTGGAACTATGCACCATGTAATTTACAAAACCAGAACCTATAGAAGACAACTCCACGGATGAGTGATGGAAATGGTTTAAAGTACATACCTTGTATTTTTTTTTAAAAAAACATTAATATGTAATTTTATAATTATCTAATTGTGAATTTGTTTTTCTCTTAGCTATAAAGTTGCTTGGGTGCTTTAGATGGAACACACATTAGGGTTAATATTGAAACAGTTGATAGACTTAGATATCGAAAAAGAAAAAATAAAATTGCCACAAATGCTCTTGGTGTATGTACACCAAATATGCTTTTCAGTTACTTATTACCAAGGTGGGAAGGTTATGCTGCAAATGGAAAAGTCATTAGGGATGTCCTTGGTAGGAGAAATAGTATTAATTAAGGTCCCACAACATAATAATTGATAGGTAATTTACTTTTTGAGTCAACACACTATATATTAATTTATTGAGTAACAGACTAGGAACTCATTATTAGTGTGATGCAGAATATATACAACTGGGGAAGGTTTTTTTTAGCACCACACAAAGGTCAGAGATACTACTTGAATGAATGGAGGCAAGGAAAACAACCACGAAGACCTCAAGAATACTTCGATATGAAACATTCTTAAGCAAGGAATTGCATTGAGAGGTGCTTTGCCATATTGAAAGCAAGACGGGCTACTCAGTAAAGATACAATATAGGATTATATTAGCATGTTGCCTCTTACACAATTACATTAAGAATGAGATGTCAATTGATCCAATTGAGAGGGTAATAGCAAACTATGAGGATTTAAATCCTATATAAGAAAATGAAGAAGGGTTTATCAGGTTTTGTAAGACAAGTGGTGCTTGGACAGAATTTAGAGGCAACTTAGCTCAAGAGATGTTCAATGCTTGGGAGACAACAAGGACTTCTTAGCTATTTTATTATGTTTGAATTTGGCCTTGTATTTGTGGAAATGACATGGACAAATGTTTATGTATGTTTAGACTTATGAAGATGACTTGGAGAAAAATTTGTGCAAGGGTGATGTAGATCTTGCATTTGTGGTATTGTTTATCTACTATTTAATAGAAATAGTATTTGTGTATTGTTAAGCATGCTTGGGTTTGATATGTTTGATTTTTGGAAGTATATTGTTTTCACAGCTTATAGTGCAGATATGGATGCTAGGAAGGAAGGTTTAAAAAGGAGCAAAGTACTCTCTTCTTAAGTTTCCTCTCAGGTTTTCTTCTTCCCCCACTTGCAATGGCGAGTGGGGGTGGAAATCGGATAGCTCAACCGGCGATCCCTTCCTTGACAGAGGTACGGCAAAGCTGGATCTACTATTCCGTCGGGCAAATCCTGGGCTCGAGTTGTTTCGGGAGAGTCCTCGGAAAACGTTTTTGGAAATGACGGTGAACACCAAAGCGAATTTTGAAGTCCTTCTGGCACATGAGATTCAAACCGGATAAAGAATTTCACCTAAGAATGCAGGGTACCTTGTATGAAAAATTCCTGGGAAAATCTCTGGCTTTGGATCAAGTTCGCATAGCATTGGAGAGGCTATGGAAGGAGGTTGGGAAATTCACCATATCAGACATACCCAATGGATTCTACTATATTCGATGCCAAACTGTCGAAATGGCTGATAAACTCCTCTGGGATGGACCTTGGACGGTTAACGGTATGGTTTTGCAGTTAAATTCCTTGGAGATCAAACTTTCAACCTACCTTCTAAAATCTTGACACTGCTGCGGTTTGGGTCCAATTCCATCATCTTCCGATGGAATACCGGGACGAGGAGGTATTAGAGAGCATGGGATCCATTCTAGACCGGGTGCTGAGGATCAATGATCACACAATAAACGTATATGGGAATTCCATGAGTGTAGGAAGAGCCAAGTATGCTAGGCTTTGTATTGAAATTGACCTGTCTAAGCCTTTTGGTTAGGCGAAGGGGATGCGGAGACATTGGTGGCTCTTCTATATGAAAAGCTGCCGTCCTTCTGCTTCAAATGTGGAAGCATTAGCCACATTGTTAATAGTTGCTTCTTTTTTTTTGCAATTTAGGAGACGATGCAAGCAGGGAAGCTTCAAAGGCTAGTGACAAGAGACACAGAGCACAGGATATGCAAATTGATGCTAAATAACAGGGGCAAGGAGAAGAGGAGAGCTCCCAGAATACAACGAATCCAGCTTCTTGCTTGGAGCCTGATGAAAGGTTTGGCACTTGGTTGGTGGTTGGGCCTCGACGTGGCCAGGGAGGGGAACGGAGACTGTTTGCGATGGCCCTGAAGCAAGGGGACACGTTAGAGATGGCCGGACTCGACATGGCGTTATCTGATGGTGTGAGAGGCACACGTGGTGGTCGTCAGGGCCAACGTGGAGATAGAGTTACAATGCCTCGAGATGATGGGAGTTCTCATCCCGAGGCCAGGCATTCAGTCAAATATCCAGACAAAGAGGGTGTGAAGACTCCAAACTCTAGCACCCCACAGGGGCTTAGATCGTCGTCCCATCTCAACGTATCCCTACCTACCGTGAGGCCTGAATCTATGAAGCCAACCAATGTTGGAGGACAGATGGAGTCAGAAAATATAGAGGGGTATGGGTGTTTACAGGCTATCAGATTGAGCAACCGGTTCCCTGTCTCATCACGTCTTTGAACGGGGAGGGGGAGTGTTCCTGAGGTACTGAATGCGTGATGGATGCACATGATCGACTGTTGGAAAGGATTTCATGTGCTATGAAATCATCAATTAAACAAGGCAGCAACGAACCAGGCCCGATGGATGTTGTTTCTCAAGGAAGAATACCATCCTATGAGATTTTCGATGATGATATGCCGCTTGTGCAAGTACAGAAGGAAGCCAAGCTTGAAGCTTTGATGAGACACCGGATGATGAAGGCCAATGTTTGTCTAAAGAAGGGGTGAACGGAGGGGCCCTATGAATCAACCTGATCGGTTTTTCGCTTCCCCTTTGTTTCTTACTGGAAATTTTATTCATTTGTTTCATTATCATCCTTTGTTTCATTTAGTCTATGACTATGGATCTTACTAAAATTCTTTGTTGGAATTGTAGAAGGTCTTCAAGCCCGGCTAAAATTAATCGAGTTAGAACTCTCATCAAATCTCTCAATCCAATTATTGTCTGCTTGGTGGAGACAAGAGCTGATTTAGACCGCTTGTCCTGTTTTTGTAGAAAATTTTCTAACACTTGGGAATAGGTTGCAATTCCTGCAAATGGTAGATCTGGGGGCATCATTGCTTTATGGAAACGGGAGGTAGGTAAGGTAACTCCTTTTGCTAATACTAGACACTCCCTTCATTTGATTGTCTATGAGAAATTTCCTAGAGAATGGTTCTTATCTATTGTTTATAATTCTCAACATTCTTAAGTTCTGAATTTTGTTTGACATAATTTGTCTTCAATTACTATGCGTAACTTGCCATGGATCTTGATTAGTGACTTTAATGCTATTTTGGCCCAGAATGAGCACAAGGGTGGCAGTTATGATCACTATAGAATTAAATCTAGATACTTTAGTGACTTTGTTTCTCAGAAACATCTTCTTGATCTTGGCTTCCAAGGTACTCCCTATACTTGATGTAATAATCGGGGGGTCTAGCTAGAAGGTGAGCTCGGTTGGACAGGTGCTTAGCCAATACTACTTACTTGTCTAATTTCGATTCATATTTTAATGAGCACCTTCCTTGAACTACTTCGGATTACTCGCCAATGCTTCTCTCTTGCAAATTCTTTGGGAGTGGTAATAGGAAGAAAAGTTTTCGTATGGACAACTATTGGCTGGAGTATAATAGGTGTCATCACATTGTTTTTAATGCTTGGTAGTCCAATCCTTAGGGCTCTCCTATACATGCCCTTAGTCATCTTATTTCCCGCACTAGAACAAATATTTTAAAGTGAAAGTCTGCTGAGTTAACCTCTCTAGATACTACTATTGCTCTCAATGAACATGATATCATTTCTATTGAATCTAGAGAGGCTTCCAACAATTTTTCGGATTTTGATATTATCAATATTAAGGCCCTCTATAATAAGCATGTTGCTCTTCTTATACAGAATGCTAATAGATGGGCCCAATGAGCAAAATTGCTTTGGTTGAAAAATGGGGATTTCAATACAAGTTTTTTTCACAAACATGCTAAAATCAAAAGACACCGTAACAAGATCTCTGTAATCGCCGATGATATGTGCACCATTCACACTGATTTTCATGCTATTGCCATGGTTTTCTCTGATATTTACACTAAGTTATGGACTTCCTCCAACAATGCCTCTGTCATTGACTTGGCTAATAGGTTGCCAAATGATCTCTCTACTTTAAATGATGAGGATAGGAACATTCTTATTAGACATGTGGCTCTTTCTAAAATTTTTAGAACACTTAAATCCATGCTGAGGGGTAAGAGTCTAGAGCCTGATGGCTTGAATGTTGAATTCTATATTTTTTTACTGGTTGATAATGCTGATGAGTGCATTTTATACATATATTGTATCCATTTTATACCTATTATTTTCTTGTCTTTTAGCCATTATTTTTCTAGTACGGTGATATTTGAGGTATTATGTGTTAATCATGCAGATATTTAGGTCCTGGAACAATTATAAGTGGTTTGGAGAAGATTTCATAACAAAAGGACCTAAAGTGCAGTTCGTCAAGGCAAGCACGGCCCAAGCACGGCCCAAGCACGGGTGTGCTTCTCAGCAGTGCACTTCACTGGATTCTCAAGAGAAATGGACTCAGAAGCACGAGTTTAGTTCTCAGAGCAAGGCCGTGTAAATGGAAGCACGGCCTAAGCACGTGTGTGCTTAGAGTCGTGCACATTACGGTCTGATGACTTTTCGAAAATATTGCAGCAAAAGCACTGTAGCAACCGAAAACTCAAAAGCCCGAAATCTGCACGGGCTGGAGCACGGGCGTGCAGAATTAAGCACGGCCATGCTTGCATCGGGAAATGACTTTTTAAGCCCAAAAGTTAGGGTTTCAAGGGGACTTCTTCCGGATCTTTCTTTCCCTTTGGGGGAGGCAACGTGAGGGGAAAACGACACACCTTTGGGGGCCGAATCTAGACTGAGAAATCATCGTGGGAGTGGAGGAACATTAGCAAGATCATCATCGGACGCTCTCCGATGAAGATTGTGAAGCAAGAAGGAAGTTTATGAATTTCATCTTATTCTCTTGTTGTTTACCCTATGTTTCTGGTAGAACCATGAGGGGCTAACCATTCTTCAGTGCCCCAGATTCATGAACTTGAATGTTATCTTGTAGTTCAATACTTCCTTGCAATGTTTATGGAGTCTTAGTAATTTCTATTTTAAATCTTGTGTTGCATAACTTGATGTGCATGATTAGCGTAGTTATGATTATAAAACTTGGCATGTTTTGATTGGTTTAGAGTGATCATCATATGGTGATTACTTTCCTCGAAGTGCATGATTCCCATGGTTATAGTCATAATCCTCGACGTTCATGATTGCCATAGATGCAACAAGGCTTTTAGAGCACACATAGATTTTGTAGGATGTACCTGATAGGCATTGTGAGAAAGTGACTGCAAGCTATTCCAAAGGATTGATTCGGAGCACTACTCCCTATCACTAATCTCTTATTACCTGAACCCTGTCTCTCCCCCTCATTCCTCATATTCCCTTTACTTTTGTTAGTAATTAGTTTTCAACCAAAATTATTGAGACGGCTAGATATTAGAAATTCAACGAGTATCAAAAGCTATACCAGCCCCTATGGATTCGACCACCGGACCCTATCGGGTGCATTATGATGCCTTGGAGTGGAATGCCATCCTTGCCACCCTTAGAATTATGAGGTTTCCAGAGGCTTGGAACTCTTGGATTCATTCTTGTATCACTTCTGCTTTTTTTTTCTCCTTTCTTATCAATGGGCAACCTTCAAACCGGAATGTTAATCATGGAGGAGTTAGACAATGAGACCCTCTACCCCCTTTTTTGTTTCTTTTGGTTTCTCAAAACCTTTCAGCAATTTTGAACTTTGCTCTTAACCATAGCTTAATTGTTGGTTTTGATGCTAGACTAGCTAAGGATTTTAATCATTTGATGTATGTTGATGATTTAATTGTTATCACCAAAGCCAGTTGGAGTGCTGCCAAGAATTGTAAGCGAAGCTTTGATATATACAGAAATCTTACTGGTCAGCAAATTAATCCTAATAAATCTGAAATTTTTTTGCCCAGTTGGTGCAATCGTAGAATTAGGGCCAGAATTGAGACAATTTTAAACATGAGAACTGGCTCATTCCCATTTAAATACCTTGGTGCTTTAATCTCTTTCAAAAGACTATCTGTCCATCAATTTCAAAGCCTGATTAATAGAACTAAGATTAGCCTGAATTCTTGGAATCCCACATCACTCTCCCTTGCTGGTAGGGCAGTTCTAGTGAATAGCTCTCTCATGTCCATTCCTATTTACTCCTTACCTTGCTACCCTGTCCCTGATACAACGTTGGATACAATTACCAAGCTTGCTAGAAATTGTTTTTGGGGAAATGGCACTACTGGTGGCAGATTACACTCCATGAACTGGAATACTACTACTTTGAGTAAATTTGAGGACGGTTTGGGAATTCGAAATTTAAGGAATGCCAAAACAACGTTAATGGTTAAAAATGCTCTTGATGTTCTCAATTGGGATAACAAAATGTCGGTCCAAATTATGTCTCTTAAATATGGCAATTTTAATCTTTGGGACAAGACTAAATAGGGTAATTGCTCTCGGTTCTATAAGAACCTGCAAAAGACAGCTGTTAGTGTTAGGCACAATATTGTTCTCTAATCCTGCAATACTGGATGTACTGATTTCTTCAACCATGCTTGGATATTAAATATTAAATATTTAATTTAAATAATATATATATGTTATATTTTATGTTATAAATATCTAAATAAAAATAGAACAAAATTCCATTTAATAATACAAAAACAAAACATTAAAAATGGTTTTAAATATAACTAATAAGTACGGCGGCACGGCAAAGCGGCAGAAGGATGGTGACGGCTTGGATGGTATGGGCTAACGGTAGAATAAAAACTAGTGTTTTGATAATGAGTGTAATAAAGAATTAGATTAAATGAGCACGTGTATAATTGGAAAACAACATTAAAGATTACCATCAACCTGGTAATCTGGATGGACACCTATTTTTGTGGTAATTAGATTACCAACTTATTTGGTAATATTTTACTATTAGTAATTTGATATTACCATTAACATTACCACTGCTACAGTACCAAGCATAGTAATCTGAACATACTACCGCTAGATTTTTGGTAATGTTTTCATATTACTGTGAACTAAACGGCCCCCTAAGTTATTTTGATTTGGATATTAGCACTTAGGACGTCTATTGTTTAGGATGTTTAATAATAGGTTTATCATACTATTAACCCAATAACTTATTTGTTTCTTTTATTTCTGTATATATTTTGATGACAAATGAGTATTTAACTTATGTGTTAATTCTTAGTTCTATTGCTATGTGTATCACTAGAAAGGACATTTTATAAATTAGTTTTACAACCTAGATGAATGTTGATTGCATTTTTTGAAAGTGGTGATAAATGTTTTTAATTACTTCTATAATACTTTAGTAGCTTATTCAGAAACAAGAAATATTTTTATATGAAAATATATCTATCCTCATTTGAGATCAATGTTTTTAATATTAAGTTGGAGGAAAATTGTATATTTATTTAAAATAAGTAAGTTTGCTTTAATTAATATTTATAAAAATTAATTGTATTAAAATTAAAAATTTTATTTTTTTAATTATAACAAATGTTATTATTAAAAAAATTGATAATTACTACTAAATATTATGAACTTCGATATATTTGGCAGTTATTAAATAAGGGTATTTTTCTAAAAACATAATTTGTAATAAAAGATTCCCAATTAACCAAGCACTGTAATGTTATATGTTTTCGACATTACTGTCTTATTAACCAAACAAATATGATATATAACATAACTTACCTGTCATATTTCTCGTAATCCTATTATTGATCATAATATAAAATTCTGTGAACCAAATGACCCTTTCCCTCCTAAACTCATCAAAACCCCTCTCAATTCTTCCCCTTAGGCAAGACCTTGGGTGGTGGCGATGCTGCCTAGCTCATCTGCCCTCCTCTCGTGATGCCCATAAGATCCTCAAGCACATGACTCATGAGCAGCTTATCAACAATTTCACCGAGACCATGGGCTACAACGATCACCCATTCGGCCAAGTTCTTGAAAGCATATGGCCTCTTCCACTTCCTCTTTCAATACGGTGACATCAAAGGGTCATCGTGCTCCATGAGTACCATGACAGGAACAATGGGGATGGCTTCGTCACCTTCAGCCACATTTAAGGTGGAATCCCCAGCAAGAAACTCGATGGTCATATGAGTGCTATCCTGCCTTACAGGTGGGCACCCATTATCACGTTCAACTTTAAAAGCAAAGCTCATGATCTTTGTGGAAGACTTGCCACCGGACATGTTGGTCTTGATATTCTGAGTTACTTCTCTTCCTATGATCAGATTAGGAAGGCCGATGTGGCTTGGTAAGAATATATTAGATTCAAATAAGCATCTCACTTTCATTTTGTTTAAAATCATAGATGCAGATAGGGCCTTCGTTGAAGGATGTCGAGCTAGGAGATCGTCAATGGGAACCACTTTCATTGTTTCAGGTGTTTGACAACAGGTGTTCGACCACTCTTCGACCAAATTAATGTTGATTATGTAACTTTGCAATTATGTAACTTTGTATTATCACTTCCAAAAGATGGTTGGTAGGTAATGTTTACTTGCATTCAAGTCATACAAATCAATATTGTTGGCGATGAGATTAGCAAGAATTTAAAAAGGAGAATAGAGCAAGTTGAGCAACAAAATGGGAGACTAGTTTAATCCAACAATGGATGTATTATATGAGCACATTCCAAGTATCTGGCAAACCAGGAAGACACAAATTGCTACAATCTGCAAACTTCCCAGGTTGCCTTTGCTGGTCCAATGCGAGGACCTTTCCTTGCTTTGAAGTATATACAACTGTGTGTGCATCCCTTCTATATTCTGATAACCTTGTAATATTTAAGTACTTCACTGGTGTTTTCATCTTTTGAATTGTTCACTCAACTATCCGTAGAATAGATTTTGGAAATAACTGAATATATGTTTCATTGCTTATGGGGGTTGTTTGGTTGTAACATCATTGCTTGTGCTACCTGCATATTAATTGCCAGATGTTAGAGTTGCATGTAAAAACATTAATCAGGTGGCAAATCATATATACCGTTTATGTTCGGGCGAGATGCTGCGAAAGAAGACGGTTGTCTTTGTGGAATCCACCACTTGATCGACCCATCGAGCCCATGCTCAGACTGCAGTCTTAAACACGGTATCCCTTTCCATCTTCTCCACCAACTTTCCTTTCTTCTCAAAATAGTCCCACCTGCAAATATTGGCTCTATCTATTTCAGATTACAATAATAAATATGACTACATAATTAGCATTCATTCATGCCTATATGATCATGCTTACTTCCTTTTGTGCATCCACCAATATCCAGTGTTGAATACCAAGATATCGGTACCTCTCCACCTCTTCTTTGTTTCATGAACTTTATCCAGTTTCAAAACCTTCTTATCACGACCTTTTATCTCCTCCAGCTTAACTAGAAATGGACTCCAAAAGAACTCCACTGAGCACCCATAATCCTTTTGCACATGTATATATATTTTCAACATCAGGGTTGTATATTATAAATGAACAAACAAAACCAAATTAATCATGCTGCACACCAAAGCCCGGAAGATCTTTTACTCTGAACCTTGAGCTTTTTTTTTGTCAAGAAGAACGAAACCCCTAATCGGCCCGCTAAACTAAGACAGGGGCGTGCACACGCCTCAACTGCAGCCTGTAGGGCCCGCGCACACGTGGGCGCTGGGACCACCCACAGTTCGTGCTCACAGCTCTCAGACATGCACTCTCACCCCAAGGATTCAAACTCTCGCCACTTGCGAGGCATCCTCATGGGGGAGCCAAGTGCCAATTGACCCAAAAGCCGTTGACAAGCACCCTACATGGCCTAACAGAAGTATATAGAAGGCAAGATAGTGACCACTGGTTCCTGTTCAACGAGTCTCCTACAATCACCACTCTCTTCCCTCTCAATCTCTCTAGCATGTCACTCCCATTGAACCTTAACCAGTACACTGTACACACTTGGTATATTAGATATATATATTGGTTGTCATTTAAGTAACTAATTAACCTGGGAATCACACAACCTCTTGGTTCCCATCTCCAATGCTCATAACCTATGATGGTCAAACCGATTTGACCATCCAGATTAACCCTTAATCCTGTTGTTTAGTCACTTAAGACAATGTCTTTCATTCCGGGATTTTCGGATCTGGTCGAAGGGAGTGCTTTAGCCTTCTTCTTTAAACCTTAGAAGCTACTTCAAAGGAGAGGAAGCTACTCCTTTCTTTTCCCAACTTCTTCACCTCCACCGTCTCCTCCTTCTTCTTCTTCTTTGAGACTTGTGGGTTGTGGTGGTCGCCAACTGCCGGAAGTGAGGAGGAGATGCAGGGAGTTCACCGTAAAAACGCAAGTTGCTTTTAGCCTCTTATGTGAAAATTTTTGGATCCGAATGTTGAGTATTAGGAAGTGATGAGAATGTTTGGAGGTTGATGAATGTTGCTATGCTTCCCTTCTTCATGTTGTTAGATAATTCTATTAAATGTTTACATTGCTTTTCTGCCATGCTTTCCAAAGTTGATTCTTGCTAGTTTATATATATACTTGAGCAAACTTGGGACTAAAATTTTGATTCCGGATGGACGTGAAAACTCTTTTTTTCTTTTCTTTCTTTTTATATGTCTTCGCTGGCTTTTGTATTAGGGAATAAAGTCATTTTATAAGTTTTGTGCATGGAACCTAACTGATATTGAAATGTGGAAAGTTTCTAAATGTGTTCGTTTTTTTTGTTGACTTCCTTGCTAGCATTTTTTAGTCCACTTACAAACCCCATAATAATGTAGAAAATCAACTTGTTTTCTTGTATTTGAGTTAGCTAAAGTCGGGAGATTTATAGATGAGTAGAATTAAAGGTTTACATCATGGTCAATGTATTTGTTAAGTTTAATTGGTAGTGTAGTGCATCAGGAACCAAATTTGGCATATTACCAACTTCCATAGCTTGTTTTCTTGTCCACACTTTTAGTAGAATTCATCACATCCTTGCTTTTACCTAAGTATCATGATGGCTTGATATTTTTCTTTGTGTGTGTGCAACTTGTAAGATTTTCTTATAATTGTTAGGTGGACCTTGCTATTTCTGTAGTGTAATTTGAACATTAGGTCTTGTGTGTTTGATGATTTCCTAGTCATATTGCAAGTATATTTTTGTATACTAGGTAAGCTATTGGATGATCTACCCTTTTCAAAACTCGAGTTGTAATTACTTATGGTTTGATCCTTTGGGTAAATAGTTAATATTATTCTTGTACTATAGGATCTCCTCGACAGGGTAACCCTAACTTCAAGCTTTGAGGTTTAGATCAGCAGCTTCTGTTGAACCCAACTTCGTAATTCGGAACCAGGTAGGTTCTCGTACCCGTATAACTCCGTATCTCTGGTGTACGGTAATTACGTAATTATTTATAATTTCTTTTATTCTTGAAATTCTTGTATTATTTCTGTTGGTACCTTTATTATTATTACGTACTTGCTCTTTATTTAATTATTTATGTATTTATTTATTTATTTACTTATGTTGCGAATTGATTTATGCAGTATTTTACTATATGTAATCCATATTTACTGTGATTTTTAGTACATCTCTGTTACTGGAAAATTACCCAGCTAGGAGGAGTAAGTCCTAACCATGTGCACATGTTTCTGTAGTATCACTACCATCCGACTGCGGTCAAAGATTCTGTTTGTTCTATTCGGACTTCACAGTCGAAAATCCAACCTCGAGCTGTTGACTCTGTTATTAGTCAGAGAGATGTACACGTCTGTTTTTGCGTATTTTCTGTATTTCCGATTATTTCAATTTTTGAGCATTTTCTGTATTTCTGTCTGGATTATACTTATTCAGCAATATTTGTATTACCTGTTATTTCTGCAATCCTACTAAGCCCTTGTGGCTCATACACTATGTGATTTCCTCTTTTGCCGGAGAAGATTAAGCCTAAGATAGGGGGTTCATTTTGGAGTCGTATTCCTGTCTTTGGTTGTAGACCTTATAGAGAACTTTACTGTGTGAGTAAGATTTGTATCCTGATTGTAAATTTTTGGCTCGCAAACTGTATGCGTGACACGGTATTCTGTAGGGCTTCTAAAGCCCATACCTGTATTAGCTCTGTTACTGTTGTTCTATTCGTAATTATGTATTATTGCTTCCTGTGTTGTCTATTGGGGTTGACTCTGACTAGGTTTGAGATCTGAGGCCTTGCACTCAGTGGGGCTCAGCTTTATCGGATGCGGCTGGTCGGTCAGCGGGCCCAGTTCTGGGCTGGGGCGTGACGTAACCAGAGTCGGGTCTCCCATTTCTCCTACAATTCACCTGGTCACTAAGAAAAGGACATCCGTGCGCAAGGTAAAGAGGATATCCCTTTTGATCAAATACCGATCTCCCTTCAAAGATATCACAATGCTCTTCATGCTTAGCATCCATTGCCATTGTAGCTTTTGAGCTTTGAGGAGGCAATGCATTGGTTTGTAGAGAAACTAGACCTTTTTTCATATTACTAACAAAGTATTGTGGAGATATAGCAAGGTTTGATGGAGACGTAAATGACAAAGTTGCATTGGGTTGCTCCACAATAGTGAAGTAGCCAGAAGGCAGAAATCACCAACACCACGACCAGCACCAATATTACCTGCTCTCTGGCCTTCATCGATGCACAAGAAGAGCATCATGAAGCCACCGATGAAGCTTGGCAAAGTGCAACGAAAACATTTTCTTTTCGCCAGGCTTTGTTTCAAGGATTTCATAGATTGTCTCCGGGAATAGGACTGGTAAATGCCACAGTTGAGAAACTGGACTTCTTGATAAGTGAACACTCATACTTGCATGGTGTACAGTTCTATATAGTTATATATCACTAATAAATCATACGAAGAAATTTCAATTCATGTTTCTATTCTCCTCTCTTGTCATATTCTTAAATAAAGTCTCTCAAAACTCTATGTAGGTTTCACCAAAACCTCCATGGCAGGATCAAGTGCCAATTAAACCCAACCCTTCCCTCTTCATCATATAGTAGATATATACATTGCATAACAATATAATAGCGCTGAACCTAACAATTTAAAGGTCTTCCATATTAACCATTTACGAAGGTCTTGGATTTTACTATTAAAGAAGATACTAAATAATTGATGAGTTCACAAACTGTAAGCATTGCACCAATCCCCACAAAAAAGTAACCAAAGACTTGTTGAGCAAGAGATTCAAACCAACAATTTCAAGGACTCTGCCCATCAAGCTTTAATTATTCGACTCAACTTGCGACTCAACCATTAAAATGTTGACAGCATGCCCTCGAATATCAACAAAGATATTTATATTAGGGCATTCCATTTATATTATATATTTTTATTATTAATAATAAGCATTTATTTTAATGTTCATATAAAACTCTTGTTGCCATTTTAATAAATTTTGAACAATATAATCCATGTGTATTAGGTTAAACCTTCCACTTATTATGGGATAATGAGAATGACACTATAAGAGTTTAGTACTTATACACTAAGTAGTTTGTAAATCAGAGAATCTTTAATTGAACATTAAAGATTGATGAACTGTATGATATATGTTTTGACAAAGAGTGCCAATCAAACACTATGGGATAGTGGGAGCATGTGTCATATATACATCAATGGGATTGGTGTATTCGGACAGGACTCATTACAATCTAATCACATGGGTTTTACTTTTTGACTATCAATGATTGGAATTGTTAATTATGATCGTATGAGTGGACCTTTGACCTGAGGTATCATGATCACAATGTGCTTATGACGTCTAGTCTGTTATTAGATTAGTTAGGCCTAGTTTACCTTTTGGTAGGGCCAACCTCGAAATGCAGCTATGTCGAAAAAGTAATGATTGTGAGTGATCATCAAGAAGTAATTCATTCTCTCGGAAGTAAATGAGTTAGTATCCTATGTGGTCACATGTAAGTAAGATTAGAAGACCTTGACCAAAGCAATTAAACTAATCATGTGGGACACAGAAAATAGTTTGGTAATCTTACTATACTATGATTATAAGCATATAATTGAGTTTAGTGAGTTTGACATTATCCATGGCTCTCACTCGATTGGGATAGAAGAACGAAAGGTTTATACATATATGGTAATCATAATCGGAAAGTTTCGTAATGATTTACTGATTCGCATTCGATTGGGCTACAGCGTGGGGCCACGGAGGTGGCTAGGTGTCACCCATGTCTTTTAGTATCTTTCCATTGCCAATCGGAATAAACCTAGAGAGTCACACTTAAAGGAATTCAAAATCAGTCTCATTTTGACTATATGGGTAAAATGGCAATTTATAATTTTACTTTTGGATGAAGTATAATTGTAAATTGAGTTAGATTTTTGTCTTAAATTTAAATTTAAATCAAAGTTCGATCAAATCGAATAATTAATTAAAATTGCAATTATTTGAAGACAAAAGTTGTCTTAATTGCTTTAAAAATCCTATTTCGATTAAGACTTAATAATAGAATAATGTTCATCATCTTTTATCTTTTATGAAGTCTTATGATTGTATTTTTATTAAGACTCTATAATAAAAAGATGTTTATCTTATTTCGTGTGGAAAACAATTTTACTTTCTTGTGAAACTACTTTTCCAATCTCTCTCTTCTTTTCTGTGCCTAGCCGCTATTATGGAGAGGAAGAGGAGATTGTTTTTGGATTTCGGCGTGTGGTCTAAAAGGGTGTGGATTTTGTTCGACGCTTGAAGATTTAGGACGATCCAAAGAACAAATTTAACATATCAAAAAAAAGATTTGAAACATCAAAATGTAATTTTTAGATCTCACTTATAAGTAGAATATTCATCAAATCAATTAGTTAAAATCAAAATTTTATTTCGCTTCCGAATGTTATCAAAATTTTTGAGAGTTTTGCTATATTTTCTAAAAAAGGATCATATGGCAAGTTGGCAACAACATACACTGGGAAAAGTTAGCTTACTTAATTTTTATTGATATTTTTAATGTGATATATATGTATATATTTATACACACATATATACTGTCATTAAAATTACATATCAAACAAGATAAAGTCATAAAAAATAATAATCATCAAAATGCGGCTATAAAAAAAAAAAAAAAAGAAATTGCTTTCAGCTAAACAAGTTATACAGCGGATATTATATTATAATTATAATTATCTAATAATCTTATCGATTAAATTGATGCTTTGTTTAACAAAATAAGACCGTACATATATATGTTTGGTTTTTCGTTGTCATGCAACAATAAACACAACATTCTCAACATTAGTTGAAGGGTGCTGCCACTGAGTTATTGCATGCATTGCCTTCGATCAGGCAAAGCATAGGCACATATCAATGGGATATATGAAGGCACTGCAATGGTGCAATGCGGTGTTGACCAATTCGATCAGCACATGTTATACATACATGCACTCTAGTGTATTTAAGAGCTATGGTTTAATTTTATAGTATGATATGACATATGTCATGGTCCTTTTATTATATAAAACTAAGAAAATTTCCCTGATTTCATTGAGTTCTAACAAGTTTAACAATTTTCAGTCCATGTTTATATACATACATACTGAAAACTATTAGAGTATTAATAATATCTGTATGTGTATATTATATTTATACCTATATGCATACTTGTAAGTATATTTTTTTTGTATTTATATGGGTTAGTTTGCTCTAATGAAAAGCATTCATTTTTTTCTCAAATCTTTTATCTATCAAAAACTATAATTAAAAAATATTTTGGATATTTATACATAAATAAACAAGTGCAATTAATTTTTTTAATTATTTATCTCATATTTAATACAAACAACAATTTATTAACAATTTATTTATTTAATATAAACAAAAAATTACTAACAATTTATATTTTTTCTTTCAAATTATTTACTATATAGATAACAAATAGTACTGAATATTGTATTATATTATATAATACATATCCTATAATTAAAAAATAATATATAATTCAAAAATAATAATTACAAATATTTTTATTATTGTTGCATTTACTAGAATGAGTAATATGCAAATAAATAAATGGAATTAAACATTTTCCATGACGAATGTCACATTTAATACAAACAAAGACTTAGAAAATACTTAAAATTTTTTTGAAATCTTCATATTTTGAACTCGATCTTTTAGCTTTGAATATATTTATAGATAGCAATCTAAAATACATAGTGTTTATTTAATATTTCGTCGGAAGCACACTATTTATATCATGGGCAAAATGTTTAAAAGTGTATGAAAGTCAATATGTCAATTAAGATTATCCGTCTAGACTAGTTTTCACGTTAAAAAGCAATAGCTAGTGATTCATCCCCACCCCCCCCCCCCGCGCTGCGCCCGTCCCGCCCTCTCTCTCTCTCTCTCTCTCTCAATAAAAATTAAACAAAAAAATCCATAGGAGTTCTACACCATCAGAGTCTCACATATATTGGTATTTAAATTGATCACTGATATATACTTGTTAGTATAGACACACGTATTTGGCATTATTTGATAACTAGTTTCTGTAGAGACAAGAGTTTGCTTGAACTAAACAAACACTGATATGTAGTATTAATAAAGACTGGTACAAGAAAGAGTCAAGTTCTGAAAGCTGCTTAAGTTTACACTACTATAGTTCTACATATATAGAGAAAGGAGCAAGGATGGCCAGCTGGTAAAACATGACAAACACGTAATTATAATAGCTTGGTCAGCATAAGCCTTTCACTCAACCATGACTAAACACCTTTGACTTCTCAAGCATACCATACTCTCACGTACACAGTGACTGCAACTATATCATCACTCATTCTGAAGCTTCTGAGCAGTATCATCATTCATTATCATCCTCTCCTTGCTCTGAAGCCTCTTCATCCCCATAGCTGTTCGAAATGTTTCAAACTTTGGATAGGCTAAGGCTTTTGTAAAAGCATCAACAGTTTGTTTACTCGTATTACAATATATCACCTTGATTTCTCCATTGCTCACCAAATCACGGATGAAATGAAAACGGGTGTCGATGTGTTTGGTGCGTCCATGCAAAGAGGGATTCCTTGTAATCAAAATGGCTGATTTATTATCACAAAATATAGCTATTGAATCCTTCATGTCTACGCTCATATCCTTCAAGAGACGTCGCAACCAAATAGCTTCACAGGCGGCTGCGGTTGCGGCGATATACTCTGCCTCAGTGCTGGAGAGAGCGGTGATGGGTTGCTTCTTTGAGCTCGAGGCCACTGCAGTAGAGCCGAGCAAGAAAACCCAGCCAGATGTGCTTTTTCGGTAATCTTGTGACCCTCCCCAATCACTGTCGGTGAAGCCTGACAACTTGAACTTATCTGAATGGTAGTAATGTAATCCATACTCCATTGTACCAGTGATGTAGTGCATGATCCTCTTCACTGCTCCGAAGTGATGCATGCTAGGCTTCTGCATGAACCGAGACACCATATTGACCGCAAACATTAGATCGGGCCTCGTATTAGTTAGGTAGAGGAGACTACCCACAATTCTCCGGTAAAGAAAGGGGTCTGCGCTCCTGGAGCCGTCCTCTAAGTGCAGCTTCTCATTACTGTTCATTGG
The DNA here is from genome assembly GCA_902712375.1 of Dioscorea dumetorum. Lineage (NCBI taxonomy): Eukaryota > Viridiplantae > Streptophyta > Magnoliopsida > Dioscoreales > Dioscoreaceae > Dioscorea > Dioscorea dumetorum. The sequence continues at coordinate 7,536,801 of CACTHL010000245.1, forward strand.
GGTGCTAATGGGGTTGCAACTCAGCATTCCAGACCTCTTCAGAAGATCCTCTGCATATTTATATTGTGAGACAAATAGACCTTTACTCGACTGACTTACATCCAAGCCGAGAAAGTACTTCAGTTTTCCCAAATCTGTCATCTCGAACGTCCTCATCATGCTGTGCTTAAATTCCAGCCTCATCTCATCAGATGAACTCATATATATTATATCGTCTACATATATGCATACTAATAAAATATCTGAATTCCCTTTGAGCTTCTTGTAGAGCGTTGGCTCATTTGAGCTTTTAGTAAACCCAGACTGAATGAAATACTCGTCAATCTGGCTATACCAAGCCCTCGGAGCTTGCCGGAGCCCGTACAGCGCTTTCCGAAGTCTGTAGACCTTCTCCTCTTCTCCTTCTACAATGAAACCTTCTGGTTGATTAATGTAGACCTCTTCTTCCAGGTTCCCGTTCAAAAAGGCCGTCTTAACGTCGAGCTGATGAATCCACCACCTTTGTTGAGCTCAAACGGCGAAGAAAGTACGTATGGTCTCCATTCTTTCCACTGGGGAATAGACTTTCGTGAAGTCTATGCCTTCTTGTTGAACATACCCTTTGGCCACTATGCGTGCCTTCTTCTTGAGCACAGAACCATCGGAATTGTACTTCGTCTTGTATATCCACTTTAACCCGATGGCATGCTTCCCTTCCAGCAGAGTGGTGAGCTCCCAGGTCTTGTTTCGTTGAACTGCTTCTACTTCTTCATTCATTGCAGCTATCCAGCCTTTGTCTTTCACTGCCTCTTCGAACAGCACCGGATCAGATGCAGTAACTGCAAAAGAGCATGAGTTATAAACATCAGTGATACTTCGGTACCTCACTGGCGTTCCTTCTTCTTCTCCTGAGTTTCTCTGCGTTTTAGTAGGGATGATAGTCAACGGTGATCGAGTTTGGATTGACGGTCACGGCCTCTCCCAAGCTGTCAATTTGCCGTTCAGATCCTTCATCCAACAGTTCAGATGAGATCTCCTTAGTGCCAGCTCTTACGTCAGGATGTGGCGCATAGTTTGATGCAGCTGAGTCAGCTTCTTTTGCCCAATCCCAGCAGAGATTTTCTGAGAATTTAAGATCCCTGCTGATGTGTACGCGTTTCGTATCAGGATCAAAGACCTTATAGGCCTTTGAATCATCCGTGTAGCCAATGAAAACCTGTCGTGTTGACTTGGCGTCCAGCTTGGAACGTGACTGTGGGTCGACCAGCTTGTAACAAACGCAACCAAAGACTCTGAAATGGTCAACCGATGGTTTTCTTCCCGTCAACGCTTCATACGGCGTCTTCTTCTCCAGTGCACTCATCGGAGAACGGTTCAATAGATACACAGCAGTGGAAACCGCTTCGGCCCAAAGATCAGAGGGCACCTTCATCTGCATCATCAGTGTCCTTGCCATCTCCGTCACAGTGCGGTTTTTCCGTTCGGCCACCCTGTTTTGCTGTGGGGTGCGCGGCGCCGTGAGTTGACGTTTGATCCCGGCTTCTTCACAGAAGAGCTTAAACTCCAAAGATGTGAATTCGCCTCCTCGGTCAGTGCGGACTTGTTGCTGCTGAAGTAAACCCAACTATATCTCGAAAAATCATCAGTCAACAAAAATAGTATCGATTACCTCCAAATGAAAGGGTTTTCATGGGCCCAACCAAGTCGGCATGAATGATTTCCAGAGGTGCTGCAGCTTGGTACGCCTTTCCCTTTGGGAAGGAGTGACTAGTTTGCTTGTAAAGAGTACAAGCTTCACACTCTCCCTTGAAGTTTAAGGCCGGAATCCCTTCCACTAGATGCTGTAATTATTCATATTCTGGGAGTGAAGACGACCATACCTTCGGTGCCACAATTCAGAGATATCTCCTTCTCCTTGCGTCACATGAGCAGAGGCCATGTTACTGGCTTCAAGAGGATACAGTATATGGTTTGTCATGCGAATTTTGGCCACCAGCGATTTTGTCTGAGTTTCTCTGACAATGCATTCTCCTTCTAAGAATTGCACTTCAAATCCTGAAGCTGCTAGTTGTCCAACGCTGAGGAGATTGTGAGCTAGCATTGGGATATATTGGACGTTGTGAAGAGTCTTCTTCTTTCATGAGCTCGATCTCAGTATTACTGAACCAACTCCGGTAGCTTGAAGAGTATGGCAGTCATCGAGTCTGATCATTTGAGGGGGAGTGTCTTCAAGATGGACGAAGTGACTCCTATTGCCTGACATGTGGTTAGAACAACCACTGTCAATGAGCCACATCTAGCTGGCTAGGCTTTGAGAGCTTGCCATAAAGAGAACTCCTTCTTCCACTTCCTTCTCTGCTTCTGTGACATGTGCATGTTTGTCTTTATACCAGCATTGTGGCTTCATATGCCCAAACTTTTTGCATATGAAGCACTGGATGCTTTTGTGAGGTTTAGACTCTGAGCTTTGAGAGATTTCAGAGGTTCTCCCCCGTCCGCGATCTCGGCCCCTGCCTCTATAGAAACCTCCACGTCCACGACCCCTTCCCCGAGGATGAGAGTTGGGTCTGAAGGGAAGAGAGTGAGCGTGCAAAGCCCTCTCTTCGTCCCCATCCTCAGCGCTGTTGAGGATGTCTTTATGACTCTTGAGCGAGCCACAGAGTTCGTCAACAGTGAGTGTGTTCAGGTCGCGAGCTTCAACAATAGAGAAAACGACGTGAGTGAATCGTTTTGTGAGGCTTCGAAGAATCTTGGTGACCACCGTCTTCTCCGGAACTTCTTCTCCAAGGAGTCTTATGCGATGAACCACGTCTAGCACTCGAGTGACGTAGTCCTCGACTTTCTCACCGGGCTTCATTAGAAGAGTGTCAAGAGTTTGTTGCAGCGAGTGTATCTTAACGGTAGAGTTGTTAGGGTTGCCGTGATACTGCGCTTTGAGCATGTCCCACGCCTGTTTGGCCGTGGCTGCCTTAGTGATCCAGAGTAGCACGCGTTCATCCATGTTTTGCTGAATAATGGCCAGCGCCTTAGCGTCCTTTTTGATAACTTCATGAAGACGATGGTGGTCTTCTTCTTCGGCAAATCCCTTGTCGACGATCATCCAGAGGTCTTTGGAACGGAAAACAGTCTTCATCTTTAGTTGCCACAAGTTATAGTTCTCCCCTTTGAAGAGAAGAACATTGGCCGGAAGTGAGGACGAAGCAGTGAAGCCCTCGGCCATCTGATACCACTTGTAGAGACAAAAGTTTGTTTGAACTAAACAAACACTGATATGTAGTATTAATAAAGACTGGTACAAGAAAGAGTCAAGTTCTCAAAGCTGCTTAAGTTTACACTACTATAGTTCTACATATATAGAGAAAGGTGCAAGGATGGCCAGCTGGCAAAACATGACAAACACGTAACTATAATAGCTTGGTCAGCATAAGCCTTTCACTCAACCATGACAAAACACCTTTGGCTTCTCATGCATACCATACTCTCACGTACACAGTGACTGCAACTATATCATCACTCATTCTGAAGCTTCTGAGCAGTATCATCATTCATTATCAGTTTCATGATAATGTGGCAACTGATTGATGATGTGGCAATTGGTGATAAAGACATGGCATTGGAGAAGCATCTACTTGAAGGGGACATTTCGGAGAAGAAGCTATCTTAAACAAGAGCTATTAAATTCAAGATTGAATTAACTTGAAGAACAAGCAAGGATGATGACTAGTGAAGGCCAAAGCTAATTAAATTAAGACACATCTGTGTTTGACAAGATGATCAACTCTGAAGATCAGCTACGTAGAGGCCAAACTTATATTGAAGCCCAATTTAGTAACAAGTTAGCCAAACTTAGTAACAAGCTAAATGGAGACACAAACCATGAAGAGAAACAAGACCAAATAGCCAACTCAGAACAAGGCTAAATGAAGACACAATCTACAAATGGGTCATATTTGGAGTAAAGCTAAATCTGGATGAAGCTATGCAGTACAATGATTTCCAGATTTGCAATGGAAAAATCTATTGAAAATCTATTGCAAACTGGTATTTTGAACAAATTTGTGATGGATTACTACAATCACTTTTTTCCTCGCAATGTTTTGTCACAAGAAACAAACAGTTGTAAATTTTGCAAAGGATTTGCAACAAAGTTGTAACTGATCCGATGCAAATCCCTTAGAACTTTGCAATGAATTTGCAACAAATCAATTGCAAAATTCGTTGTAAATCCATTATAGATTTGCAACATACTTGAAATGGATTCTTTAAATTGGAGACAAATCCATTGCAAATTGGCAATAGATTTACAGCGAAATTGGACAATTTGCGACAAATCCATTGTAAATTAGTTACATATATATGCAGTGGATTTCCAACATCGTCCATCAAAAATTCATTACATTTTTGTTATAAAGTCCAGTGACAAATCCATTGCAAATTAGTTGCAAATTTGCAATCAATTTGCAATGAGGTCTATGAGAAACCCATTGCATTTCCATTGCAAAGTCCGATGCAAATACCTTACAAATCCCTTGCAAATTTATTTAGAATTTTTTAATATTAAAATTAATTTTCATATATTTTCAATATTTATCATGCTATTTTTAATGTCACTATTTTAATTTTGTGAAAAGATAAAAATTTTAATATGAAAATAAAAATTGTAATATATTTAACAAAAAATAACATACACAATAATAATAGTAGTGTATACAAATACACATGAGAAAGTAGGTCTACAACCAGAGGTCGGCATCATCATCCTCCGCATCCTCCTTTTCCTCTCGATGCTAAGAACTCTAACTTGGCTTTGGATAAATAAAGATCATATTTGGAAGATCATAAAGAACTAAAATTCGATAAATAAAAAATAAAGTGTGATAATAAGAAGATTGTAAAAACTAAACTTGGATGAATGTAAGATCAATTTTAGTAACCGGGTGTTTGTGAAGACTAACTTGGATAACTTAGAGATCAAGTTTGGTAGAAGATTTGTAGATCTTTTGAAGACTATCATTGGTATGGTAAAAACGTGCCATGCCACTCTTGAGAGGGAAGTGCTGATAAGATCGTGAGGAGGTAGGTTAGTTCCTAGCAGGTCGAGATCAGGAGGATTCGAATGCATTTAACTCAGACTTGACATAAGCACAAAGGTTAGAGGCCTCTTGAGGTCGCCCTGAAAAAAAAAAATTTGATTCAGTCAAATTAAAGTCAGCAACAAGGTATGTTGCAAGCTTAGTTATAGCTGAAGGTGCAATGGCTAAGTTTAGAAAATGTTCAAGTTAGTAACTATGAAATAATTAAAAGAGGAAGGTATTATGAGCCACCAAAGAGAGATCTAAGTGTATATATTAGGCAATTTAGAGAGGATGTTTGCACATTTTTGTGAGGATGAGTGATAGTGTTGTATTCATGTTTGGTCTCCTATTTTATTGGATTTTATCCTTCAGCTTGGCCCTGCAAAAATAGGCACTTAATTTAAGCCAAACTAAGTTACCAATTTGTGTGTGTGTTTTTTTTTTTTTTTTTTTTGTTTTTTTTTTTTTTTTTTTTTTTTTTTTTTTTGTTTTGTGTGATTGTGTGCATGCATAATATTGATTGAATCAGAACCCACAACAACCCAATGGAATTAACTATACTAAAAATACTAACATGCGTTATTGTAGATGTAGATTTATACTATGCTTATTGTAAAATAATTGTTAGTAAATTTTTTTAATTAATTAAAAAAAAGAATCAATTAGTACAAGAGTTCTGTTTGCATATGTTGGTAAATAAATTAGCTGTAACAATAGAAGCAAACATGAATAGTTGAAGATGTAGGTGTACAAATGCTTGGTTTACGATGTAAGTATTGGCATGATTATACTAACGAAAACAATTTAAATATTATATATTAATTACAAAATTTGATTGCGTGTTGATAATGTGATATATGATTTTACTAAGCAGATAATAAGGATGAGGCATAAAAATTTACGAGAGTTGATCATATATGAGGCTGGTTTAAAATCTATTATATATATATATATGGTAAAATTACTTATAAGTTCCTGGTAAGTTTCATTCTTCCTGATCAATCCCTCTGACTTTCCGATATTCTATTTAATCCCTCCTTTATTCAGCCGTTTTCGTTGCAGTCCCTAGTGTCAATTACATCCGTTAAACCCCTGCAAATTGCCGAAAATGGCCTCGTGAGTTTAAACAAATGATGGGGTTAGTTTGCCGTACGGAGGTTATCCGAAGAGGCTTCCATGTCAGAAGCTTTTCATTTTTTTCTCCCTCGTCTCCATCCTGTTCTTCTTCATCTTCTTCATCTCCTTCTTATGTGGTTCTTGGTAAAGTTTGGACTGGTTTGTTGTTGCTTTTTTTTTCTATTATTTATCTCTTCTTCTTATGTTTTTCATTGTCTTTATTATAGAGTAGGAGTGGTTCCTCTAGTGTGATAACTTTACGAGCTTTTCAAAATCTCCAGCAGTTATTCATCATCAATGAAAACTTTCTGTGCTATGGCGTGGTACAAAGGAGAAGGAAGTTTGCTTCAATTCACAGTCTTGAGCTCATGGAAGACAATCATGGGTGAGATATGTCAGCGTTGGGCACTAAACATTTCTCAGGTTAGAGTGAAGTTCGTGACATTGGACTCATACAAAACGCCTTACCTTATCTAGTCGGATGCAGACTTCTAACGAATGTGCCATATATATCACACTTTCAACAAGACTATCGTCGACATCACCGTCGAGGACGTGAGTGGCTCAGCAGGTGAAAGGTTGTGCTCTTTGATCCCATAGTAATACACCAACAAGTACTTATGCTGTTTATTTTTTCTTTTGCTTGTCCTGAAAAGCTTTCTCATGTATTACTTTCCTTTGGTGTGTATTATTTTACTTTCCTATGCATTATGTTACTTTTTTTTCGTAATATTTTACTTTCATGTGTATTATTACTTATTCCTATATATTACACAATACTTCCGTGTAAAATGCATGTGCTTGTTTATACATATTTTATAATATCATTTTATATGCATCGAGCATTACTTTTTTTAAGGTTTATTTTTGATAAAGTGTATTTTGTATTCTTTTGTGCAAATAGGGCTTTGGATGTGTGAAGTACGGGAAAGAAGCAAAGATGGGGTCTGATGGCACTTTCCAAGACCAAGATAGGAGCTATGCTCATATATATGGATGTTGCTAACTTTTGGAGGTTTTCAAGTTATTACATGAACCAAGGGCACAAAGGTAGTCATATGTCCATGTCCTAGCTCACATGCGCAACTAAAGAAGGTTCTTGATGATTTCAAGGGGCAAAAAGCCACATGCTCTACCACACGGGCGTGTGCCTGGCCGTGTGGACTCGAAGGAAGATTTCACAGGGGGAGGGGGGATTAATGTAGCAGTACTGTAGTAAAATCATTGTTCACGGCCCATGTGAAATTTTCACAAGGCCGTGTGGCTACAGTACAAGGCCATGTGGATGCCCTTGTGAAGAACTTATTTCTATTTATAAAAGCCGCCTTGTTATCTATTTTAGAGATCTTTTCGCCTACTTTGAAGAGGTAATGGGCTAGGGCTTGGGAAGTGTTCTTTGCAGCTTTGAGAAGATTTCCTCACCAACTTGGATCGATTCTTTCTCCGTTATAGCGTTAGAGAAGCCACCGGCTACCTAGCTTTAGAGTGGATTCAATCCTAACATGAAAACTACCGATCAAGGCCATTGTCGCGGATATAGGGGAGCTATTTTCTATGGCCTTTATAGTTGTTTATCCTTTCATTATTAGTTTTGTAACTTGCTCCATAGAGAGCTAAACCCGTAGTGGGTATTTGGGCATGTAAACCCTAGGATTCTTATTCTTATTAGATTTACATTGTATTTCTATTTGATTTCAATATATTGACTTTTGCTCTTGAGTTCTTAATGCTTGCATGTTCTTTTAATTCCAAAATTATTTGAATTGCATGTCTTATTCAACCTAGTGAAGAGAGAGATCACCGTTAGGTTTAGGATTACCAAGAGTGAAGAGGTTGAGAGGGTGAGCCATAAGATAGCGGAGTGTCCATTTTCCCTTCCGATAGATACTATCTATCTCCATATTTCCTAAGTTCTAAACAACCATATGTGGTGTGAGGGGTCGAGAGAATTCTCCACCAGGATCTCGTAGGGGGTTAGGGATCCTTCACTTGGAGGCAGGGTTGGATCTACTTTTAGGAATTGGTTATATCTTTGGAATCCCTAAAGTACTAAGCAGTCATATGTGGTGTGAGATGTCGAGAGAATTCTCCCCAGGGACCTCGTAGGGGACTAGTTACCGATGGCTTAGAGGCAGGGGCCGGTATATCTTAGGATACCTATGACTCAACTCTTTCATCAAGAAACACTTGTAATCCAGTACCTAACACCTGAATCCTAGGGGGGCATTGTCTCGATACCTCGCCTTCATTGATTAAGGACTCATCCTTTTTAGTTCTTGCGCATTTATTAGTGACACTCTTAGGTTTGGCCATTAGATCATCACAACACTACACTCATTAGGCTAGATAAAATACGAAGAACAACTACTAGTATTTCTGTTCCCTAAGATTCAACAACCCGACCCATTGGGTCCCCTTTATTACTTGACAATCTGTGCATTTGCAGTAACGCAAGGGGTTGACACCTAACCCTGCGTTTTGTGTGCATCAGCTTGCTTCACGTGTATTATATGTGTTATGATTAGTTCTTTCATCTTCTGTGTAATGTATGTTGTTTGTTGCCTATTTTTCCATTTGTAATATGCATTACCTAGCAGGGAGTCATTCTTCGAAAGCATGAATACCGACCTGGATTTCTTTCTCTTCCAACAACCTCCTAGTGCAGCGCTTAGTATTGCCTGTTGTTCCTAAACGTATAATGGATCGACATTGAAGGTTGCCAAATATTTTGAGAATGTAGACCAGTTCAAAGATGCCCTACGAAGCATCGCTATATGACAAAACTTTGACTTTGTATTTGTAAAAAATGTTAGAACTCCAGTGACTGTCAGGTGCGCTGCTCTAGCTTGCCAGTGGCGAGTGCATGCATCTAAAGATGGAAATGTAGCCGTCTTCTAGGCGACCATGCAGGCGACAGACATTTGCAGTGGAGGCATTGGCATAACAGCGCACCCAAAATTAAGCAAGAAGTGGGTCTGTGACCGTGTCATGCAGAAACTGAAAGAACGGCAGTTGTATAAGCTATTGGCATTCAAAAAGACATATTAAGGGACTATGGTGTTCGTTTGCTGTACAAACAACCGTGGATGTTGACAAATTGGCAGGGCCTTCATTCACGGCTGTGAGGTTAGTAGTTATGATTTTTTTTTTGGTATACGGACAGAGTATCAGAGACGAATCCCGGTAGTGTCATCACCATCGAAAACGATGGGGAATGCTTTAGCTATGTTTTTTTCTTTTTCGGTCTTCTTAGTCAGGGTTCAAGTAGGAGTGTAGGCCATTGCTTTTTTTTTGATAAAACTCATCTACTAGGAAAGTATGATGGGATTTTGTTAGGTCAATAGGGAAGGATGGCAATGAGGGCCTTTTCAAGTAGCATTTGACATCGTCGACAACGAAACTGATGAGAACTGGACTTGGTTTCTTGCAACCTTGAGGAGGCGCTGTACAGTGAAGACGACTACCACAAAATTTTAACATTCATCTTGGATCGATCCAAGGGACTAGTCAATGTGGTTGCACATGTCTTCCCCTCATCGCCACATGGTTACCGCCTACGCCATCTGGAGGTGAACTTTATGAAGTCCAACGCTAGACTGGGGAAAGCACTGAGAGAGCAGTGTTGGGCAATAATCGTCAAAATTACATACTCTAACATGGCAAAGGAGTTCAACGATGCAGTATGCGAACTTGGGTCCACATCGGACGATGCACACGCTTGGTTGCTACACAAGTCCGACATTGACTACTGGTCGAACTATTTGTTCAAGGGTGTGCAATGATGCGAGATGTAGTCTTACGTGGCGGCATCTTTCAACGCCTAAATAAAAAAGGCGTGGCATCTACCGGCAATGAGCATGGTTGATTCCATAAGGTTAGTCTCGTGCATGCGTATTCTAATGTGTTGCTGATATATGCTGTTCTTGTGTAATATAGCACATTCTTGGGTATTATTCGGCGTTCCTGTGTAATACCCGAAGTTCTATATTGCACCTAGTTCCTGTGTGATAAACCAAGTTCCTGTGTATTATTTTTAAATTGTGTGTTCTTTCGCAGGTTTAAATTGATGACTACGATGGTGGAAAAACGGGAATAATCAAACATGTAGGTTACATACTTCTACCTAAAATATGCAAGAAGGTCGAACAACTTGTTGAAGACAGTTATTCTCTGTGGGTGGGCCTATCCTGTAAATGATAAGAAGTTCATGGCCTCCCGTGCAAACATGCACGTGCGACGATTATGCAGACAGACACGAATGTCTATTGTTACTTAGATGACTACTTTACAGTCGAATGGTATCGTCATGCATATGCAGACCCAATATACCCTATCCCTGACAATGACAAGCAAGCAATGACAAACGTGAACTCCGATTCAAGTCGCCAATAAAGAAGAAACGTCCTGGTCATCCACGGAGAAAATAAATCGAGTCACAGTCAGCAAATGTCTGCAAGTTACGCTGTAGTCGGTGCCATTACAGTAGACGTAATCGTCATGTAATGTAGTCATAGCCGACTGAACACGCGAAGCATATTGGGTCGGCTTCTCCTGTATATTACTTGTTGCAGTGTATTATTTGTTATTCTAATGTATTATTTTGTTTTTCCTATGTATTCTTTGTAGTTCGAGTGTAATATTTTTCGTTCTTGTGTATCATTTGTCGTCCCTATATAATAGTTGATGTTCCTGTGTATTATTCCTCTTTCTAGTGTTTTTTTCGTTGTTGTGTATTAATTGTTGTTCTTGTGTATTACTTCTTCTTCCTGTGTATAAAACACGTTTGTATAAGTGGCCCATGTCATACATGACAGAGATGTGGCAACAGGATCACTTTGGGGATGGGCCAGTGACCTCCTTCTCGGCGATGATACTGTCTTCGGCCTCGCCCCCTTTCCCGGCGGCTCTTCCCTGTCGGTCCGCTACTTCCATTACATTTGTATTCGGTATGACCTTTTTCTACATACTGTCGGGAAATATCCATGCAACATAGCGGAGTTGCAAGTATGGGACGTCGATAATGGTATGTCCAGCTTCTCCCTCTATATTATTTGCTCCATGTAGCGCACGAGGATAACCGGGCAGTCGACTGTTCCGGAGCCTTGTTGGGGGCACTTATGTATATGCTCCAGCAGGAGGTTTTTAAATACGTTCCTCCCCATATAAATCACGAGGGTCATTTCAAAGAACTCCCGCTTACGCTCCTTCCCATATGAATCTCGAGGGCCATTTCAAAGAGCTCTCGCTAAAACACGGGAAATGTTAACCATTCGCGAAACATGTCAAACAAATAAGGGTGAAATGTCCAAGAAAATGCTGGGGTCACTTACCATGGTGACGGCGTCGGCATCATAACTATGCGACTGAAGGGATGAGTAGTGGGTGTAGTTCATGTGCTCAATGTCAAGGTTGAGCAGATGGTAGTAACTGTTATACATGATTGGCATAAGTATTACTTTAGCCAATGTGTACGGGTTCATAGCGTCCTCCATCATGCATATTGCTTTCTCAGCTACGAACTCCTTGTTCAACAAAGCAAGCATAAGTAGTACGCCACAATGGCATGATTCAGGAAAGCCCCTGGATTTACCATCAACTCTTCGTGGATTATGAGGATGAGGACATCGATGACATCTTTAGGGACTTGCTCTTTGCCTTTGAGGAGGATGTAGAGGCCTTCACGGGTCGAGAACCCGTACTTGTCTCTCCAAACGACACTACTGTTAACACACCCTTGCGTGTGTGTACCGCAAGTGAACGAGTGTCGAGGTAATAAATATCTGAAGGGTGGGTAGTTGAATCCACAGGAAATAGACACTAGTAACAAGTATACTTTTCTAAATAGCCAAGTTAAAAATCAATTGTGGTGATGTAAAAAAAAGGTGCTATCTAAACAAGAATAAAAGAACTGAAAGTAAATAGCTAAGAAAAGGAAACGATTAATGAGAAAATGGAGTACTCGGACAATGCTCGCACTAGGAATTTAGTTTCAAGTGCAAGACTCAAATTACACTTCCCCAATTGAGATTTAAAGACTCGTGGAAATCCAAAGGCATAAGGTCCCAAATCTATGGTCAACCATGACTAGTCCCCTACGATATCCCTGTGGAGAGAAGACTCTCGACGCCTCACACCACGTATGATTGCTTGAAGTTCTAAGGATTTCAGTCGATAGACCCTATTCCCAAATCTAGATCAAACCCTTTGGTCCAAGTGAAAGATCTCTAATCACAAATAAGCCTCGACGGGGAGGAAACTCTCGACGCCTCACTCTTTATGCGATTGCTAAGAACTCTTGAAATGTGGAGGTAGGATAAATCACACCAAAAGGGAAAGGTTTGGAAGTTCGACCATTTTCGCTTGTTTTGTATTTTGATTTCTTGTGTAGTAGTTGTGTGTTTAAATTTTTGTCGGGTGTTCTTCGTGTTACCATCTTAATTAAGGTCTTTTTGAGAGTTTAAAAGATGGGGGGAAAGGTGTTTTAAAAGGTGTAAGCAATGAAAGGACCTTGAGGGACTTAGAGTGCCCGCAAGGAGCCAAAGAGGGGGCCCTATGGGCGCAAGGGAGCCCGCAAGGAACCCCGGCCTGAAGACCATGCGGGCTCCCATGCGGGCGCATGGGAGGCTGCATGGCTCCCAAGTTTGAGGCCTCGTGGCCTCCCTTGCCCCCGCAAGGGAGCCCGCGAGCCCTCCCTAGCTTTGTGGCCTATAAATACCCATTTGAAACTCAAAGGGGTCTTCATAAGACTTCATTTCCCTCTCTTTTTCTCCCCATCTTGAATCCTTATTCTCTCCTCTCTTAGATCTTCATTCTTGAGCTCTAAGATATAAGAAAGGTGTTGATCTCTCCCTCTCCTCCATTGGTGATGATTCTCCTCTAGATCTAGCAAAGTTTAATGTGAGTTTTCTTCTCTTCCTCAATTTCTTGTTTTCTTATCCAATTCTTTATAGATCTATGAAGGAAAAGTGTGGATCTAGTATGGATCTAATGTTTGGATGGAATTAGAGTTTAGATCTAATGTTTTTATGGTTCAAGAGTTTTGATCTCATGTTTTGGTGAAGAATGAGAGAGAGATCTCTCATCTCTAAACCCATGATTCTTATAGATCCGAACCCAATTAGGATCTTCTTGATTTTATTGTGATCTTGAGGGTTTGAAGATCTTATTATTGTTAATTCTTAAATTAAGAATGTCTAGTAAACCCTAGAAGCCATGATATCTCATTCTGATCATTCTTTCCTCCCTTGTTTAATATCTAATCAAATTAAGAAGGATTGAATTGACTCTAGGTTGGATTGAAAGAGATTGAAGAGAAAGTATTGCACTAAGGGAAAGTTAAGGATTGGCTCGATGGAGAAGATAGGGCACCGGGGTTGAATTCCTGACGCTCACTAACTTGGACTCTCTCAGTACTTATCAAAGATATCTTCAGTTCTAAAATCTAGTTGTGCTAGATGAATGATGCTCATAGTGCTGTTGAACCCTAAGTTGAAATCTCACTTCTTGCAACTATCAAGATTCATAAGCTAAGATAAAATAACCAAACATTCAAGCATTCAACCACTTAACAAACATTCAACACAGCCAACAACCAAGATTTAATACAAAGAACAAGACATTCATAAATACTGCAAGTAGAGTATTCAAGTTCAAGCTACAACATCTGAATATCATCCCGAGGCTCCCTAAGAGAGTTTAGCCCCTCATGAATTTAGACAACAAGGTAAATGCCAAAGAAATTAATACACAAGAAGTTGAAAACTCCCTGATTTCTTGCATCCTTGCGACTATCCGAGGCTCTATGATGAAATGGATTCTCCTCCCGATCGGCCTACCATTCGCGCAACATTTCCCTTGTGATGGTGAGAATGGCTCTCCAAAGCTTCCCCCTTCTTCTTCTTCCTCTCTTCGCAGCCCCCAAAAGACCCCCAAAAGACCCCTAAAACCTAAGTTTCTGGGGTTTTAAACTTTTCCCGATGTGAGCACGGCCGTGTTGAAGCCGTGCTCCAAGCCATGTAGATTACGGCCGAATAAAATTTCTGAAACTCAAATTCCTATAATCTGCACGGGGTCCAACACGCCTGTGTTGCGGCCGTGCTGAGTGTTGTACGGCCGTGCTTAGCGACCATAACGCATGTTTCTCTCAAATGAATTCTCCTGCAATTTGCACGGCTTGAAGCACGGGCGTGCTAAGACCGTGTTGAGCTTGATGAGGTTTCTCCTAAGTCCTTCAGCTCCTCAAATTACTCCAAATCACTTCTTCTTGCTTTAGGACTTTGATATCTGCATGAAAAACTAAGAATACCTCAAATAGCACTGAATTTTGAGAATTAATGCCAATAAATTGAAGAATCATGAGAGTAAGACATAAATTAAATATATATGAAATGCACTCATCATCATCTGTTTACCATTCTTGTTTTTATATTGAAAATGATGTCTCTTTAGCCAATTTGAAGAGACCCATTAAAGAAAATATAGAAATTACAGGTGATCGAATAATTACACATATCAAATCCCGTATGCCTATTTCGTCAAGTCAAGGTAAGATCTACTATCGGTCTTTCAAATTACATAATGACCGAGATGTTCATATGATGTTCAGTTGCCACCAAGCATTTCATGATGTTCAAGTTATAGAATTGTATGTGGAGCTTGGTGTTGTGACTTCCACTGGTGGTTTTTCTCAACACCAAATTAATGAATATGATAACATTCTACCTGAAAGGCTTTCAATCGAATGGAGGGCATGGGATAATTTACAACACAATTTCAATTTCAATTTCACTGCTTCACAACAACCACCAAGCACATCAACACACTATAGAACCGAGAATATTACCAGTCATGAAAATGAATTTGGTGAATATGGGAGTTCAAGCGGAGATGACCAAGATTAAAATAACTATACTGAAAATAGCGAAGTAAGCTTAGAAGATTATAATGTGGAAGATGCTAGCAGACAAAGACAAAGCGTAGAAATGACGATGCCACCATATCTGCCTCCAGCACATATGAGGGCACTTGATTTGGAAGCAATGTCTGCACCAGAATTTCTTGAATACCCTTCATTGTACGTCAACACATTAAGAGGGACAATGACAGATAAAGAATTGCATGTAAGTATGCAGTTTCAAAACAAAGATGATGTTGTAACAATAATTAAGAATTATTGTTTGCAGAAGTCTGTGGAATATAAAGTAATCGAGTCGGATCCAACTTGGTATTTCGGAATATGTAAGTCATATGGCGATGGATGCAGTTGGAGAGTCCGAGCATCCTATAGCAAGTGGAAGCAGATTTGGGAGATTACAAAATATAATGGCCCACACACTTGTACAACAACAATGGTCTCGCAAGATCATTCAAAGCTAGATTCAAACATGATTTCCCGCTGTATACAGGCACTGGTCAAAGAGAAGCCATTTATCAATGTCTCTATTTTGATATTGGAGATCATGAACCGATATGGGTACCAAATACCCGAATCCCTCGGCGTATTGGTACATAAATCCTTTTCAATCTATGTGAGTCCAGTATAAGGGAGTATCCCACGCTCCAAGTACAACCTAGAAATTGAACAACAGAGTTCTCATGCGATCCAAGATAGTAAAGTACACATAGAAGGAATCACAAACCATAGAAATTATTATAAAAGTATTTCAACATCTAACACTAAATCACAAGGGATTATCATCAATAATTACAACAAAACTACCCTAGGGTTCATCATGCCCAAATCACATACAAGTTAGTTCCCCATGAAAGAGGAACACTCATACAAATCCAAGTAACAAATAAACACAAGAAGAAGCAAAGAACACTCCCTCTAACTTTGGATCGCCTTGGATGGATGAAGATCACAAATATCGACGAGATTTCTCCTCAAACGACGCCTTAAAGCCTTGGATCTTCCCCCTATTTCCTCCTCCAAAGTTTGCCTCCCTCTTGGTGAAGAATAGCGCCTTGGATCGCTGGAAAACGCCGGCGGCGAGGGTGGGGCGGCGGCCCAAGAAGAAGAGAAGAAGATCTTCCCCCAAATCAGCCCTAATTGGTCTTTTAAAACCTCTTTGCGGGCTTCCATATGGGCTGCCTTGCATGTGCTCCCAGCCTTTTCCAGAAAAATCCCATTTCGGGTGCTACAGTAATCCTTCTACAGTACTGCTACTGTAATGAAAACTGGAAAACATCGTATTTGATATGGATTTCTTCCTAAATACGTTCTTGAGCTCATGTTGGCTTCTTCAAGGCCTGTAACACAAATAAAACTAATTTAAATACAAAATGAGCATCGGTTCGTCAAAATACATGTAAAATACAACATGAATACAGCATATAAATACATGCATTTAGACACTTATCAGCATTACAACAATTTGTCCCTGGGACAATAATCGATCTCCAGACTCAACAAGCATATGATGAAAATTACTCGGTACGTGATACTAATGTTTTCCATAGGCTCTTTTAGAATTTCCTTTCATGTGTGAAGGCTTTCAAATATTGTAAACCAGTAGTGCAGATAGATGGCACACATATTTATGGAAAATATAAAGGGACTTTGTTGATGGTCATTGCACAAGGTGGCAATAAAAATATTCTTCCAATTGCATTTGCCATTGTAGAAAGAGAGACGTTAGATGCATGGTGTTTCTTCTTAGAGCATCTATGAGCAGACATGACACCACAGGAATGCATATGTTTTATTTCTGACCGTCACCAATCTATTAAAAGACCATTTAGAGCAATTGGCCGTCAGATGAATCCTCCTCACGCTTATCATGTTTATTGTATAAGGCATATATCTGCGAACTTCATATGTCATTTCAAAAATAAAGAAATGCAACGAATAGTTGTTAACATTGGTAAGTCATAAATCTAAATTTTGATAATTTCAAACGTTCATTATTATTATTATTATTATTTTTAAGATTTTTTTTGTTATTAATGTAGGTTACTCGAAAACATCTCATGATTTTAATTATCGGTATAGCGTACCTCGAGACCTTGATATAATGGCAATAAGATGGTTAGATAACATACTGCGGGAGAAGTGGGCTCAATCATTTGACAACGAAGGTTGACGGTATGGCCATATGACCACCAATCTAGCTGAATTTATTAACTCAGTGTTAAAAGGGACAAGGAACCTCCCTATAACAGCTTTAGTTAAGTCAACCTACTTTCGACTTGCTGAGTTATTTGTAAGGAAATGTGTATATGCACAAGCTCAGATTGCATCAGGTCAAATATTTTCGGAAGCACTAATGAAGACAATTCAAGAAAATCAACAAACAACATGTAGCATTTATGTTTGTTAGTTTGATCGTAAAGAAAATTCTTTTATAATGGATGAAAAGGCACCACCTCAATGCGGTGGTATAGCTGGCTGTTACCGTATTGATTTGAGAAGACGATGGTGTGATTGCGGTAAGTTTCAAACATTTCATTTTCCTTGTCGCCATGTTCTTGCGGCATGCGCATACATTAATCTACATTAGCAGGCATATGTAGATAATGTTTATAAGCTTGAGACAATTTTCAATGTATACCATAAAGAGTTTCAGCCAATGTCAAATGAGAGATACTGGAACCCTTATAATGGTCCACGTCTATGTCCTGATCTTATAATGCGAAGATCACCTTCAGGACGTCCAAAATCCACTAGAATTCGCAATGAGATGAACATAAGGGAAGGCGGTCAACCAAAGCGTTGTGGTTTATGTCGCAACGAAAGTCACAGCCGTCGAAATTGTCCAAATGCCGCTGGTCCAACTCATATGCCATAATGTAACCTAAATATTGTACTTGTTGAATTATTTTATAATATATGTAATTGTTTTGGTTCATTTAAAATATCAAGTGAGTTTGGTTTAGTTATAAGAGTAATTTTTACATGTTAAAACTTTTAATGTTTGATATTTTGTTATTATAAAAAAATATTAAAATATTTATTTCGGTTATGGTTATAATTAATGAAAGTAAAAATAGCAAAGTAGAAGCATAAAAAAATAAATTATAAGAAAAATTAATGGGAATGATGAGGTGTTAAATGTAAATTTTCTTTTAATTTAAAAAACTCTCGGGACCCATAGTTTTTAAAAAAAATAAAATTTTAATTTTAAAAAACTAATGAGACCCCTGATTTATTAAAAAAATAAAATTTAAATATTAAAAAAGTGATAGGACCCTTAACCTTTAAAAGAAATTATGAAAAAAAATAAAAAAATATGTATTTCGGTAAATAATTACGGAAATACATATTTTAGTAATTAATTAAAAAGACAATATTTTAATCAAAAAGCCTCAAATCTCACCTGCAACACCGAGCACAGCTAGCTCAAATCACGATCTCCATCTAATTAAAAACAAAAAAAAGAAAGAGAATTAGAAGTATGCCTCTCACCATAACCATCCATCCATAAAATAACATCAACATCAACCAAACACTCAAGAACCATGACCAAGCTCACGGAGCACCCACCATGCCATCACATGCAACAGGAGACCACCTCGGAACTCAAGCTACTTTTAGCTCAAAAGTTTTTGCTTGTCAGTAGCCTGGATGCTCCTCACAATGTGCATATGTAATATTCCACGCACCCTTTCAAAAAATGCAATACCGTATGCGCTGACACAACTCACGTCTCCCCCATTTCGCCACCCAATTAATTCTCATTCCTGTCTTCAATAAAAAGCAACAAGACAAACCTTATTTAATCTGTATGTTATGAGCTCAGCT
Source organism: Dioscorea dumetorum (assembly GCA_902712375.1). Lineage (NCBI taxonomy): Eukaryota > Viridiplantae > Streptophyta > Magnoliopsida > Dioscoreales > Dioscoreaceae > Dioscorea > Dioscorea dumetorum. The sequence continues at coordinate 7,555,713 of CACTHL010000245.1, forward strand.
TTGTCAGGTCCATGATTTATGAATCTCTCTCTCTCTCTCTCTCTCTCTCTCTTCTTCCTGTATATTGAGCCTTCTCATTTACTCGGTTTGGCTTTCGAGTTAGAAGATTAGTGTGAATTATGAGGCCCATGGTGATGGAAGCTATAGTTAATTATCATAGCCACAACATCTTGCCATGGCAATGTGCATCTATCAATATGCAGGAGATCCCTGCACCCATATCGCATGTATGGTCTCTTATCCGAAGATTTGATTATCCTCAAGCTTATAAGTGTTTTATCAAGGAGTGTTATGTGAGATCTGGGAATGGTACTGAAGTTGGTAGTGTTAGAGAGGTTTTTCTAAAGTCTGAACTTCCGGCTGTCAACAGTGTTGAGCGCCTTGATGAACTGGATGATGAACACCATGTTATGCGGTTTTCAAGCATTGGCGGTGATCATCGTCTCACCAGTTATCAGTCTACAATTACTCTTCATCAAGTTAGTGATAAGATTACAGTGGTGATTGAGTCTTATGTTATGGATGTCCCTCCGGGTGTCACCAGAGAGAACACATGCACTTTCATTGATGGCATCATCAAGTTCAGCCTCAAGTCCCTTGCAGAAAGGATGGCAGACTGTCTCTGAGCTTTGACAACAAAATATATGAAGGTGGGGTTATTTACTGTTAATAGTGTTGTTGTTTGGATTAGTGAAGTTTTTGTTCTTTAGCAGTCCTTATCTTATCTATGTTATGAACTGATGGGGTTAAATATAATAGAGTTTGGTAATCAATATTATGTTTCTAGCTATCTTGCTATGCTAAAATAAACAAATCAGTTAATGTGCATTCTGGAAGTTGTTAAAAAGAACTAATTTTCTATGTATTAGCCTTGGTTATAGATCGATATTCAAGATGAAAATGGAGTTGTTTCTAGACATGGCCATGGAGCCGGCCCGTTTCGGCTTATTGGGGGTTTGGTCCGGTTTCCGGTGGTTTGATTGATGTTTAATACAAGTTTTTTTTCTGTAATTTTAATTTTTTATTAAATCAACTAACCCAATATTTTACATTAAATGAACATGAATTATGCCGGGAACAAAAAAATACAATTTTTTATAAAATACAAATATAATATTTTATAAAAAATAAAATATTAATTCAAAACAATAATTTGTAAAAAATATAAAAGGCGTGAACTAAATTATATTAAGTTAAGTATCATCTCACGGTATAGAGGAATCAAAGCCCATACCCACGTGGTTGCCTGCTTCATCGTCAAAAGAGTTAGAACTGGTTGTATTAGAGCCATCATTTGCCCACTCGTCTGATGACGATGAATGTATAAGATCATCTTGACTTCATAATCTAGCTCTTTCCCAATTATCAAGACAAGTTTGCGCTTCCAATGATTATAGACCTAACTTTGATTGTCTTTCATATAAAATATTGTCTCCATTTCTAAATATTCATTCAACTGCAACAGTTAAGGCGGGAATTGTAAAGAGTTGTTTAGCAATCTTGGCTATGTATATAGCTTTTTTTTCATTGGTTTTTTAACCATTGAACCACCACTACAAGAAAGAGCACTTATAGCGGTGGAAAAATATGCCGCTATAGATCTTATTTTAGCCTCAATACCCTTATAGCGGCCGATAGCAAATTAGCCACTAAAACCCTAAATGTTTTTTGCTGCACATGTACACTTTTGCCGCTATCCCATCAACTAGAGTTGAAGCTGCACAATGCTCTATAGCGGCAGAAACTTTTGCCGCTATAAATCCTATAGCGACGGAAAAAGTTTGCCGCTATACATACTATAGAGGCGGAATAATTCTGTAGCTATAGATTTTTTATGTATCTTATAGCGGTAAAAAAAATCTGCCGCTATAAACCTCGTGCAACTCACCCAAAATATTAAATCCTATGAATTAAATAGATGCTTTAACAGCTAAACAAATATGATTCCAATATAGACAAACAATATATATATAACAACATCAAATACTACATTAATATTTTAATTTATTAATCTCATACAATAAAAGTTACAAAAAATTGATAAACTAAAGAACAACTTTTTTTTTTTTATAATCAGTCTTCCCTAGTATTCAAGTGGAGTGGCAAGTTTTGTACCATATTTTTGTCTATTTCAGAAGATAGACATGGAGAACAGAGAGATTTAAATGATAGCTGAGAATGTATGATTAGCAGTAACTTTCAAGATGTCTTCATATCGGCAATGGCGAAGGGGAGGAAATGGACATCGCTCAAGAAGATGACTTCGAGATCTTCTTATAATCTGAAATGTTCCTGAAAATGGGGAGACCTTTCCCTCAGACACCACCCACGGTACACTTGTTTCACTGTTATATATATAGACACACACACAACTAACCTTTATAATGCCTTCAGTGAGCCCTCCGGGACTTCGAGCAGAGAAGTATGCAACAATTGGTGCAGGCTTGTACCCATTGACATCCACAATTGGAAGAATTGTGGCCACTTGATTTCTGATTATCAAAAGTGGTAATTGGATTGAGGATTTCAAAATTAACGCAGCAAATATTAGTTCGATGTTATCAACTTACTTGGTAGACTTGATGTAACTCAGTATTTGTACTCCAGCCTTGTTTCTGACTTCTGAGAAAGGATAACTGCCAGAATCGAAAGCAACTCCTTTCTCCACTTCATCAATCAAAATCCGTCCTTTAGTTTGAGCATCTTGAGCTACTAATTTCTTGACTTCCCTAGTGACTGATGGGTCACTGTCTACACACACAATTATCTTTCATGCAGTCTTTATTGAATCTAAAAATCCCGGATAGCAATTGCTGTGATTCTTCGGCAGTATTAGCAAGTAAGGAAAAAACAAAATTCTATGTTCATAATAAAGTTGATACCTTGCTTCAGAGGCTGGTGAATCTCGTGCAGCAACATATAGGTCACAGGTAACACTGGATGCAAACCTATGAGTGTACCAATCAATCTGAGTCTCAAAATGGGAAATGCAAGGGAATATGTTGTAGTGGATGGGGAGATGTATCAGCATCTGGTGAAAAGATGGATTTATTTGTCACATACCAAATATAGCTCATGCAGAAGCTTGATTAGTCAGTTTACGCAGAGTCCAAAGAGAGGCTCCTTTGCAGGTGGCCTACCAAATTCTACAATATCTCAAGGGAACACCAAGAAGAGGGACTTTGTTCAAGAGGAAAGGGAGATAAAACCTTGTAACATGGAGCACAAAGGAAAATAATGTAATAGCATGCTTTTGTGCTGAGGCCAAATTTCGTGCAATGGCGCAAGACATATACAAACTACTTTGGCTTAAAATTACCTTAGAAAACTTAAAGATTAAATAAGATGGACCAATGAAACTCTACAGTGACAATAAATCAGCTATTAGCATAGCTCATAACTCTGTCCAGCATAATTAAATGAAGCATATTAAGGTGGATAAGACATTTCATCAAGGAAAAATTGGACAGTAGCTTAATATGTACTCCATATTGTGCCCACACATGGACAACTAGCCAACATGCTGACAAAAAGATTGAACACCACAACATTTTAAATTGTACTTAAGTTAGGTATGGAAAACTTCTGCTCACCAGCTTGTAGGGAGTGTGGGAAATCACATGCAAAACATTTGCAGAAAGTGACAGATTTGTGGGAAATCACAAGCCAACAATTTTTAGAAAGTAGAAGGATTGGATTGGACAAATTGTAAATTGGTTGTTAATATCTCTTGATTGAAGGGATTTGGTTGGAGTAATTCTTGGGAGGGTCATCTAAGTTAGTGAATAGAATTTGTATATGTATAGAGGCCTGTAAACTATGCATATACAAGAATCTCAGTAGAAATTCCCCACTTCTACAATGATGAAGGCCAAAAGTACACCTTTAAAGAACAAATCACATGTGTGAAATAAGTGTGTAAAAATGAGCATTGTCAGACAGATACATACTTTATTTTCTGCTTCCTGTTCTCATAGCAACATAAGAATGTTGTTGTCAAAAAAATAATAATAATAAATAAAGAAAAGTAGTAATTGAAGTATGTCCTTGATTTGCTATGTTTTGTTCTAATACTAATAGAGAAGTCCTATTATAGAAGTCATAAGACAAGGAGTTCTTCCTCAGCCTTGTACCTCTTTAAGGAAACCATTTAGAATAAATGAGGGAAAGCTATCAACACGAGAGTTGTGTGAAATTCCACAAAAACAGAATCTGAGGGAAACTAGTTTTAGATAACCAACTATGTATTTTGTTCTGCATTTTCATTAGGGTTTCAATATATACCAGTACATATAGAGAATAACATAATGATACAATGAACATACCTCTTTTGGTCTTTTCATGGAAGTACAAGATGCAACCTCATGAATTAAGAAGATCCACTTATCATTCTCATTGTGATTTCCATCCCTTGCTAAAATCTGCATGTCAGACATTTATTTGTGATTGTCTCTTTTATAAAATAACACAGAATGATCAAATACTCAACATAAACTTTCTGATTTCAAAAGAAAATTTAATTATGCTGACTTAATATTTTAAAAGGACTCTTGACTTGTGTGATTATCAAATGACAACAAACTTGTAATTCTTTCAATTGCAAATATTGCAAGAAGTACCTTCCCACATCTCAAAATCACCAACACAATCACAGAATGAATGAAATGCAGTTAAAATAATCCTGTGAAGGAACGAAAATAAAAATGCTAAGGGAACACAAGCATATGGCCATCTAATAACAAGTAAAATTGGGATTGTTAAATTTGTCATTGCACCGTGAATTGTCCTGATGATCCAATCCACTCAAACCACGGCAACTTCCTAGTTGGAGTATCAGTGCGGAGAGAACAACAGAACAACTTCGCTCAACTGCTTTCTTTCCAGTCTTCTCACCTCCTCAAATATCAGGATTTAATGCAGCAATATTTAAAAAGAGGCCAACACAACAGGGAAAGAGAAAGGAAAATCATTCTGAAATAGTTTGCATAAACACTGATTAATGAAGATCGGAGGATAAGAAAACTACCTCGACACTCACACCGATCCGAAGCTTCTCCCTTGTCAGCTACGAGCGACGACGGACTCAAACCGAAAAAACCCTAGATCTACGATAATCGAAAGCAACTATTAAAGATTGGAGCAGAAGAAGACTACATCGACGCTCACACCGATTCGAAGCTTCTCCCTTCTCCAAGTGTGAGAAATTTGATTGGATGATAGTAACTGAATGAATCTTGGCAAGGGTGTCGAGAGCTTCGATAAATCGAATGCCTGCGAGAGCACAAACTGGAAAGAGATAAGGGTTTCGAATTGAATAAAAAAGAAATCCGAAGAGGAGACGAAATCAATGGCGCACTCTTAGAAATCCATAAGAGAATTATCGAGAAATCGAAATTGTTAACTCTAATCGTATCCAAACATCCTTTATCATGTTTGGATCCAAATGCTTCTACAGAATCTGATCCCATTTCTAAAGCCTATTAATCAAATAATTTTTGTGAGTAATAATTTTTGACAAGTGTCCATCCTTCTTTACTTTTGCTTTTATTATCTAAACCCTTAACATTTTAAAATTTTTTAAAAATTATGCTAAACTGAAAATTAATAATTTTTAAAATTTAATATATGTGTGTGTGTGTGTGTATATATATATATATAGCGAATTAGCCACTATAAAAAACTATTGTTAAAAAATAATAAATAAATTTATATCTACAGTAACTAATTCAGAAATTTGTCGCTAAAAATACATCTATAGCGGCAAATGTATAAATCAGTCGCTCTAGGTATAGTATGATGTTAATTTATAGTGGTGACTTTTAAAATCCGTCGCTATAGAGGTCTAATGCGGCTAATTTATAAATCCGCCGCTAAATTTAATCGCTACAGCACAACTTTTTTGTAGTGCACCTATTGAACCGGCTGGTTGAACTCAACCGGCGGTTCAACAGGTTTTAGAATTTTAGAACCTAAAATGAACTTTATATAAAGGTTTAGGTTTATGTTTTAAGACGGTTATGGTTTTGTCGATTCCAAGCCCTTTTTCTCCGGTTTGATGCATGTTTGGTTCAACGGCTTTGGTTCTGAATGGCCACGTCTAGTTGTTTGTACTGTTGGATATGCTATTAATGTTTGCCTTCGACACTTGGAAGCCAATTTTATGAAAGACAATGTCAGACTTGGGAAGGCATTGAGAGAGGAGTGCTGGTCCATATACTTTCAAATTTCGTGGGCATCTATGGCGAAAGAATTCGATGACATCATCAATGAACTGCAGGCCACATCACCCGAAGCCTATCAATAGTTGATTCATAAGTCAGACATGTCACATTGGTCCAATTATCTGTTCAAAGGTGAACGCTGGGGCGAGATGTATTCAAATGTCGCGGAGTCGTTCAATGCGTGGATCAAAGAAGCTCGGCATTTACCGGTGATGAAAATGGTCGACTCCATAAGGTCTTTGAATGTTGATTCTATTTAACGCTTAAGACTTGCCTTTATTATTTAAATATTGCTTGTACCGTTTAAATATCATTGTCTGTGTTTAAATATCGGGAGTCTCATTTAACTTATTGTCCTACGGTTTAAGCGCTTGTGTTTATGTTTAAATATCGTTGTATGTGTTTAAATATCGGGAGCATCGTTTAATTTATTGCCCCACGGTTTAAGCCTTTGTGTTTGTGTTTAAATATTAATGTCTTTACTTAATCTTGTTTAAGATTTGTGTTTTTCGTTGTACAGGTACAAGTTGATGCGCATGTTATGCAATCGCCGTGAGCAAGCGAACAAATGGGAGACCTACTTATGCCCGGACATACATTCGAAGGTAGAAATACACGTCGAGGAAAACCGAAATCTTCATGTTGGTCGGTGTGTCGATGATCATTATGAAGTGATTGACCAGTGTAACGCTGTAGATCTTGCCAACAGAACTTGCTCATGTCGCAGATGGCAAGTTTATGGTATCTCATGCAAGCATGCTTGGCTGCAATAATGCAGACAGACACCAACATTCATCATTTTATTAGCGGCTACTTCACTGTCGATAATTACAAGCTGTCGTATCAGGAGCTATATTCCTCCATACCCGACAATGAGAAGCCTACTGACGACAATCGCGAACTGCGTTTGTGACTTCATGTGACGAGAAGGCAACCTGGGTGTCCTAGACGAAAGAGGATCGAGAGTTACTGCGTTTCATTGCAAGCGTTTGAGGTCCGTGAGTTACGTTGCGCCGCCGTTGCCACACGTCCGGTCACAATCAAAGATCTTGCAATGAAACTGTCGCCGACTAGGTATTGTAAACGAATAATTTTTTAAGGGAAAGAAATTTATTACAGTGTCAATTTTTTATATTTAAATAGGGAAAATTGAATTTCCCTCTCAGTCTTTGATATTTAAACATAGGCACCGAATGTTAAAGGGGAACTCTTATTCTTAAAGGGTGAGACATATATTTAAACAGAGACGTCGTCGTTTAAACAGTGAGTAGTCAGTTTAAACACCGTCACTAATATTTAAACAATACAATGAAAACTTAACCAAAGAAAGTCAAGTGTAAAAGATTACAGATATTCAATGAACACTAGTAAATTTACATTGAAAAATTTGAAATGTCATTGGGAAAGAATGAATTGAATTTAAATTAATGATGAGAAAACTTAATTACAGTAACCCTTCAGTGGAAATTTATTACTAATTACTAAAATTTAATTTGATATTTAAATTCGAAATGAAAGCATAAATGTGATCGATCACTGTAACCACTCTCATCGAAAACCAATGGCAATTGCTGTCTTTAATTTATTAAAAAAGTACACAGAAAATCAAGGTCAAAGTTGCGTAGATTTTTTATTATTGTTTAATTTGATAAAATAGCTCAAACTTCCAAGAGCTAGAGTTCTATTTAAACAAGAAGCTGAAACAAGATAAACATCCAGATATTATCCAGAACCCACGAGAATGTATAAGTCACTTCTCAACGAATTTTACCAGAAGACACGCCGGCCCTCGCCGGAGTACTCCACCCTCCGGGAAGGCCTCGACAACAACCCCGATTTTTAGGCCACGGTGACGGTCAACGGTACCCCATTCTCTAGTGCTGCCTCTGCAAAAAGTGCCAAGTAGGCCCAGAACATTACTGCCGAGGTGGCGTTCAAGCAGCTCTGTCCTTCCTACAGGGGGAAGATGAATAAGTCTCCCTTGCTAATGATGATGTCTTCACTGCAGGTACTTCATACTGTAAGACTTCTTTATGAATGTTTAAAAAATGTCTGCTTCTTTTAAAACCTTGAAGTCTCCATTGCATGGCCTTTAGGCGGTCGGGATTACTCCAACGGTGAAGAGTTGGAGTGGTTTTTCGAAGACTTGGTCCATGAACTAACAGCAAAACTTGATAGAATAAAAAATCGAAAGGCACATGTACAAAAGCTACTCCAAGCATTGAAGGAGAAGAAAAGAGCGGAGTGAAAGTTTATGTTTGCTTTATTTTCATTTTTGTAAATAAGAACATGATGGGTATTAGTCTGTTAACTTTCTTTAAAAATTCGGCAATTTCTTAAACAAGAAGCTAACATTATGGAACTTTGTTTGTTTAATAGATAAAATCTGTTTTCATTCTCATTTTTTGATATTGTTACGTGGACAGGGTATGTTAAACGGAGACTCTTATTTTCAAACGGTAACACCTATATTTAAACGGAGACACCGCGCCTTAAACAGAGACTACGTCATTTTGTCATTCGTTGATATTTAAACGTAGAAACTGAATGTTAAATCGAAACGCTTATTCCTAAATGGTAAGACATATATTTAACCAGAGACATCGTTGTTTAAACACAAAGTACTTCATTTTAAAAAGCAACACTGACCCTTAAACGTTACAATTGGACATTGATGCAAAAAATGCGAAGTAGAAAAAAATACAGACGTTAAACGAACAATAGTAAACTTACATTGAAAAATCTGACATGTCATTGGCAAAGAATGAATTGAATTAAAAATAATAACAAGAAAACTGTTTTACATTTGAAAACAAAGAATGTCATCTAAATCCTATTTCCCTGCAGTCGAAGACCCCCCTTTGGCAGTCAGGCCGGCTATGCGCCCTTCCACAAGTATGCGGGTAGCATACTTTAATCACATATAAGGGACGCCCGTTTGCGGTATCCGTAGCTTTTCATAGTGGAGTAATTGCTCGATAAACCGCATGACGTAGATGGCGCAGTCGAGGCTTCCTTTTTTTGTCGTGGGCCTTCATTGTCGTGAACTAACGGGTACATTCTGGTCACCGTCTCGCCAAACTCCATTTTCGAGACAAGTGTCGAATAGGTCCCGCTGTGGAGATATACAATTTGAGATTAGAATAGCGAGCATGTATTAAACTCTATAAATAGAAATCTATTTCTCAAACAACTTACCATTTCAGCCGTGTCTTTAGCGTACTCTTCGCTTTGGCATGAAGTATAATGGTTGTATTCTTGTTTGTTATTGTTGAGGACGACGACATGGAAGTGGCCATTCATGATTATAGGGAAGATGGCAATATCAATATCATGCAAGACGCATGCGGCATCTCCGATCATAGCTAAAGTCGTGTCATGTGCGTCTTCTTGCTTTGACATAAACAGTGCATGTGGTCGTGTGATAGAGGCGCGCTTCTTATAAGGATATGGTACTCTGGTCAGCGACTTTTATATCATGCATACGAAGGCGTCCATCACATCATCTATAACCATCTCTTTCCCGTCGAGCAGTATGAATAGGTTGGCCCGTGTGGTGCTCACAGAATCATTCCTCCACATGACAGTCCTGCGGTTAAACGGCAACAAATATAATTAAACCATAACACAAAACCATAAGTGCCAAATATATAACCTTAAATGATAATGTGAACGTTTAAACAGTAACGTAAAAAGTTAAACAGTAAAGCACTATCTTAAATGGTAACCCTCATAGTTAAACGGAAACAACATAACTTAAAAGAGAACATATATATCTAAACAATAACATAAAAATATCATTCTTACATGTCCATAGAGCAGTTGAGGAAGATCCTTATCAACTTATGCTCGAGTTTGTTGAGGCGCGAATGTCCAGCCTATTTTTTCTTCTTCGGAACAAAGTCTTTCCAAACTTCTTCGTATTGCTGGTTGGCAAGGATCATAGCTTTTGCTTTTTCTTCAATGGCGTTCCCTTGCCCCTCGTCCACAGCTTTCTTGGGATTATCTTTAGATGCTTTTTTTTGTTAAACGATCGCGCCTACATTGGATGTGGCACTATCGGACGCCGGTTTCTCCGTAAACAGAATTTCGATGACAACAAAGTCAACGATCTTCTCAACAGCGGCCACGGCAACAGCATCAAGGGGAGACCCACCCTTAGCTGGTTCTTGTTCTTCACGGATTGTGGGCACCACCTTCGATGCTTCACTGTTGGCCGCCGGTTCCACCGTGATGGGGATTTTGTTGGCTAACTCAACCGCGGCAGTACCAACAGCGTCGACAATCTTCTCCACCGTGACGGGCACGTTATCAACGGCACCGGACTCAACAACATCATCAGCCACCGATGGTGTTGCTATTTTTTCATTGTCAGCCGGTGGTCGACAGAGATGCATTATTGTTTTTGTCTTTTTTGCAAGCCTCTTCAAATGTTGTAGTCTTGGAATGGCCATCCCGATGAAGTCGTCGTCATCAAATTCCGAAACCTCCTCCACTAAGGGTACTTCATTTTTTTGGAGGGATGGCGCAGTTGATTGTGACTGTCCATCCAATGCCTCAACCCGAGCGACAAGCCGAGGGAACTTGGTCATCAAGATCTGGCACGCCTGAAGGAGAGTTGCAGTAATATCGTCTCCTATTGCAATCGGGGGGGCTGCCGCGGTCAGGGGGACTGTCGTTGTCGTGGTCGTGGGGGGTGTCGCCGTCGGGCGGGGTAGGGGAGGGCTTATCCAACGCGGAGGATTGCGTGCGTGCGTAGGGATGGAAGTAGGGGAATGGGGTCGTCGAGTGCGCACGGAAGAGGTTGGCCTCTCATCTTGCCTTCGAGCAAGTGGTTCCGGAGCAATAGCATCTCTCCACCGGTTGCCCCGAATAAATATTTCTTCGTCAGCACTCGCCGAAACTAGCTCAGGAAACTAATATACGTAAACAAAATAATTTCAGCGAAGTCGTTCAACTTAAATAATAACAAATGTATTTAAACGTTGCACATATATACTTAAACAGTATCGTACATAGTTAACCAGAGAATGAAACGTTTAAACAATAAAGACAAATGTTAAACACAAACTACCATTCTTACACGATGAAGATTATTTTTAAACATTAACTGCTACTTTTAAACACATTGTTGATGATTTATTACCTCCTTTCTTTAGAGAGATAACCAACTTGTCTCTATCATCGCTTGCTTCCGGTAAGTATTTTCACCGTAGCACAGAATCCTTGGGGTCTTGCCGAAACGGACTTTCTTGCCGGTTCCAGTCAGCTCGTAAAGCCAAATGTTCAACACAACCGAGCAACCGTTAATATACCCCGTATTTGTCTTCTCCCCCATTGGTACGCCCCTTGCGTATCCGCAAGTGCACGGGTCGTACTAGTAATAAAGTGTACCCTAAGGTCGGGTAGTCGTACCCACTAGGACTGGTGTATCTTCTAATACTCTCGTTCTACTTAGTATCTAATCAATTGAAAAAAAGGTTTAACTGACTCTAGGTTGGACTGGAAGAGATTTAAGAGGAGGTAATGCACTAAGGGAAAGGTAAGGATTGGCTCGATGGAGGAGATGGGGCCCCGGGCTTGTATTCCTAATGCTCACTAACTTGGACTCTCTCAGTACTTATCAGAGATATCTTCAGTTCTAAAATCTAGTCGTGCTAGGTGAATGATGCTCACAGTACTATTGAACCCTAAGTTGAAATCTCACTTCTTGCAACTATCAATAAGATTCACAAGCTAAGTTAAGATAACCAAACATTCAAGCATTCAACCACTCAACAAACATTCAAGATAGCCAACAACCAAGATTTAATGCAAGGAACAAGACATTCATAAATACTGCAAGTAGAGTAAACAAGTTCAAGCTACAACATCAGAATATTTCCCCCCGGGGCTCCCTAAGAGAGTTTAGCCCCTCATGAGGTTAGACAACAAGATAAATGCCAAAGAAATTAATACACAAGAAGTTGAAAACTCCCTAATTTCTTGCATCCTTGCGACTATCCGAGGCTTTACGATGTAATGGATTCTCCTCCCGATCGGCCTACCATTCGCGCAACATTCCCCTTGTGATGGTGAGGACGGCTCCCCAAAAAGTCCCCCAAAAACCTAAGTTTCTGGGCTTTTAAACTTTTCCCGATGTGAGCACGGCCGCCGTGTTGAAGCCGTGCTCCAAGCCGTGCAGATTACGGCCGAATAAAACTCCTGAAACTCGAATTCCTGTAATCTGCACGGGGTCCAACACACCCGTGTTGCGGCCGTTCTGAAGGTTGCACGGCCGTGCTTAGCGACCATAATGCGTGTTGCTCTCGGCTGAATTCTCCTGCGATTTGCACGGCTTAAAGCACGGGCGTGCTGAGACCGTGTTGAGCTTGATGAGGTTTCTCCTAAGTCCTTCAGCTCCTCAAATTGCTCCAAATCACTTCTTCTTGCCTTAGGACTTTGATATCTGCATGGAAAACTAAGAATACCTCAAAAAGGACTGAATTTGGAGAATTAATGCCGATGAGTTTAAGAATCATGGGAGTAAGACATAAAATAAATGTATATGAAATGCACTCATCACCCCTCCCCCCACATCTAGCTTGCACTGGAGCTGCACCTTGTGGAACGTCCTCCATAAGCCATTTGTGCGTCGCCTGCGCCCATGCGTACCACCCCATGCCAAGTAGATAGTCGACATAATCAACGACCAATTGGGAACCAAGCATGAGGTATTTGGGAAGAGGATTGTCCCCATGAGGTACACCATCAAGAGTTTCACAAAACTTTCCTCCTCTCCCCTCTGTCCAACAAGCTGCTGAAAAGTGGTCTTGATGGAGTCTCTGTGTCTCTCGTAGCTTTTCGATAAATATCTCTCCTCGAAAGCTGGCCGTGTTTTCTTCTTCTTAAACACGACTGTGTCTCAATCGCAACGTAGATACAGAACGAGAGCCACATCTTTAGGCCTGAAACTCAGTAGGCTTGCCCCGATCCTGAATTTATTGGTGCCGCCTTCGTACCTCTGTAAAAGAGAATCAAGAAGGGCCCTCTCTTGGAATGCAGCTTCCACCTCAGTGAATGCTGCAAACGGTGTCCTTCGGATGATCTCCCAGTGTCGAGGGGTCATGTGGCTTTCAATTCAGCTAAGGTCTCCACCACCGGTGTTAAGTAGCATCTCCCGTTGACTAGGTTTACCTCCATGATCACAAGCTTGCGACAATAACATCAGTTGTTAAACAACAACCTTGTTTCTTAAACAGAGATTAAATTTTTTAAGCGGAAAACTCCACGGTTAAACAGAGACATCAATTGTTAACAGAGACCTAACGTCTTAAATGGATACCACAATATTTAAATGGAGCCGTATGTTTTTAAACAAAAACTCATTTCTTACACGGAAATCGCATTTTAGACACTGCAACCATATCAAATGAAAGAGAAAACGTACATTATAAACATTACACAAATCATAACAATCGAAAAACTATTTTGTTCGTGTACACAGACGAAAATATAAACCAAAACAAAACCCTAGCCGAGAGATCTCCCAGCAAACTAACAAAACCCCAGCCGAGAAATCCTCCGCAGACTTCAGTATCTTCCAATAAAAACAGAATCACAACAAAATCGACAAATATCTCTGTGCAACATAGTACTTCAAATAAAACCAAATCACAACTTCTTCAATACCTTAGACTGCAAACTGCTGAAATGCCGGATACTTGAGCCTTATTGTGATTCAGAAGCTCAATGAAATTACAGAGGATGTCCACGCAGAGCCAACTTTGGAAAGGGAAAAGCTGAAGAGGCGCAGTCGAAAAAAAAAAACATATACGGCTCCAGTGATGGACGTCTCTTTGGATTACCTTAAGAAAAATGGCCCACTTTTCAAAAATTACAATGCCACGACTTTCCATGCAAGAAAGGGGCAAACTGGTCCATAAAAATAAAAAATAACTCCGTTAACCACCGTTTCATTCTTTGGGGTTTGGAAATCAAGAACTAATTATGGAATGCGCACATTTTGTATAAATAGCACACCATATTTTATGCAAATTGACGGATACAGTTAGTTATCCAAATCAAAATGAAGATTCCGTGGAAGTGTTGTTCGGATAAGTGAAGCATTTGTTTTATATAGTAACTATATATCTTGAAGTGATATTGCTAAATCTAGTTTTATATATATCACGCCTTCTATTATAGTACAAAGATAAAAAATATGATAAAATAGAAATGAATATTATTATTATATATATAATAAGGAGTTATGACAATTATATTTTTTTAAAATATTTAAATTATTAAAATAAATTAATTGTTATAAATAAATATTGAGCGAATCTCAAAATTTTTCTTAATATCATTAATTAGTAATTAATTAACTATAATAACTAATTACAAATGTAAAAATATTTTTAAATAAATAAATTGTGAATCATAATAATTATAAGATGTTACTACCGGTTAATATCCAAAGTTAATGTTAATATCATAATTAGTAATTTATTAGCCAATCAAAATAACTAATGACATTTTTACATATACTTATAAATAAATAAATTAGTAACCATTTTTATATTTTGACATAGAAAATAAAAAATTTAATAGCTGAAGAATGGGAAACATTATTGTCATTAATAGAGAATTTTTTTTACCAGGGGCAATATTATTATTTATCATCCAGGAATCCACAATCTCATAATTTTCTAGTGATTGTGAACACCCCACACAAACCCCTCACTCCTTTCTCATACATCTCCCACTCTCTCAATATTCTACATCCAAACAAAGGGTTACATTATGTAAGGAACCACTCCTATTCCACTCATGCCAACCAAACACCTCTTATATGTAAAATTCGAGGATAAATTAGTTATGAAAAGACAAAATAAAGATGGAAATATTTCTATTGCTAGTGTTCTCATTTGAATTAGTGACCAACTCCCGTTTGCTTATTGGTATAGGATATCATGTGTAGAGTTTTCGATTTAGGGAAGATCCGAAATCAAATTTTATAACTCATCTAAAATGAGGGCACATATGCCTGTTGAATTTGCTACATGTCTGTGCATATCTTTAACATTTTGTAAAAAAAATAATGAAGTAATCGTTTAATAGCGATTATTTTCAATTTGTAAGTCACGGTGAAAAAATAACCAATTAGTTATGCACTTGCGTGAGTAGAATTGGTGACAATGAATATTATATGAAAATTACTACAAATCAAGAGCAAAACCATGGAGTACCAAAACATGGTAATTAATCCACAAATTAATAAACAGCGCAAGATCCAAGAACTCAAATAATGCCCAATCTTTGAGTTTAACACAAATACATGGAGAAATGATGCTAGAACAAAGCAAAACATACATAACCCTTAAACAAGATGCAATCCTGCCATTACAATGGAATAATCTCATTCTCTCATTGCAAAAGTTTTATTTTTTTTTTTAACTATAATAGTTACATTTTGAAAAATGGATTCAAGAGGATTTTTTACCTTATTAACTCAAGTTTTTTATTTGAATCGAACTCATTTGGTTTACATCTAATCTAGTACAAAAAAACTTGACTTTTTTAATTTCTTAGTATGGAATAGCACTTTTCAAGGAGAACATAGGAAAATTTCAAGTAGCACAACTTTTTGTGTCTCTTTATTTTGTAAATAGGGTAAGAGTCCAATACGAAGAGAGAAAGCACAATTTTAGATTTTTTTTATCTTAAAATTATAAATATATGGGTCAAAATTTTGGTAAAGTTAAAGCCCAACCCAAAATGCAAAATTATTTGCTTAAAATAAAAATAGTCAATACTCTTATTTTATCTCAATAAAACTTGATAAAATTGAGAGTTAAGAGTAGTTAATTTGGTGAATTATTTATGAAAATCTGATTTCTTACTTCTTTTTTTTTAGTATTTTGGCAATTAATTATTAATTTATATATTTTGAATAATTGTGAACCAATAATTTTTATAAATTATAAAAAATAAGTGGTGAATATTGAAAAAAAAAAATTTCAACAAATATTCGTGTGAAATTCTTTTTGCGAAAATAAACATTGAACAAGATAAAGGTTATCACATACATATTTTTATTAAGTTTTTGAATTGACCCATACAATATATTTATTTTTGTATCTAAAACTAACCGTATAAATTTCAATTTTCCATATAGTGTTTTTTCAAGAAACCATCTTATTAATTTTATCTGAAAGAATCATCTAGTTAATTTTATCTAAGTTTTGTGGTCAGCCACGTAATATAAATTATGAAGTCATTTAAAAAAATCAAATTTCTGTTTGAAACCGTGTGCAAATCACTCCCAACATTACACGTACAAATCATCATAGTTGAATCTTGGATTTTTCACATGAGAATTAATAGTAAATCACTTAAATGTTGAAAATTGTAAAATTGAAATTTCTTGTAACAGCCAATATATTTTCTTGGATAAATCAGAGACGGGACGAAGAGGAGAATGAAGAGGAGAATAGTCAAAATACCTCGCTCACGGTAGACCGAATTCAAAAGTCTCTTACGATCACTAATCGGTAACAGAACCATGTCAAACCCGTGCCGGTTCATTGTGCTCTTTAATCCGGGCCCGCTCGGCGGTTGGCCCCGCCTTGTCTACAATCATTCGCGGTCAACCACCACACCCCCATCACCCACCTTCTTCCTCCTAGCGCACCATCCTCCCCCCTCTCTCACTCATTCCCTGATCTCGCCCAGCCGATCGTCTCCGAGAGCATACGCCGGCATAGCAGAACGAGGACTATGTCGGACAGTGACTCCTCCCATGGCGCCGGAGATTACAAGACCTTCCGCCAGATCAGCCGTGATCGTATGTCCCTTTAATCTTTGTTCTTGTTTGTGCTTGGTTTTTTGCGTTTATTCTGTTTAATTTTTGTGGGTTGGCGTTGCCCTTTTATTATGATTTGCTGTAGATGTTGTCATTTGGTAGTGTGAAGTTTAATGTTGTGAGTGTTAGAGAAATTAGATGATTTGGAGTAGAGAAGAGGGAAAGATTGGGTTTTCTTTTTTTTTAATCCGAGTTAGTTGTTGTTTTTTTTTTTTTTTCGAAATCCATGTTTTTTTTCCTGTTTTTTCCATTGTGTATATCTGCGGAATTTGCTTTCGTAGTGGCTCCAAAAGGAAGAGAATTGATAGGAGCGTCAATTATTTGATGTGAGACAATCTGATTTATTATGCTTGGCGATCAATTAGTTGACAAAGTTCCCTCTGAACTCAAGTAAAAGGCTCGCCCTTATAATTCCATCCTGTTGCTTATCAGTAGAAAAGATCTTTTGTGTTTGACTTACTTATGTCAGTCGTACGCATCTGATGCTCACACATAGGGTTGTTAGATGGGCTAAGTAAGATGATTATGGGACAAGTCATTTAGATGTAAAATATGGACGCTTTTGGAAACAAACACATATTCATTCTTGTGTAATCATGTTACAACCTCTGGTAATGCCAAGCCAAAAGAAGACTTATTAGGTATGGAAAAGTTCAAACAAGGTGAGAATGGAATTTATTCATTTTGCTCAGTGTGAGATATTACAACCAAACTTGATATCTCCTTTGGAAGGAACTAACTTCTAAGAAGGAATTAGAATATGTTATGATGGAGAAGATTTTACTAACCTTTCCTTTTTTAACCATGTAGAGTTGCTCAGAGTTTATAACTTATATGTCTTGTGTCTAATTTTGCACCTTAGCTTTAAAGTATCTATCGTGAATAGCCATTGATGTCTATTCTTTTTCTTCTTCTTCTTTGTGTGATTTTGTATTTAATATATGGATCAGTTCATTGATGTCTCAGTCGCTCAAGAAGCTTTGACAGATATATTAAGGGTTGCTCAAGCATCACTCTTAACAAATCACCTATTGTAATAATACTCTCGTGCAATAGTTCATTATATGGATGCTATTAAGGTCACTCAAGCAAGATATAATTTAGTGAGGTTTTTCTTAGATGCCTTTTGTTATATGAATGTTTTAGGTTTGCTTTATGAAATGCTTCGGTCGGCCAAAGTGAAGGAGACAAAAACAACATGGAAGGTAAATTTCTTATAGGATTTTTATTTTTTATTATTTTTTTGTTCATTTGGTACTTGTATATTTGAAGAATTTATTAGCAATTATTGATTTTCCTTCTTCCATTATTATACCATTCGCTGCTGCACTCAAGTAGTTTTCTTCATGCATTGTAGGCAGAATGGGACAAAGCTATCATACTTGGCTATCTTCTAATTGTCAAATGATTGGTTGTTACTTTGGTTCAATTTTTGTGCATCATTGCGCTCTTTAACCTTTAAGTCTTTTCTTTAGCTCTTTAATCTAATAACAATCCTTACCTTCCTATCTTCAACTTCTTCTTCTTTGTCTTTTATTATTAATAGGCAAGTTAAAAAAAGGAATAAAAAACACTAATATTCATATTTCACACAAATTGGCATCCAATACCAACTGAGGAAGCCATGTCAGAAATAATGTCAACAAGAAAAGGCAATGAAACATTGGTGTACCTTAGACCGGATGCGACCTGGGTGCCACATTTGCTCTAGGGATGGAAAGTAACACACACTCACGAAATGCAAATTACCTGGATGGGAATGAATAATACAATAAAGTACAAGGACCAAAAATGACTTTAAACCTTTATTTAAATAATATTTTTTATTCTAAAGTCCAAGTAATTTGTCAAAATTGCTCTGGAACCACTAACTCGGCTACCACATCAGACAACAGGTTAAAAGCCTGTTTCCTCTAAATTTAAAATGAAACATGAACAATGATTTGCCTAAGCTGTCCTTGCAATGGATGCAAGGATGATACACTTGATCACTGAGCCCTCAAGTGACAGTATTCCAAAAAGGAAGCTAACAGAGATCTCAATGACAACTTGGCCACTGTGAACATGCTTGACACCAACATATTTAAGCTCACTGCTGGTCATTTGGGCACGGTGGTCCTCGAGCAAGACAATAATGCAGAGATGAGTGGTTTCAATAATTACACATATTCTCTTGATTGAAAGGTCTTGAAGAATAAAAGAATTGTTGGAACGAGTCCGACATAATGAGCACCTGTAATGCCACATAGGAAGAGAGGATAAGGAAGGAGTGGTAACCAACAGTTTTCAAGGTGCGGAGGTGTTGCTAGAGATGGAGTACATGAACTTGGTGAACCAGCAAAATTTGTCCCCCTGGAACTCCTTGATTCGGTTGTTGACATAATCGTCCCAATCTTGAAACTTGCTGAAGGAGATGGAGTACATGACTTGGATAGGATGTGTTGGTGGCTTTCATGTGCTTGCCACTCATGGACAGGAAGAAACTGGAATATGAGCAGGTGAATAATAGTGCAGAAGTGTTTCTTGTGATTGACAACAAAGACAGAGATGAGGAGGAAAAGGACATCAAGGAAAAGGAACAGGGACTCAAGGAGGAGCCATTATGGCCTGGCTACGTTGCTCACAAGAACAACACAGAAGCAGTCAAGAGCGCAATGACTTTTTTTTTTGGAAAAAATATATAAAAAGTCTAGTCATCAACCAGATGAACATTTCGATAAATACTTTGGCTCTAAAGCCAAAAATATTTTTAAAAGAGTATACAAAAATTGCCTTCATGCATTATTGGTTTTAATGAGTTCTTGAAAGTTATCTCATTGACCCATTACTTGTTTATGTACCTAATTGATTTGTTGGCATCATTTTGCTGATATGCATGACTTTGGTTCTAACAATCTTCTTCAATCTAACTTGGTTGTCAAGGTACTCATCATGGACAAGTTTACCGTCAAAATCATGTCTTATTCTTGCAAGATGGCTGATATCACTGATGAAGGTGTTTCCTGTAAGTTTTTCACTTCCTTCGAACGTGTATTCATTTAGCACTTCTTCATCTGCTATTTGGCGGTGTGCCATTCATCTAAAGAGTCTCCCTGAGAATTGCATGGCACCTTGGAAATAATTGTATATGATCTTTGAAGCTGTCATTTGTGTATGGCTTACTTATTTTTGTGACTGGAGAACATCTAATGACCCCATGAATCATTGGCATAATATTCTTTTTACTTCTTTATTTTGTTGGAGTTACTTCATTCTTATTTATTTCTTATCATTATAATATCTGGTACTTTGGTAGCATCGACTTGGTTCCTAACATACGGATTTAAGTGAGTTTTTTGTGTAACTTTTGGCTGCATATAATATTCCTTAGAGATATGCAAGAGAATTTGCCTGGTTTTCTTTGCTTGGTAAAACATGGAGGTGACCTTAATTTGTTTTTTCTTTCCTTCTTTAAAATATATACAGATTGTCCCACTATATTTATAATGTGTAGGAACTCGATTCTGCTGAATAATTCTTTAATGGCTTACTTTTCTTTTTTGACAGTGGTAGAAGATCTTTACAAGCGAAGGCAGCCATTGCCCTCAATGGATGCCATATATTTTATCCAGCCTACAAAAGAAAAGTAAAGATTTTCTCTTTATTTTTTTTTCCTTAAGGTTTCACTCTCACATTTAGTTTTATGTTGAATTCTAGATGAAACCATGTGTGGTTTTCCAAATGTGTCTTCTTTAATTCCAGTCATTGTTGTTGAAGTGTATGCATTTATCTTTTCATTTCTGGCATGGAATATATTTTTGGATAATCTAGACAGTTTTATTTGGTTAAACATATATTAAATGAATTCAGTTTTTGTTAGTTTTAAACTTTCTTAGTGTAAGCGGGTTTTCTGGTAATTTAAATGTGATCATTATATGTTTTTGTCACAATTTAGCATTTTAATGGAATTTTTGCGTATATTCATGTAAGAGGAGAATCTTAGTTTGAGCAAATATAAGCTAGTTTAGCTAATTATTTGTCTATTTGTATAATGGGTCTTATTGCTTTGAAAATAGAATTGTGATAAAGAAAATATTGGAGTTTTCTTGAAAACTGTTTCATGCGTTCAATTTCATTAGGTATTTCTCCATAAAGTTGAAATTGGCTTTTAAACATAATTATTGCCTTTATTTTTTATAAATGCATTTTTATGTGATCATTCATTTTTTGGGTGATGCACAGTGTTGTAATGTTCTTATCTGACATGTCAGGAAGATCTCCTCTTTACAGAAAGTATGTACCAGACTCAGATTTTACCATTAGCTCTCATAGTTTGTGTTTCTTGGGCTTACTGACCAATATCTGTTTTTCCTTTGCTTTCAATTTTTCTTTCAGGGCCTTTGTATTCTTTAGTTCTCCTATACCAAAGGAATTGGTGGCTTACATTAAGAAGGACACGAGTGTCTTGCCTCGTATAGGTGCTTTGAGTGAGGTCCATCATCTTTTATTTCTAATCTGTTTCACATTAATGATTTCATTTCGCATACATGGGATTTAGGGTTTACTTTTAACTGAACTTATAGACTATCCTAAGTTTAGCACTTTCTTGGATGCTTCTTGATTTTTCTATTATAACATACAGATGAATTTGGAGTATTTTGCCGTTGATAGTCAGGTACATATTATTGTCCTCTGTTGTCTTTTTCTTTTCTCTACTTGTTTTAATCATCATAACTGCAAGCTTTGATGCTTTCTATTTATTCAATTTTTTCTAAGCTTAAATTTCATGTTATATTTCATAACATGAAATATGAACTAATAACTTCCTGAAACTATGCAGGGTTTCGTCACTGATCACGAGATGGCATTGGAGGAATTATTTGCAGAGAATGCAGAAAATTCACAGAAGTACAACATCTGCTTAAACACAATGGCTACTCGCATTGCTACAGCATTTGCCTCATTGAGGGTAAGACTGGGAAACTTTGTTAGAGCTTCTTTATAGATGATGAATGTCCTCATCTGTTTGATAAACAATAAGCAATCAGCAATAAGCTGGTAGCATGTTTACTCACGCATAAAATATGCCAGCTATTTATTTAGTTGTTATTTTACAGAAATAGTAAAGTCTGATAGAATACCTGGAATGTGGGGTGACTACCTAGCCCATTAAATGTTGAAAGTTTGATTAGATTTTTCTTTGATTATTCCAAATGAGTTGAATTGTTAAAGTAAATGTGCAGCATTTATGATTCAGTCTGATTGTTTATAATAATTATTCATAGAATTAATCTTTCCAACCACATTTATGCTAGAAGTCCCTCTATGTGGATAAGCTCTAATGCCTGAAGAAATGCTTGTTTGTTGTTTTGATATTTGTGTAACTGCTTTGTTTCGAAACCATTCAGATCAGTAAGTCCTTTTTCCCTCAGGAATTTCCTAATGTGCGATATCGTGCTGCCAAGTCATCTTTAGATCCTTTGACATTGACAACACTTCGTGATTTAGTCCCAACTAAGCTTGCTGCTGGAGTTTGGAACTGTCTTTCTAAGTACAAAGCAACAATTCCTGATTTTCCTCAGAAAGAGACATGTGAATTGCTCATTGTGGACCGGTCTGTCGACCAGGTACGAGTTTGATTGTATGAATAATCTTATGTGCTTGTTTGCTGTGAGAGTAATTATTTTTTTGTGCATATATCACAACTAATTTTTGACAGATTGCTCCTATCATTCATGAATGGACTTATGATGCTATGTGCCATGATTTGCTAAATATGGAGGGAAACAAATACGTACATGAGGTAAAATTGCCTTCATTTTTCTAAAGTATATATCATGTGATTCATTTTCTTAACAAAGTAGAATTGGCTACCAAAATCCGTTTTATCATAAGATGGATGCATGGCAACCAAACATTGTCCATGCACGAATTGTTTTACCTCTTTTGTACATGAGTTTGTCTTCTTTCAGGTTCCAAGCAGAACAGGATCAGCCCCTGAAAAGAAGGAAGTTCTTTTGGAGGATCATGATCCCATCTGGCTTGAGCTGCGTCATGCACATATTGCAGATGTGAGATTCTTGGTCTTATTTATTTATGTATTTATTTAAATTTCATTAGATTATTATAAGTTCTCTTGATAGATAGCTTGCATGACAGGCTAGTGAAAGGCTTCATGACAAAATGACCAACTTTATTTTAAAGAATAAAGCAGCTCAAATTCATCATGCTTCAAGGTAACTTTCAAATACCTGCTGTTCATGAATGTTATAGTACAAGTTTCAGATTTTATTTTGTAACATCTTAAACCTAATTAAGTGAGGTTTGCTTAACATAACTGAGGGACTAAAGGGAAAAAAAGAAAAAGAAAATGTTTCTGGGTGATCGAGAAGAGGGATAAGAATGAGAATGTTATGCGGTATGGAGGAAGTGTAACTAGAGAGGGAGATTAAGAGAGAATAGAAGAGAAAAAAAAAAAGAGAGAGAGAGACTGTTGGAGCTTGAATATTGCTGGAGCAACCATGAACAAGAAGGATTTCAATTCAACCTTTGAGGTTGATGATAAAGAGTTTGGTCTGTTTCATAGGGAAGAGTGTATATGTGTATATAGTGGAAGATGGTGAAGGGGGTGTTATTATAGTGAAAAAACGGAAAGAATGATCATATATGTTTTGAGTAAGTTGCTGTGCATGGTTGAATTAAATTCCTACCTGTTGATGGTTGCTCTAGTGGCTCTTCTTCATACTGTATAAGATTCTCATCCTTATCCTTCCTCTAGATCACCCAGAAACTTTTCTCTCTTCTACTTCTTCTTCTTCTTCTTCTTCTTCCTCTCTCTCTCTCTCTCTCTCTCTCTCTCTCTCAATCTCTCTCTCTTTTCTTTTTGTAGATCAGCTTATAAAATAAGTGCCTTTTTAAAGTTTTCTAGAAGTGCTTCTAGCATAAGTGCTTTTTCCTCTTAAGTTGATCCATTTTGCGTTTGGTTAAATTATCATAGAAACACCTTTTACATTCAAAACATTTAAAAAGCATTTTGGTCGAAAAGATTAGGCCCAAGTGCTTGGTTTGAACTCCTAAAAGCACTTGTTCCAGAAGCACCTTGATGGTGGCTTCTCAAAAAATAATAATACTTTTTTTTTTAATTTTCTACTTTTATTTTTCTGTTTTTTCTTTTTTCATAAGCCATTCAAACACATTCAAATAACCCTAGAAGTGTTTTTTCTTTAATAAATCTAAGTATTTTGGGACAAGTGAAAGAAAACCTAATCCAAAAGGGCCCTAAGTCATTACGATGAGGGCATTAACGAATATTTTGGTTTTTACTTAAATTCTTAGTTTCTTATATATTTGCTTATGCGAATATTATCATACAAGGATGTGGGATCAAGAGAATCTTTTTCAAATATTGGGTGTGGGGGGAAATTTTTATCTAAGCTAACTAAAATTGACTTAATTAATACCAATAAAAACTAAATTTTTTAGAATTAAAATTTTACTTTTCTTAATAATAATAATAAATATTTATGAATACTAATAATTGTTCAATTATTAGTATATTTATTTATTATAAAAATTTCTTTATATTTTATCCCATTTGTTTGGTTCGAGGAATAGATTTATCCCCAACCAAACATGGTGTGAAGAAAATTGTTGGTCTTAGAGAAGGTAAACAATGCCTAAGTTGAATTCTTCTGGTTGTGAAAACTTGATTGTGGACTCTATCAAGTCTATAATCTGAACCACGTTTTTTGTTATTATGGATATAGAAAAATGGGAGAAGATCATTAAATATGTAAGAAGCTAATAAATTGTCCATTGCGATTTAAATATGGAAAATCACAATCCTTGATTAATGTGGCACTGCTTTCTTTGCACAGAAAAGACAGGAATTATGCATAAAAAACTATGGCTATCAACAAGAACCTCTATATTGTTTGGAAAAAAAGTCTTTTGGCATTAGATATTTTTCAATGGCATTTGCCAATGTCCTGCTTTTGCATATCTTGCTTGTATTCCTTGATGTACTTCCTAATAATTTTTCTAGAGATAGTCAAGCAGAGAACTGAAAACATATTTGCAGTGTCTAAGGTTCCTATAAGCGTAATAGGCTTTACTTGGTGGACAGCATGATGGTGTATGGTGGTAATGATATGAAAGGCATGCTTTGGTCTATCCTTGTGTATTGATATTTATTATTAATATTTCCAACTTGGTGATTGCTTCAATTATTTCTTACATTGTTTTTGTTCGTTACAAAGAGGTGGTGGTGAGCTCTCAACAAGGGACTTGCAAAAGATGGTTCAAGCATTGCCACAATACAGTGAGCAAATTGATAAACTTTCTCTTCATGTAGAGGTTAGAGGAGTTTGTATTTTTGTATTTTTATATATATTTTCAGCAATGTATCTATCTACTTTTCTTAAGTAACATTGTTATTAATACTGTTATTATTATTGTAATAATTATTATTATTATACAATCGTTCTAGGAAAAATAGTACCTTATTAGATTAGCATACTAACAATGTCATACACATCTATTCCCTCATCTGTAGAAACAGTTTTGTGTTATGTTTGTGCATTGAATCTTGTCAAGTTAAAAGCCTTCATATTTTTAGTTCACCCTGTTTTATCCTTTTATTCATTGAAGCTCTTTCTCTTATTTCAAGATTTGATTCTCAGCAGTTCTACAAACTTTCCTCAGAACCTGAGGAGCTCTTCTTTATCGCCGTTATTTTAAGAAAACAATTCTCAGCTTGAACTGTGGCTGTTCTATTTTCCCTTTTTCTTTAGGAGATAAAGTGCTTAACTTGCCTCAAAACTGTTGGAGAGGGAATGATCTTGGTGGATTTCTGATAATCAAGAAGTATGCTTTGCTGACTGCATTTTGTCTGAAGCTGCTTGTTCTTGATTTCAGTTTGACTGTCTCGTGACTTCTGTAATTCATATGCATAAGTTTTGAAGTGTCTAACTAGAAATGTAAGATTTCTGACAATGCTTTATGATGAAATAACTGTCCTTTATTAATGGGCTAGTTGACTATTCATCATCTGATAGAGGTAATTGCCTCCCTGGGCTATATATTGACTTTTAGGTATCTTCCAAATTTGTTTGTCCATATAAGTTATATGAAAAAGTGATTCTCAAACTTTGATCTTAAATGCGATGAGTCCATAAATTAGATCATTAGCAAGCTTTTGCTTTGTTGTGTTTAACTAGTGAGGACTCGTAACCGAAACTTGCTACAATTTAACTTGTAGGAGCTGAAAGAGTTGCTGGAAAAGTAAATAATAGTATACATTAAAACCAGTATTCTTATGCAGTGAACTTGCTACAAGCTAGCATAATTTGCAAAAATGTCAAATATTAAATTTGTTTATCTTTTAAGAAAATTAGTTAACCCATAATTCTTGTAAAGAAACATGTTGGAGTTCAACTCATATGTAAAGGAACCAGCCTGCTGCTAACTTGTTATCAGTACACAGATTGCAGGTAAATTAAACAGAATTATTAGAGAAATGGATCTCCGAGAAATTGGGCAGTTAGAGCAAGATCTTGTCTTTGGGGATGCTGGAGCAAAGGAAGTCATTAATTTTTTTAGGACCAAGCAGGTTGTGTGAATGTTGAGTTACATATGCTTAATGCCAATAACCCTCCACAAGATTTATGTGGACCATGCAAATGTGACTTGGAAATCCAAATTATTCCTCTGCAGGATATTAGTCCTGAAAACAGATTACGTTTGCTGATGATTTATGCTTCCATATTTCCTGAAAAATTTGAAGGTGACATAGGTGAAAAGCTAATGCAGGTAAATATTTAAACTTTTAATTTTCAGCACTATGAATAACTGGCTCATCTGTCTTTATCGTGTTATGTATCATCTGTTTTTGATCTTTTCTATGTTAGATATAAAGCAAACCCAACAACAAATTGAAGAAGATTACTAGTACTAGTCATCAAGACTCTTGTAAAGAGCAAAGAAGGATGAGGGTTATCCACATAACCTAAAAGACAATATTGCCTATTAAACTAAACATATAATAAGCGATTATGATTGAAACAACCATGAATTATTAAATAATATGTCCTGTCCTGTCCTTTCCTTATGTGATCACTCTTTATGTGTCGTACTAAATCTATACCTTCTTGATACTTGTTTCTTTTATGTTGTTGATCGTCAAACATTTTTGGCATTTGTACTATGTAAACTCATACAATTCTATGAATATCATACCAAGATAGCTAATTGTTTATCACCTAGTTAGCCAGAAGCAAAAGATGAGAGGCTCGACTGCATTTTTAGTTGCAACAATTAAAACAGATGCGATATATAAATTTTATCCTTAGTATTACTCCCGCATATAGCAGGAGCATTTTTTTTCCTAATTTTGTTGCAATCCACATAACTTTGTTAGCCTTACTTTGTGTGGTTTCAAAAATAGCACCTTCCTGACCTTCTGTCTTATCTGTATAATGTCAAAACAAAGAACTAGCTATATGGTTATTTCAAGGAATTGATAATCAATCTTGTTTGCTTTGCTGTTTGGACTGTACGCAGCGTATGTGTGTAATAATAAAAGACCTGCATGATTAATGCAACCTGGAAATAGAGTTTGTTTTTTTTCTGGATTTTTCTTTTTATTGCTTGACACTATTGTGTAATTCCAAGCATATTTAAGAAAAAACTTCTGTTTCAGCTGGCAAGACTGTCACAAGATGATATGCGTGCTGTTAGGAATATGAAATACTTGGGAGGGTCAGATATCAAAAAGGCATCAGGAGGGGTCTTTTCTCTCAAATTTGATGCTCATAAGGTATTAAGTGCAAAATCAC
The DNA here is from genome assembly GCA_902712375.1 of Dioscorea dumetorum. Classification (NCBI taxonomy): domain Eukaryota; kingdom Viridiplantae; phylum Streptophyta; class Magnoliopsida; order Dioscoreales; family Dioscoreaceae; genus Dioscorea; species Dioscorea dumetorum. Next base: position 7,583,594 of record CACTHL010000245.1, read on the forward strand.
TTTTGAGGTTGAGTCTCCATCTAGCTCCCCTTCCACTTATTCACAGTGGTTTATTTGGATGTACTGTGCTCATCAGAAGCATGCAGCTAGAAAAGAACGAGCCAATGAAGGAGAAACATGGCAGCTATCACGTTTTTACCCCATGATAGAGGTATGCATCACCATTGGATTTAAATTTAGTTTTATTAATTTCAATATTTGGTTCTGCAGCAATTTCTTCCTCTTGTTTCATCGAGTTTGACTAGTTTGGACTGTTATATATCAGCTAAGTTGATACCATCTCTGTTGTTTTGGTGTTTGAGGACCATTTTTTAGTAAAATGGTTGGGTAAACTTGTTATTGTATTGTTTGCTTTACTTTATTTTAGTAAGAATTTGAATTGAATCATAATTGTCAAAAACATTTTTCAGGAGTTAATTGAGAAGCTCACTAAAGGTGAATTACCACCAAATGAGTACCCATCTATGAATGATCCAAGTCTGACAGTTCATGGAACTTCAACCTCCAATGGTGTATCAGTGCGCTCAACTCAGTCTCAAGCTGCCCACTCCATGAGATCTAGGCGGACTGGCACATGGGCCAAAGCTCGTAATTCCGATGATGGATATTCAAGGTACATGAATATTTGCATGGAATGTTCCTGAACACTTCTAACAATCATTTTTCACTCTAGTTATCTCTTAGAGCCTCTTCATGCCCTGATTTTAGCATTTAAGGATATTTTTCTCTTCGGTTCTAATAGGCAAGTTATTTTTCCCTTATTTAGTGATTCGGTACTGAGGCATGCATCTAGTGATTTTAAGATGGGCCAGCGAATTTTTGTGTTCATCATTGGTGGAGCCACTCGATCAGAGGTTGCCGTCTACTCCTATTTTCTTGGTTATATCTCATGTTTCAGATATTAACGTGTGTTCTCTATGAAATGTTGCATCAGCTTCGGGCAGCTCACAAACTTACCACAAAGCTAAGAAGGGAGGTTGTCCTAGGCTCAACTAGCATAGACGATCCACCCCAATTCATCACAGTAAGTTGAGGAATCATGTTAGGGTTATTATATTTTCTTTCTCAGCTAAAGTATCCTGCTTTTCTTGCATTTTTGTTTTCCTACAAATATTTAGGAGTTCCTTAACTACTTTAAAGCAGCCACTGTCATTTGGAGTTGCATTACACAAACTCTAGGAGGCACCATACACTGTTCATAAACTTCCTAATGTATGCCAGCTAATGTATTTAATTGAATGGATGCATTTTGTGCAGAAACTAAAGCTGCTGACTGCTCAGGAATTTTCCATCGATGATCTTCATATTTAATTTTGTGCACAATAGAAGAGGCTTCACAGCTGATTGATTTTTAATACAGGTTTTGTTCTTTTTTAATTTTCATTTGCTATCTCCCCTGTAGTCTTCTTTCACCTATTCTTTTAACGAACAAAAATTCATCATTACTTTTGCATCCAATGAGTTAGATGCAAGCATCTCAGTCCCGATCCACAATTGGGCAAATCAATGCTTCCCACAAGCACAGCTTCTGTGGTATCTATTATCGAAATTGTATGATAGTATGTGTAACAATTAGATTTCTTTATTTTGTTTCAAAAGTGTGGGAAGGTTTCGCATTGATCCATTATGGTTCTCACTCTTTTGGAACATTCAGATTCTCTAACATGATCCTGGTAAATGGATACACTCGACTAGTTTGCATGATGATGATTAAGCGTTTCTTATTTGTGTTCTCTGTGCCATATTGTAATTCATTCAAAGTACCAAGTAGGAGGAAACTCGGCCATATATTTCTGACTAAAAATGTGCAAAAATCGTATTTTTGTAATGATTTTCGTATTAGAAACAGTATTTGATGAGATTGGTGCCAGTGTTTCTTCATATTTTCGAGTTATATTGGGATAAAATTTTGCATGTCTTCTTAGTTCGGTGAAAGTGTAACAATCTTCATCAACAGGGGCTAGTTTTGTTCAACTGCTTAAGCCTTGGTTCGTTTAAACAAAAAGATTTTGAGTTGAAATCTTTATTTTTTTTTATTCATGCCTGATATTTACAATTGCTTGGTACTATAATGGTAACTATTGCGAGCATTATAATATTTTCTAAAAATTATTATTATCTTGTGACGGTTTTATGCATAATCGTGGAACTTATACACACGCCAAAAAGAATAAAAAACAACAAACTAGAGTCGAACAAAAAACAGAGGCCACTAATTGCGGCATGTAAATCAGACCGGGAAAAATTTTTGGAATGATACTTTTGAATAAACTTAATTAATTAATGAATAAATAGTGATTATTTTACAAGCAGCATGCGTTGCTAACTCATTGAAGATCACCGATCAACGCTGGTGAGAAGTCTTTGTGGTAAACCTTTTTGTCAAAATAACGTTGCTGTTTTTCTTTAGTTGTAGTAAAAAAAAATGACTTTCTCCATATTTTTTTCTTTAGGGTGTGTTTGGTTGGGAAGTGGTCCACCGAAGTGATGGAAGTCTGGAAGTGTGACTTTGATTGAAGTGGAATTTTCATTTGTAAGTTTTTAGTTTCATGTGTTTGGTTGAGGGAAGTGATGAATTATGAATTAATTTTTTGTCTTTGTTAGAAGTGAAAAAATAAAAATATGGTTTATAAATAAATTATTTATTATATTTGATGTAATTAAATTTTTTTAAATTAAAATTTTAATTTTGTTGCAAAAATTAAAAAATTAAAAAATAAATTAAAAATAAAAACAAAAAATAATAAAAATAAAAAATAAAAAATTAGAAAAAAAAAAGAAATAATAAAAGATTTATAAAAATATACAAAATGGGTGGAGTCGAATACCGAAGTGCCACTTCGAAAAAAAAAATCCCGAAGTCAAAGAGTGAAGTGGAAGGTTTTGGAAGTGGTCACTTCCCCATTTCGGCTTCTACTTTGATGAACCAAACAAGTGAAAGTGTCACATCAACTCCCACTTCAGTCACTTCGGTCTCCACTTCGACGAATCAAACATGCCTATTCTCTTCATGCAAAACCAAAAACAATTTTGTGTTTCTTTTCTCTATATTTTCAGCGTCCAGACACAAGCATTGAGCATCCCCAGAATGATCAGGAATCACGGAAGATACACAGATAATAATTAAAGACTGAAACATAAATCAGTATGAACTGCTCCTAATTCTGATTATCTACAGAAATTAGTATAAAATGTCATTTTCATGCTATTGCACAATCAGTCAATGGAATTCAATTAAATAAACAACTACAAAATTTGTACCTATTGTAATGGGGCTTCTGCTTCATGCTATTTTGAGCCTAATAAATAGGCTTCTATTGTCAAGATGTTTCTCTATCCTCCAGCCTTTTAAGGAGATCTTTGCAATCAGCTTGTGGTAACTGTTTTTTGGCTGTTCCTATCATCAAAACAGGAGTGAATCCACCAAAAGCCTAAGCTTGGGAAGATGTTGCAGCGCCATATTCATCATAACTTGAGCTCTGAGTATAACCAACCACATGAACTCATTGACTGTATTTCATGAGAACCCTTTCATGGTTTTCATTCGGCCAATCCTCAGCTGGCTGCTTACCAAACCTTCTCTTGCTACACATGTTTACGTAAACAATGAGATCTAGAACAAAAATATGCAAAAAAGAAAATCACGTACATTACACTAAAATAAAACAAATATTTCCTTCGCCAATCATACTTTTTAAGTGTGTGAAAAAAATAGGGTTTATTTTGATTCTGTATGTATTGTCACGGACGCAGGTTTTACCTTCACCCTGTGCGGCATTTGCTCGCTTCCCCTTGGCTTGCAAGTTCAGCCTTCTCTTTGCCTTGTTGCCTTTTTGCCTAATTCGGCCCTAAGAGTATTGTTAGCTTAATGAAAAACTCAAAGAAGAGAGGGACTTACTTGAATGAGAACTTGGAAGCACTTTATGATCCTTGAATGCTTACAACCTTACTTCAATGGTTTGGGCTTCCCCTTAGGGGGTATTTATAGTGCCCTCCCCATGAAATGAAGGGCTAGGATCATTTTGATCCAATGGCTACAAATGGCCTTCTAGGGCATTCTACAAACTCCCCTAAGCTTCCCCAAAGTCCTAGAGGCTTTGGAAAAACTCTAGAAGACTCTACACCATTCACATTTTCATGTTACATATTTACAAGATGAGAAAATGGCTAAGTGTGGGAAGTAACCCTTCATGGCCCAATAAGGGATGATGTTGGCCCAATGTACCGGTTTGTGACATCCTCCCCCACTTATGCCGGCGACGCCCTCGTCGCGCCTTCTGAATAGGCTTCAATTAAGTCTTTGTGTTTCCACAAGGATAACTCGTGCTCCCAACATGCTTCACTATCCGGTAGCCCTTTCCATCGGATGAAGTACTCCACATAACTAGGATGTGAGCCTCTCCTTGGTATGACCCGATGTGCGAGTATCTCCTCCGGTTCTTTTTCAAGTGTTGTAGTGATGGTTGTGGGTGCTCTTATGGATTCTCCCCTCCTTGGATCTTCCTTGTCTTGATGATATGGCTTGAGCAAGCTGACATGGAAAACATGGTGCATTTCCAAGTGAGAGGGCAATGCTAGTCGGTAGGCTAACTTACCTACCTTTTTCTCGACGGCAAACGGTCCTTCATATCGCCGTACGAGTCCTTTGTGCACCTTGGCAAACCGATGAGATTAGTGGGCAAGAAGCTTTACCATCACAAGATCCCCTTCTTCAAACTCCAAGGGTCTTCTCTTGGCATCGGGCCATTTCTTCATCTTCTTCGCCGCTCTTGCCAAGTTAGCTCTTGCCACGTCGGTTTGTTCCTTCCATCCTTTAGCAAATTTGAAAGCAGCAGGACTTGGTCCATTGTATCCTGTAGCTAATGTTTGAGGTGTTAAGGGTTGTTTCCCCGTGGACACCTCGAACGGACTTGCACCTATGGATTCACTTCTTTGCAGGTTGTAGGAAAATTGGTCTATATCAAGCAATTTGGCCCAATCTTGTTGGTTGGTGCTAACATAATGCTGCAAGTATAACTCCAACAGCGCATTCACCAGTTTGGTTTGTCCATCGGTTTGGGGGTGGAAACTTGTGGAGAAGTTGAGCTCGGACCCCATTAGCTTGAAGAGCTCCATCCAAAATCTCCCCGTGAACCGAGTGTCTCTATCGCTAATGATCGTCTTCGGAATGCCCCAATACTTCACCACATACTTGAAAAACAAGCGTACGGCATCTTCGGCGGTAAACTTTGTAGGGACGGGGATGAAGACTCCGTACTTACTAAAGCGGTCCACAACCACCATGATGTTTCTACATCCTTCGGACTTGGGAAGACAAGTGATGAAGTCCATGGAAATACTTTCCCAAGGCTTGGTCGGTGTGGGTAATGGCTCCAAAAGTCCCGGCGTCCGATTGTGCTCCACCTTGTCTTGTTGACACACAAGACAAGTCTTCACATAGAGCTCTACGTCTTCTCTCATTTAGGGCCAATAATAAGCTCTTTCGATTAGCGCCATAGTCCGTAGGGTCCCCGGATGCCCTTCCCATTAGGAGTCATGACAATCCTCTAGAATCTCTTTCCTCAAGCCTTGCCACCTTGGAACATATATCCTTTCTCCTTTGGTGATGAGGAATCCGTCCCTTAGCTAAAATATCCTAGTCTTGCCTTCTCTAGCCGCCTCTACTAGGATCTTGGCTTGTGGGTCATGCTCAAAGCCTTCCTTGATTCGATCCACCAAAGGAAAATTCGGGGATGAGATGGGTGCAAGTTCGGCCTTCCTACTTAAAGCATTAGCGACCTCATTCGCCTTTCCGGGCTTGTACTCCATCACAAAATCAAACTCCACCAAGAAGCCTTGCTACCTAGCTTGCTTGGGTGTCAACTTCTTTTGCTTGAGGAAATAACTTGTTGCCACATTGTCGGTTTTCACCATGAACTTGGACCCGAGAAAATAATGCCTCCATGTCCTAAGGCTCATTGAGCTTTCTACTCTCAAACGCAATGGGATGTCCCTCCTGCATTAAAACACCGCCAATAGCAAAATCAGAATCATCGGTGTGTACCTCCCATGACTTGGTGTGATCGGGCAAGGCGAGTACAGGTTCTTCAACCATCACCTTCTTTAAAGCTTCAAAGGCCTCTTGCGCCTTTTCTCCCCATATCCACGGCTTGTTCTTCTTTAATAGATCGGTGAGTGTGGATGCTATGGAGGAATAATTGCGAATGAAGCGCCGATAATAGTTTGCAAGGCCAAGGAATGACCTGAGTTCGGTGACGCATTTCGGTGCCTCCCAATTCATGATGGCTTGAACTTTGGCTTTGTCCATCATGATTTTGCCATAGCCAACCACATGTCCCAAGAATGTAACTTGGCCTTTGGCAAACTCACATTTTTCCTTCTTAACATAGAGTTCATTCTCCCTTAGCACTTGGAAAACTTGCCGTAGGTGTTCGACGTGTTCGTCTAAGGTCTCACTATAGACTACTATATCGTCCAAGTACACTACGAAGAATTTATCCAAGAAAGGTTGAAAGACTCTATTCATCAAAGTGCAAAAGGTAGCAGGAGCATTTGTGAGTCCAAAGGGCATGACAAGGAATTCATAAGAGCCATACCTTGTCACACATGTGGTCTTCGATATGTCCTCCTCCGCGACTCTCACTTGGTAGTACCCCGACCTCAAGTCTAACTTGGTGAACCACCTAACATCTCCAAGTTGATCAAATAAGTTATTAATAAGAGGGATGGGATACTTGTTCTTTACCCAGTGTTCGAAAAATTGGCCTAGGCGGAGCCTTGGCGTTGGAAGGTGGCGGGCCGACCTGTTTTTGTGAAAAAACGGTGAAAAATCGGCGTTGGCTTTCCATCTAAAAAACGGACGCCCAGTCACCGCCTAAGCGGGCTGGGCGGCGGGCTAAGTCGGGCAGGGCGGCTTTAATAAAAAAATTTAAAATTATATGTTTTTAAGTTTAACTTTCTTAGGTTTAGAATCATTACCTTTCTTAGGCGGCTAAGTCGTTACGTTACGGTTTAATTTTTTTGGGTATTATATAGAATTAAAATTATATTATAAATATATATTTTTTAAAAAGGTAAAACCGCCTAGGCCCCCACCTAGGCTCTCTGGGCGCTAGAAGGTGACTGACCGCCCGACTAGCGCCTATCATTTTTTTGAACATTGTCTTTACCGTTATCTTGTTAAGAGCCCCGTAGTCGATGCACATCTGAAGAGAACCGTCATGTTTCTTTTGAAAGAATACCGGGGCTCCATAGGGCGCCTTTGAAGGTCGAATATAGCCCGCATCAAGTAGCTCCTTCAATTGTCTCCTTAATTCTTTCAATTCGGGAGGGGCCATCCGATATGGTACGGCGGCAGGCGGTTTAGCACCATTCTCCAACTCGATGACATGATCCACCTCTCTTAGGGGGTAATTTCTTGGGCAACTCCAGAGGCATGACATCCTCGAACTCCTCAAGTACATGCCGGATCTTACCAGGCACGTCACTTAAGAGGGTCTCTGTGTCATCTTTGAGTATGGCGAGAAAAGTGGGGTCGGCCTTCTTTAATCCCTTATGAAGTTGCATGGCCAAAAGTTGGTTTACCTTGATGTGATTCTCCCTTGCCAATGGTACCATGCTCACACTCCCATCTCCCACAATGCACATTGTGTTGATGAAGGGTATGGGCATGGCCTTGATGCTATCCATGAAATACATCCTAAGTATAAGGGGAAAATCATCCATGGGTACAACCGAGAAGTCTACCTGTCCATGCCATTCTCCAAGGCAAATCTCCACATTGCGAGCGACACCATGGATGGGTTTTGCTTCGGAGTTCACCGCTTTGATCCATCCCGGTTCTTTGGTGAAGGGATACCCAATTTCTTGGCCTCTTTTTCTTCAAGGAAATTGTTAGAAACACCGGTATCAACCAAAGCTTTTATGGTATGATCATGTACCTTTGCCTCTACAAAGAGACGTCCTTTGTAGCCAGATTTGGGTACCTCCACCTTGGCCTTGATGGCATCCAAAAGTTGCAAAGATCCCATCTTCTTTTCTTCATGACATTCCTCGCCCGACTCTATGGCAGAGAGTTTGGCCTTCTTGGGGTAATCCCTAGCAAAGTGAGGCCCTTCACAGAAGTAGCATTTGATAGGGGGCTTACCTTTGCTTTCCTTTGATGTCTTGGGATTCCCTTCATGCTTTCGGAATTTAGCCCCTTTGTCCAACCGGTCTTCTCCCCCACTTTTGGCTTTGCCGGTCTTGTCTTTGAAGGACTTAGGTTTCTCGGGCTTCTTTAGTTCCACAAGAGACTTCGCAATTGACATTGGCGTGGCAAGGACTTGTGCTCCTCGGCGTTGGATTTCCAATCTTGCCCACATTTGAAGTCCATCCATGAACACAAAGAGAGCCTCTTTGTCGGGATAGTCTGGGATCTCCAAAAGTACCTCCGAAAACTCTTTTACATACTCCTTGATGCTCCATTTGTGGGTAAGACGCCGGAGTTTGGCCCTCACCTCATGCTCCCCGTTTTCAGGGTAAAATTGCCTCTTGAGCTCCTTCTTGAAGTCCTCCCAAGAAGCGATGGTGCATATGTCTTTCTCTATATCGCTGCATTGTCTCTTCCACCATACCATTGCCGTGTTAGCAAGGTATAAGGCCGCATGATCAAGTTTCTTGGTGTCCTCCACACCAAGAGCCTTGAAGTATTGTTCCAAGCTCCATAGAAAATTATCTATCTCCTTGGCTTTCCATCCTCCGCTGTACGCCTTGGGCTTTGGCACATCAACCTTAGGAGCAACATTAACTTGAGTAGGGATAGAAATGTTATCTTGTGCCATAGCCCTTTTGATGAGAACCATTTCATCCTTCATGGTTTATAATCCCTTCTTTAAGGCTTTGTTCTTTTCCTTAAGTGCTTCCACTTGTAGCCGGAGACCCTCCTCCAAAGCCTTCATTTGGTCGTCACATTTGGACACAACAACGTTCAAGGCCACTTGCATCTCCCCGCGGAGTTCTTCTCGCCCATTCTCGAACTCCTCGACGCGTTCGGTCATCTCCATGAACTTGTCTTGTGTCTCCCCCATGGCAAGTGTCACGGCCTCAACCGATCACCTTCGGCCGTGCGGCACCTGACATGTACCATAGCGACAGGTCAGTCTTCCTTACAAGAATAGTTAGTGAATTCCTGTTTGCAGTATAAAGCACAGCGAAAATAATAACAAGTGAGCAAAACCAAAAAACATCCTCGGTACGAGAAACACGTCACATGAAACCCATTTTGAGGGAGAAAAACATAAACTCTCTTAAATTGAGAAATGTTTACAACCATGGCTAAAACCAACACCAAGTGGCATTGTCTTCTCCCAAAGACACATTAGATCCTATTACAAGAGCTACCCCAAATCCAAGGTTGATTGAGCCCCATGCCCAATACAGGTCTGGCGTGAATTCCCTTACTTCACTTAGCTTGTAGTGTCCTCTGACGTAACTGTAGCTTTAATCAACCACCCTTTGTCACAGCGCGCAGCATTACCGGTCACGCGCGGTAATACCGCGTGCCATCCTCGCCCCTGGCTCGGCAACGCTCCCGACCACGTGCCCACTTGCATACGCCTGCGTAAAACCTTGTCAAATCCGAAATCAACACTCGGTCTCTCGGCCTGATCAAGTGTCCCTCCCCGCTTAGACTTGCTAGAGATCCAACACTCTACATGATGAAGTCTTGCAACACTTGACTCTTGGTATGGCGCGCTTACCCCACGCGCTCATCGGTCACGCGCACGTGCCTCACTGTCTTAGCCTATGATCAAGCGGGATATTCCACCCACTCTTGGTCCCGACACAACACCCGCGTCATGTTAACCGCGCGCGCTACCAAATCCACGCAGCTGTGCGCCTCGTGGCTTGGTTTATGTGATATTGTATACCCGCTGGCGAAGTGTAAGGTCATCGACCCTTACAGCAAGCTCCATCTTGGACAATCTTACATTTATATCGGATAAGACGGCCTTCTTGGACTTGGGCTCTTCGGCAATGTGGGTCACTTCACTTTGTGACACCATAGATCCCTCGCGGCAACCCAGAGCTCTGATACCACTTGTCACTGACGTAAGCTTTACCTTCACTCCGTGCGGCACTTGCTCGCTCCGCCTTGGCTTGCAAGTTCAGCCTTCTCTTTGCCTTGTTGTCTTCTTGCCTAATTCGGCCCTAAGAGTATTGTTAGCTTAATGAAAAACTCAAAGAAAAGATGGACTTACTTGAATGAGAACTTGGAAGCTCTTTATGATCCTTGAATGCTTACAACCTTACTTCGATGGTTTGGGCTTCCCCTTATGGGGTATTTATAGTGCCCTCCCCATGAAATGAAGGGCTAGGATCATTTTGATCCAATGGCTACAAATGGCCTTCTAGGGCCTTCTACAAACACCCCTAAGCTTCCCCAAAGTCCTAAAGGCTTTGGGAAAACTCTAGAAGACTCTACACCAATCACATTTTCATGCTACATATTTACAAGATAAGAAAATGGCTAAGTGTGGGAAGTAATCCTTCATAGCCCAATAAGGGATGATGTTGGCCCAATGTACCGGTTTGTGACAGTATGCATGCAAAAATAATCACGAGTCCATCCTAAAAGGGGCACGGGCCATCATTCGGCCTAGTACACTAGTACATGTTGGGCTATTCCCAACCCGTGGCCCAACACTCGCTATATATTTGTATATAAAATATTACTTACTATAAAATGAATTATACTAAATTATGAGGAAAATATAATCCTTTGTAGAATATAAAACAAAATAATTTAACAATGTGCTATAAACATGTTATTCAAAACTATAATCCTTTGTAGAATATTTTTCAATGCGTTTCCTTTATGATAAAATCTCGTATATTTCTAGATATATTATTAACATAAAATCATAATATTATCTTAAATTTTGATTAATAAGAATCAACTTAAAATTTTCTTAGATTAATAAGAAAGTATTGACTCTAACGTAATTTATAAGAAATTATGTTAATTATAAATTTTTATCTATCTTCACATTAACAATATATTTTAATGAAGAAAACTAAATTAACATAAATGTATTTATTATGAGATAATGTTAACAACTATCTCACTGTAAAAGAACCATTGTAATTTTGAAATAGTTTTAGATTAATCTAACAACGATGCTTATTTTATTAGTTATATCTTAGTCAAATCATTCCTCATTTGGAATACTAGTTTAGGATGGTTTGGCAAACTCCCTGTGGCCTAATAATATATTCCATCTTATTTTTTTCAAAGCTAATTAATTCTATATAGTAAAATCCACTGTTATTAGGGATTCCCACAACTCTCATGAAAAAATATAAATAAAATGGGCACACTTATGGATAAAGGAGATGTAAATTTTGAATTTAATCCATAAGTCTTTACAATTTTTAAGTCCAATGCTTTATTTATTTATTTATTTCAATCAATATAAAACAATTTAAAATAATTCAACTTTTTATATGTCTTAAATTCATATTGTTCATATTTTTTAAATTTATCTTCAAATTTGACATTGGCTAGAAAATATAGTTGATTATTTGGATCATGTTTTCATATTCAAAATTTGCAACCACTGCCCTACAATTTTAAAAATTATTTTAAATATTACTTTAATTGAGCAGTCACAACAACATGGTCTTCGTTTTCCATTCATCTATTTTTAACTATAGTGATTTTTTTAAGAGAAACAAAGCTTTTGATCAAAGAATTGAATTAACAGAATGTCATCAGCAATAAATGAAGAACAATGCACATGAAAATAAAAGTGTTAGAGTTTAGGCTTTATAGTTAACATCATTTGACACGTATAATGATAGCATGACAACAGTGAAGATGTGATAAGAGATGACATGGAGACATGAATATATGAAGCTATCTTTGGAGGAACTATTTCTGGCAAGACAATCAACTTGGGGGATTTGTTTTGAGGAGCTAGAAAATCTAAATCCAAATGAAAATACAATCGATCATCGGCAAGCGAATCAATAATGAGAGATCAATTATTTGAAGGAGAAGATTATTTGACCCTAGTTTGGTGTGAAGCTAAGTGAAGATACAAACTAAAAAAACTAAGCATAAGTAAGAAAGATTTTGAAGACCATATTTAGCAAAGCAACTTGAACCTCAAACTTGAAGGAAAGATAAAAGTTATTTATGCGTGAATCTATTTGAAGGCATTGACATATATGGTGAAGATTGAAGATCAAGCTTGGATGAATGAAAATCAAATCTGGAAGATTATGAACAACTAAACTTAGATGCATGAAGATCAAATATTAACAAGATTGAAGAATCAAATTTGGATGAATGAAGATCAAGTTTGAAGATTGTGAAGACCAAATTTAGATGAGTGAAGAACATGTCTGGAACAAACATTTGAGGACCTTTTGAAATCTTGGGCAGGATGAAGACCTGTCATGTGGGGTTAGACCTTTGAAGAGAGTATTGCTGATAGGATGTGAGGAGACAAGGTAGTTGCTGACAGGTCGAGATCAGAAGGATTAGAATACTTTAACTCAGACTGGCACAACCAAGAAGATTGAAGGTGTCACGAGGTCAAAAATAGCAACTAGAACTCAGCCAGCATTAGCAGGCAGGCCACGTTGCAAGTTCAGTTACAACTAGAGGTGCAACATCTCAGTTTGAAAGGTGTTCAAATTAGGAAGCTGCAAAGATTCTAAAAAAAAGAGGTGCCATATTTGGGATGTGGTAACATCTGCATAAAAGACTCTACTTTGAGATTTAATATGAGCCACTAAAGTGAGAAACCCTAGTATGATTGCGGGTAAGTGAGCATCTGGCAATCTAGAGATGGTTCTTATTTACTTTCGTGAGGTTGGGTAACAGTGTTGTGCTCATGTTTATTTTTCTTCTTTCAATAGATTTTATCTCCGGACTTGACCCTCCCCTCCCCTACCCCCTCTCTCAAAAAACGTATGCAAGTTGTGTGTTGAACTGAGCAACCAATTCTCATGTCTCTTTCTCTTGATTGTTTTGCATTGTTTGTGTGTGTGCTTGCATAAAAGTTTGAGTTAACACTAACACACATACACTTGTTAGAATTAACAAGTGGTATCAGAACTTTAGTCACCATTGTTCACTTTGGTTTAAAAGCCAGTGAGATCCAAGCAAGTTCCGTCCATGGCAGTAACAGAAGGAACTTTTATCACACAACCACCACTATATAATAGATCAAATTATCCCTATTGAGAGGCCCATATGAAAGCTTTCACCAAATCAATTGATGCATGGAGAGCGATAGATAAAGGGTAGTCTCCCACGACATACATTGATGCAAAGAAGAATGGAGTCAAGAAGCAGCAGAGAAACTAGAGTTTAGAAGAGACAAGTAAAGCTAATGCAAATGGCAAAGCTCTTAATGTTATCTTTGGAGGAGTTGATGATAACCAATTTAAGTATGTTGCGACATGCAAGTCTGCAAAAGTAGCTTTGGATATTTTACAGAAAATCCATGAAGGAACAAACCTAGTATTGAGTTTTCAAAGCTTCACAAGTTGACTACCAAGTTCAAGAATCTCAAGATAGAAGAAGATGAGACTATTGCCATATTTAACGCCAAGTTGATGGGCATAGAAAACCAAGCGTTCCAACTTGGAAAGAGAGATTCAAATGAGAAACTCCAAGGATAATGCAGAAGATCCTTAGGTCTCTACCTAAAAGATTTGAAACAAAAATAGCAGCCATAGAAGAAGCTCGTGACATCACGATCCTATGACTTAATGAGTTGATAGGTTCATTTCAAATCTATGAGATGAACCAGATGTATGAAAAAAAGAAGAAGATATGGCACTGAAGGTAGAAGCATGAAGGCAACAAGAGTTGCAGCAAGAAGATGAAGATGAAGATGAAGACAAGGATGAGATTGTGCTACTGTCTAGAAAGCTACACAAGATGTTTAGACAATACAAGAGAAGAAGCAGAAGATTTCAAAAACAAACTCCAAGAATGAAGTAAAGAGACATGTGGAAGATCACAACAAGAAGAGTAGTAGAAGAATCAAGTGTAGGGGTGTGGTGGTTTTGGTCATGTTAGAGCCAAGTGTGTCAATACTATCAAGTAGAAAGAAAAATCATTTAATGCCACATGGAGTGATGAGTCAGAAGTTAGCATGGAAGAAGATGTGCATGAAGAAAAGGGTTTGACCAGTCATCATGTCAAATTTCCAGCAATGTTGAAAAGAATGGGAGAATCTAGAAGACCCAAGGGTGTTGCAAATTATGTTGTAACGTTGGAAGCAACCTCTGAAGACAGTGACAGTGATTGTGGAAAGATAAGTGACAAAGATCTTCTTATAACTTATGAAGTCATGCTGAAAAGATTTGATAAGAGTATATTACAGAACAAGCACCTTGAGGAAAAGTAAATAAGTGTTGAGAAGAAGTTGGGTGAATGCCAACAGATATTACACCATCTTGAGAAGACTATTGACTCAATGAACTAAGGCAAGACCATGCTTGATGTGATGCTAATAGTTGGAAGACCTAGGGGAGCCTAACATGGTATTGCTAATGTTGAAAACCATCCAAAGTCAAGAAGAACAATTCAAATGTTTTTGTAAAGTCTAATTATCAACAAGAGAAGAAAGACAAGTTTACAAAAAGACATAAAAGAGAAGTTCATGTGTGCTTTTATTGTGAAGAAATGGTCATATCATACTCAAATGCAACAAGTTGAGAAATGATTTGAAGAATGAGAAGATAGTTGGATATGAACGGACAACAATCAGAAGAAGAGTCAAAGGGAAGATTATGGTGATAAAAAAGATGTGGATCAGGAATTATGACAGGATGAGAAAAGCTACATAAAGCCCAAATGTTAAAAAGAAAAGGACAAAAGTAGTAGAAAATCAAACTATTACAATAGCAAACTCCAACCGAAGACTCATTGACTGAGGGACTCCAAGGTCAAAAGAAAAAAAAAATAACTATCTGGGTGAAAGAATCAAGACCTCCATGACTTATTTCAAAGTTTCCAAAAAAAAATTAAAAAATTAAAAAAGAGAGAGAAGAACAAAGTGATAAAAAAGGAAGGAACAAATTTTTTGATGAAAGGAAAAGGAAACAAAAAGGAAAGAATGAAAATTATTTAGGGAAAAGAAAAGGAGATTAAAGGACGGTCATTGGATATGTGAAGTGGTGCATGGTTAGTTATAACTGATGGGTTTCATTGAGGCGTATGATGACATCTCCCCTGAACACAAGTGCAGGGTTGTTAAGTAATAAAATACCTCCTGCTTGAGTGCAAGAGATTTGTATGCCCTATGGCCCAAAAAAGTACTATTATTTCCTCTTCATAATCACTACTTAGTCTACCAAACAAAAATGATTGCTTCAATTACAAGGAAAATGAACAAAGTAACAATGATGAAGGCCACTAGTGGAATTAAGGTGTTGTTTGGTTGGGAGTAATGGAATGGGTTTGATTACTTACATTGAGTAAGGTGTTGTTTGGGCATGGAGTAATGGAAATGGAGAAGGATTGAAGGAGTATTGGAGGCTTATTGGAGAAGGAGTGGCATTCATCCAGTTTTGGGGGGATTGTGAATCCTGACGGAGAAAATGACCATTCTACCCCTGTTTTGAAAAACAATTCCCACTTTGGCTGCTAGGTTATCTCCAATGGAAAGGGAAAAGTCGCTCTATCGGCCGGCGGATGACGGATTTGATTACCGGTGAAGGAGCTTTCCGATCACGCCCTTCGATTCCGTAAAGGACTCCATCGTCTTGTATCCCGCCGCCGTCGTCTTCTTGGACCTTCTCCATTCACTGTCTCTCTTTCCCGTTCTCCGCCATCGATCCAGTGTGAGGTTGTGAGAGTGAGAGGAGACACATCCATCCCGCACTGTAAGTGACTATCCTTATGTAGAATTTTCATCGATTTTTATTATTATTGTTGTTGTTGTTGTTGTTCTTCTTCTTCTTCTTTTTATACACTTTGATGAATTCCATTGTTGTTTTTCTCTTTAGATTTGTTATTTAATTTGTTTTTCACTTTTGATGATGAAGTAGACGATTCCAATGTGTGCATATTGATTATGATTAATTTGATGGGCAGACAACAAGAATAGTTTCTATAAGCTAACTCATGTATTTTTTCTTAACATTATTATGAAGATTCTATTCATGATTTTTTTGAGTGATGCAGAGACTTGTTTTATTTTCAAATCGATCACCTAACTCATGTCTTATATGCCTCTCTTGATAAATTTCATTTTGATCAATTGATTCGGGTATTTTACTCAGAGATGAGCTTGATGCTGATAGCCTTGAAATCTCTCATGAAGTTTTTTTTCCTACATTTAATTGGAATAAGATGAGCAGATACTACCAAAATTTAACAAAAGAATAATGCATTATATTGTAAAGTATAGGCAATTACTAGTTCAAACAAATATTTCACACTACTATGAACACCAGAAAGTTCCTAATTTGTTTATTGATCACAGAAACATTGATGTGAGTCATGCATAATATGGTTAAGATGTTATTAGAACTTTGAAAAAACTGCAGGCCCTGTGGATTTCGATGCCACACATCCACATGCTTGATAATTTGGAGAACAGAATTGATTACTACTTCTTGGTAACATGCATGCAGTCAAAACTAATCATAGGAGCCAGATGAAGCAATCATTTGTAAATAAGAAATTGACACTATTTTTAACAAGTTCCATTGGCGCCAAGAAGCGTCTTATATACGGGTAACAGATTGCACCATATGATTGTGGAGAGATCATGCAGTGAAGTAGTTGAATGCACTCTTGCTTGACCTGCTGGCCATTATTGCCACTTTTTAATCTTCAATAATGGTTTAGTTTAATCAACAACCTTAATAATCCTTCTTTTTATATACGGTAATGCAACTTGTTGGTCATTAGCAATAATTGAGTAAATTAATCAGATTAGCAACTAACAATGAAATTAAATAATCAAGTTAGCAGAAAAGAAAAATTACTGCAATGTCATAGGATCTCAAGGAATATATAGTTTAATGTACATGAGATTCCTCTTGAGATCAAATGATTTAGACATCATCATGAGGTCCAAATAAGCCATGCAAGTTAATATATGTACACACACACACACACACCTCATTAGTTCATTAAGGTACACTGAATTGCTGCACTCTTCTTCTTAAGTCATGAACATTGGCTTGTTTTTTAATGAAACTCTATTATGTTTTGCATAAATCTTGTGCATTTTATGTTACCAGCATGTATCATCATCTTTTAATAACAATCTTCTTTCAAAGATAGGATAAGCCCTTTTCATCCTTTTTTTTTTGTGCAACTAATTAGGTGCTAATTAAGAGGTTCAGGATATATAAGTCATGTGATTAATGTAAGCTAGCTCTATGTGTAATGATTGAACATCTCTTGTTATTATCCTCAGGCAATAGTTTCTGATAACCTGTTATACTTTTTAACTTCTCACATGCAATAATTAGATTGTTGTAACTTTTATATATGAAATTTGAACTTCAATGAATTTTTTTTTTTAAAGTTTTATCAGGAAGTTGTTGTCTTCCACAGCTATAACCAGTGGAGAACCCCACATTTCCATATGCACTGCATTCATTCAATCATTTCAAGATCAACAGAATCAATTACAAGACATTCTACCATGAATTCATTATAAGTATTCTTATCAATGTCTCCCTTTCAGACATGATATAGCAGATACTCTCATGAATAGCACTATATATATATATATATCACTGGTGTCAGTCAATGGCTTTATTATTTATTGGTATTTTTGTCAATGGTCCTGCAGTTAAAGTTTTAATTATGACTTTTGATTGATGAGAAATATGGTGTGACTGGGAAATTGAGTGGATCATTGGAGAGCTTCTTCCTGTCAGTGATGCAGATGGCCAATTTATTAAGTGTCAATTTATTACTCACCTCTTTTTTATTTTGCTGTGGAAATCAACATGAAATGATGACTTTTTGGGTTTCTTCCATCTCATTTGTGTTGGTCCATTGAATTAAGGAATATATATTATATGTAACAGGTTATTGCACAAGTTGTGCTGTCAGATTAAAATCTGGGCAAGCTGGGGGTGATTTGCTTGGATTTAATTGATGAATAGCATGTCGTTGTCATCAACTTTTGGAAGGTATGTTGCTTAATTGTCGAAGATTAAATTAACAGATGTGAGAGTATTAGTACTACTGTCTTTATAAGATTGAATGCAGGTAGTGAAGCCATTTCTTGAGTGTAAGACATACAAGAAAAAGGAAGATATTATCTCAATTGAACCACGTTCAAATTCTCTCACTGTACATGAGACCAAACTCAAGGTATGTGACTCTTAAGTATGTAGTGAAGATATTAGTACTAGTGTCTTTATAAGATTGAATGCATTATGGCATTGGAAAGCCTTATGAACCATACCCTTGTTGTCTTTCTTCTTTTGAGGAAGCTTGATAATCTGCATGTATGTGGCTTTTGAGTACGCAGCAAGTTTATTTGTCTGTTATTATTATTATTATTTTTTTAATTTATTTCTTTTGGAAAGCAACTATTAATCTTGACTGATGAGCATCTGATGGTTTATCTATTGTTGTAGGTAGTGGAAAGACATACACTATGCAACCATTGCCTCTTAAGGCTTCTCAAGATATTTTGAGACTAATGTACCATACACACTGGAATCAGGGATTTCAATTATTTGTCAGTTTCTTTGAGATTTATCGAGGCAAATTATTTGATCTTCTTAATGACAGGAGGTAAGTAAATGTTATCTTTGTTTCAATGCCAGGAAAATTGGTAGTTATCATGTTCCTTTCTTCTATTTTGTCTCGGGCAGGAAACTTTTCATGAGGGAGGATGGTAAACAGCAAGTTTGCATAGTGGGATTACAAGAGTACAGAGTCTCAAATGTTGACATAATCAGGGAGCTCATTGAGAAAAGCAATGCAACAAGGAGTACAAGAACAACTAGTGCAAATGAGGAGTCTTCACGATCCCATGCTATCCTTCAGCTTGCAAATGGGGAACAACTGGTGTTAATGTTTAATTGTTATTGTAATAAAATGTTGAATTCTTAGTTTTTTATAAGTAAATATTTGGATATTTTACAAAATCAATTAATATAGTAAGTAATTTATTTTTGTAAATATATAATTTTGAAAATATAATTAGTTCCTCGAACTAATTTTTAATTACGACAAAAAAATTGAATATTAAGCCGTCATTAATTAATTATTGGTAATAATTATGTCAATAAAAATTTTGATATTTTGTGATCTATTAAAGTTAAATATTTACGTATAACAATTAATATATGGCAATAACTAATACTTAATCAGTTAACATATCTCTCAATAATAATTTTCACAACTCATTATTATATATACAAATATATAACAACATTTATTTGGATAAAGGGCATAATAGTAATTTTGTCATATTATCTTTTTTTTACTTTTCTCATTCCCAATAAACTACTTTTCTAATCCTTCCAACCAAACATAGTTTTCATTCTCATTACTTTTCCAATCCCCCTCATTTTCATTACCCTCAACAGCACCTCTGGAAAAACAACAATGCAAGGATGAATATCAAATAGTGTAGCTGTTGGCTAGGCTTTGGATAACGAAATATTAAATTCGACTACCCCGAAACCTCTAGCAATAACCTTAATTCCATACGGGTTCCAACTCGGTTTACAAGGAATCTCAACCTAGGGTTAAACGCTAGTGCGGAAGGTTATCAACACCAAAAGCCTTCAACTTGAAGATGCAATGAATCCCTCTGTAATCTATGTAAAACCTAATATATGCAAGTATCTCACTCTATTCCCAATCCTTACGAAATCCATTCAGTCTAGATTGAACATAAAGCGTCATAGATTAAACCCAAAAACATTCAAGCAAACATGCGTTAAAAAATAATGAAATCATCCTAACAAAGTCATCCTCCCAAGGTTCACCGGAGCTCGGTGGCCTTTGGAGTTTAGTTCGACATCAATACAAGAAGAAATACAATATTCATATTAAAACAATGAAAACTCATAATAAAACTCCCTATGTGTCACTATGGGATGGTGAAAGCTCCTTTCGAGTGGCCATAGAGCTTCTTGATGCTTCTCTTGAGATTTCCCCTCTTTTCCCTTCAATCCTTGCTCCAAATCGATCTTCCCCAATGAGTATGTGCGTGAGATGACTATGGAGTCCAATCACTACAAGAAAACAGTTTATTACCGACAAAATTTTTCATCAATAATAATTGCTCTTCCGTTGATAAAACACATTACTGACAGATTATCTGTCAAGAATAATCCCTCACTAAATCTCATATCGGTAATGCTCTTCCATCGGTATTAATAAAGTCCATCGGTAAAAAATAAACCATTACCGACGGACCTATCCGTCAGTGATGGTTATATTTCCGTAGGTAATAATTATTACAATATAAAAATTTACAGCTTTTTGTTGGTGGCATCCATCAAAAATGGATGTATATTTGTCGGTAATGAGTATTTTTTCCGTTGGTAAACAATATTAAACTACAATAATTCCGTTGGTAAAAGCGTATGGGTTCGTTGGTAAAAATATTTCTTTTTCCCTATAAAAAATTTTTTTATGAAAAATGTGTCAGTATAAAAAATATTGTTTTGTCCGAAAAGAATATTCATACTAAGATTTTTGAAGAAAAATGATATTTTTCCGTCAGTAAAGAATATTAAATTATAAAATTTCCGTCAGTAAAAGTATTTAATTTCACAAAAACTTGTTTTTTCCATCGGTAAAGATTGTGATTCCGTCGGTCAATAATATTTTTTCCATCGGGAAATATTCCTAATGTATTTATATATACAAATTTTACACATTAAACATACATTGAACATAATACCAATATAATACCAAATGCATTTAACAATCTAACAAACCATAATACATCACTTGTTCATGTCAACCATAGAAACTTACATTCATAATACAATCCAAAAATTGTGCTGAGACAATGGGTAAATGAGAAATTAAGATCATAATAGCAAAGAAGCTCAAATACATAATCGACCGTCCTTTTACCTTTGTCCTAAAATATTTTTCTCGCAGCTGCCTATTCAAAGATTTGACAATTTTTGGCACTTCTTGCAACAACAACCATCTAGGACGACAAAAATAAAAAGAGATAGCAAGAAAATTTTTGAATATTAGCTATGGAACGCAAAGACATCAAACCTAAAAGAGGATAGATTCAGTATCAAGACATTCTTAACAATGAAAACAGACAGAGAGCTTCCTCAACATGCAAAGCAGTAACAGGTTATCACAAGTTCATATCACAGTCCACTTGTTAAATTGCTAAGCATGCCATGCAATTAGTATCAAGGTTGATAATTTCAGAAAAAGAGATGCAAAACTACATCATTGAGAAACAGATTTTCATCTTCCAATTATGCCATTCAATTTCACAATGAACCAACAATTGATTTATTTGACTCCCTCCACATAAAGGACATAGCATCAAATGGTGGCAAGATCCAATAATTTCATCTTCAAGTGAAGATCATATATTTAAAAAAAAAAAGGTTTTGTGAAAATGATCGCTTGCCTTGCCTCGTTGATATCAATCCGATCCTTGGTCACATTTCCAGTCTGGTGCAGCAATTCAATAAATGTACTGAACACATCCATCTGAAAATCAAATAATATCATAATATTAGTTAGACCATAAAGAATTCACAGGTTTTGCTTGTCCTTACTTTATTAAAAGCTTCACAGATCTCAGCACCTTCACATTTTCTCCTCTTTGCCTAAATCTGTCGATAAGCTTTGAACAATCCCTGCGATCCTTCGGACTATTATCGTCATCATCAGTATATTCATTTGCACTTTCTCTGGCACAACATAAAATTAAGAATTAGTACATAAACTGATTTACAAAAAAGCAGTCTAGCACATTTACATTAAATATATATAATATATAAATAGACCAGAAAAATACTCATCTTCTTCCTCCTCATGACCTTCATTATCAGTATCCTCCTCCATGTTATCAGTGAAGTTCGGGTCATAGCTTAGATACTCCAAAGTTACACTTAAGATATCATCACAATATGTGTATATATCCCTAGGGCACCTCAACAGAAAACTCTCCAATGCCTAAAACAAGAATCAACACATTGTAATTGTGAAAGTTTTACTCATGGAGGAGTAGCTCATAGCCAATTGACAAGTATCACATTCTTTGCTTTCACAAGGATTCGTGGAAGGATTGTAAAACACAACTACATTTTATAGAGATCGTAGATGAGTTTAGTCCTCTTTTTAAAGAAAGCAAATTAATTTATGCAAACAGTATGACTAGAAGCAACAAAGGAATCGAATTTCTACAATGTGAGTATCACATAGAATTCAAAATTAGAAAAATTAAACTACTCCATGGATCTCTCGAATCAGCAAAAGAAAAAAAAAGAAAGAAAGAAAGACAACAACAATTAAAATCCTTAGAGCGATTCCCAGGACTTCTCACTGGCGTATGCCCTCACCCACGCTTCCATCATCACCTCCTTATTCTCCTCCTCCTCCTCGCCGCCAGCGCTATCTCGTCGGATCCTCTTCTCATTGCCATTCTTGGCGGCCACACAAGACTCGCGAGACGAGCTCTCCGACTTCCTCAGTCGATTCTAATCATACTACACTTTGGGGGCGTTTGGTGCATTACCATGGGAATATTTTGATGGAATTTGATTGATAGAAAAGTAATTGATGGAAAAATAATCAATATGAATCCCGAGACAAATAATGGATAGATTTGAATCCTGAAACCCTAAAGGAATTTAATAATCACTTGTTTTCTTTTTTTTATTTTAAAAAATAATTTTTTTAAAAATCTTGAGTGGGAGCAAAAAATTATTTGTTTGAAGTAATCAACTTAATTAATTATTAAATATATTTTATTTAAATAATTAAATTTTATAAATCCACGGATGATATGATGTTTTTTAAATGGGTATTTGTCATCTAGTTATTAAAAACAATTATGATTTTGTTGTGTAGCGCCTTAAAACGGTACACTATAATTTATGTTATTCAAACAATATATATGTATATTAATTCAAACTAGATTCACACCTGCATTGTTTTATGTTGTAATCACAATGCAGATTTGGCACGCACCAAATTTCAGTTTATTTTATCCAACAATGACAACAACATCAACGACAGAAAGTTGTATGAATGCAATTTGTTTTGGCTTTTGACTTTTGAGGCTCTATTTCCAATGAAGAGAACTTGGGATCGGCCTAGCATTTGAAGGTGTTGGTGACAGTGATGGTGCCGGCGATGGTTGGATTTGCAAGGGATTGAGATGAAAATATGGAGAGAAACAAGTTAGGGGTTGGGTTTCTTTACCACCATAATAATGGATGATGATAAATGGTTGAGATCATTCCAAATAAGAATTAATTATAAAATATACATCTCTAGTTAAAAAATATTAAAAATATTTTATCATTTAAATATTAATTTAACATTAATAATCAATATGAATTAACTATTATTTTTATTTATTATATGAATATTAATTAGAAACGGATAAGCGTTCAAATTTTGTCGGTATTGAATGTTTTTATTGTACAAACTCTATCTGTAATATTATTAAATTATACTGACGGAATTCCGTCATTATTAATATAAAATATTTATTGGCAAATCTTTCGCACCAAGAAATTAGTATGGCGTGAAAAGTACCAACGGAAATCCGTCGCCGTAGTTGTCGATAATGTGGTTTGTATCACCCTTATGGAAATCTGTCGGTAGTTGGTCAGTAATCTTTCTATATTTCGTCAGTAAAAGAAAATATTACCGGCGGATACAATTCCATTGGTAAAGGTCCGTCAGTATTGAACGTTTTTCTTGTACTAAATCTGTTAGTAATATTATTAATTTATACTGACGGAATTCCATTGCTATTAACATAAAATATTTGTCGGTAAGCCTTTGGAGCCAAGATATTAGTATGGTGTGAAATATACCGATACAAATCTGTCGACGTAGTCATCGGCAATGTGGTCGGTATTATAAGCTATCACACTTAGGGGGCGTTTGGTTCGCAGTAATGATATATTACCACAGTAATGAGATTACCATGGTAATGGGGTCAGGAATGTTATATGCCCGCGAATATTGTGGTAATGTGAGATTACTGTGTTTGGTTGAGAACTTATATTACTAGTAATATTTCATTACCATGTTTGGTTAGTCATGGTAATCACCTCAGTAATATGTCAAATTTACCTAAATACCCCTACATATAAAATTTTAAAAATTTTAATTTAAAATATTTAGATAAATAAATAATTAAATTATAATATATATATATATATATATATATAATTAAATAATATATATTTTAAAATTTATTTATCTAACTACTTTAAATTAAAATTTTCAAAATTTTATATATAGGGGTGTTTAGGTAAATTTATTTAATATATAATTATTTAATTATATATAATTAAATAATTATATATTAAATAAATTTACCTAAACACACCTATATATAAAATTTTGAAAATTTTAATTTAAAGTATTTAGATAAATAAACAATTAAATTATATATAATTACATTATATATTAAATAAATTTACTCAAATACCTCTACATATAAAATATTAAAACTTTTAATTTAAATTATTTAGATACATAAATAATTAAATTATAATATATATATATATATATATATAATGTTATAAATATTTTAATAAAAATGGAACAAAACTAGAGTTTTGATAATAAGTATAATATGAAATTAGATTAAATAAGTGGGGGTATAATTGGAAGAAACAAAATTTCCAGATTACCACCAACCTGGTGATCTGGATTACCACCTATTTTGGTGGTAATCAGATTACCACCTCATCTGTTAATATTTCACTATTGGTAATCTCGAATTACCATTCACATTACCATTGCTACAGTAACCAAACATGGTAATGTTTTCACATTACCGCCAGATTCCCGGTAATGTTTTCACATTACCGCGAACCAAACGGCCCCTTATAGAAATCCGTTGGCAGTTTGTCGATAATGTATTTATATTTGGTCGGTAAAAGAAAATTTCACCGGCGGATACCGTTCCATTGGTAGTGCACTATTTTCTTGTAGTGAATGGTGGCTAACCTCATTTCCAAAAATCCTAACTTTCGCCTTTTATAAGTACCCAAACATGTGAGGGGCATGTATGCTGCTGTATGGAGCCCACATAGGATTTGAATTGGGACTCAAAAATATAAACTAAGTGAAGTCACTACGCGTGCGGGCGCTATGATGCCAGGCAAGGGCCGCACAGGGCCCTACTTGGGGCCTGCAGCCACCATGTGGCTATATAGGCGCCATGCAAGGAGCCCTCATAGCCCTCTTGGAGGGCCCTGATGGTATTTTTTCTTTTTCGCCGTCAAGTGCCTAGGGGTCCATATAAAGCTCAAATGGTCTTCAAAAATGATAAAATTCCCCCCAAAACCCTTCCAAATGTTTCTCGCAACTCTGAACATTCTTGAGATGCCTTGAAACATAAGCAACACAAAACACGCATAAACAGGCATCAACACAAAAAATTGCATGAAAAACCTACAAATATAACCATGAAAATTAGTGTATTTCGATACTTATCAATAACCTCTTCAACCTAGGTTTTTCAAACCCCAAATTCATCATCCTGAGAACCCTCTAGCATTAAGAAGAAGAAAAGAAGAGAAGAAAGAGAAAGATGAAGAGTAAGAAGGTTGTGCATATGCTTCCCAAGAGTCAAAAGAAACTAGAGGAACAATTGAATTAGACAATGAAGAAGACAGGCACCAGAGGAAGTATTTGAGTACCTATCCATGGCAATCATCCCCTAAGAGCTAGTAGTTCCCCTGAGAGAAGAAGCACCAGTACCAATTGATTAGGAGCACGGAGATCCCATGAAGTGGTTCTCTAGACAACTATATGAACTATTCAAGAAGGAACGTCAGAAAAATGGAGCAGCATAAAAAAAGAACACTTCTAAGGATGATCCAACTAAGTGGATGACAGATTCTTTTCCTAGAATCTTCAAAAAAGGGGAAAAAGAGTAATATGGTTGTTCCTTAAGATGGAGTTTCCAAAATCAATCTCGAAGTTAGCAGGTTAGACAGAATGGAGCCAGTTGCAACTGAAAAAAAGATAGGCCAAGGCAAAGAAGAACAATAGGAAGAAGGCTAGGAGAAAGTTTCAGAAGTTATGCAAGAAGATTCTAGACAAAGTCAGACAAGAAAGAAGGAGGAAAAGAAAATAGCATTGCAATTAAAGAAGAAGAGTAAGAATCAGAGGATTCAATTGGTAGTTACTTTTCTAGTGGTGAGGGCAATCTGCAAGACATAGTGAAGGAAGTGTTTGGTGATATGAAGAAGTCGAAAGGGAACACTGAAGATGGAGACTATATATGTTCCATCACTAGTTGCAACTATAGATGCAACTCCAGAAAGCTCACATAGTCTTAACAATGTTCCACCGAAGATTCAAGTGGAGAAAATTTCTAAGAAGAGGAAACTTGGTCCAACACTCAAAAGCTAGAAGAAAAAGGTTGTAAAAAAACCCAGAAAGAGATCATTTCTGATCCTAATGTCGAATATATACCACCAAACCCAAGACCTACTATGAAGAAGGTTAAGAAGAAGGAGAAGAAAAAGCCTTCAACCAAATGAAAAAAAGAGGACATTGAATCCTACAGAGCACAAAAGGAGAAGAAGTTCTTGAATGAGTGTAAGAAGAGATGGAAAGCCATTAGTGATCGAGGGATGATCATTGAAAGTATGGTAAATGAATATGCTTTCGAGAAATATGGATTAACATGGCTTCTAACAGAGAAAGGTTTATCAAGTTAGCTATCTTTGCCAAAGGTTACAATCTTATGTTGGTATACAAGAGTTCTACAACAATCTGATTCCGTCTATCAAGATTCCAACTGGCTGCAAGGTATCACGAGGTCTTTGTGAGAGGGAAGTTTATAGAGTTCTCACTTGAGAAGTTGAATAAGTTTCTATAATTCACATCTAAAGTTGAAGATGTGTATGAAGATGGTTTTTAGTACAGTGATGAGGTTATGAAGGATATTACTTGAGAAAATTATAGTTCATGGGACCAAACTCAAAGTTACCAGCCTCTCTATTGATAGTGAAGTTTAGTGTTCTATTTAGATTGGGCATATTCACTTGCTTTCCTAGAGCTTACAATTGAAGCATTCTTAAGGAGATGATGCTTTTGATTTATGCCAAGACAGTGGATGAAGCTGGAAACACTGACATCTACTTATCTTGGCTACTATTACAGTGCTAGCTGAGGAGGCAAGGTTACCCAACACTTAGCCAATTTTTTCGCCCTCAACACGCCCTCAGTGGAGGCTGTGATGGTGTAACACAACCCATGCTCACAGGCAGCCAAACTCTCTCTTACCAACCAATGATAAATCACAGGGAAACACAATTCAAATGGTACACCAAAGATAACCCCACAAAGATAGGCAGGATGAATACTTAGTCTCTTATTTCTCACTGGATTTCATTCTCACTCCCCTCATTTACAAAGCCTCAAAAGACTTAAGTATAAGATGTCCATCGATTTAACCAATAGCTAGATAGCAAAGCATCCCGTAGCCACATGTCCTTGGAACTGCCATCAACCGCCATAAACTGTCTGCTATCTCCCTTGTTGAAGATTTGGCGGGGAGAGATGCACGTAGTCTGATCACATGCACGACCGCCTACCTACGCGAGCACCAACCTAACTAGGCGCACGGAGCTGTATGCCGCGTGAGCCTATCTTTGCACAGTGCTGCCCAGCGCACCTATCTACGCCTAAGGGCCTCGACGCCCGGCCGCTTATATCGGTCTCCACCAAAGGGACGCAATGCCAGTCCACTAGCACCGCCCCGTGCCCAAGGGTCACGTTTACCGAGCCTCATGCTGGTCCGTGCTTAAGGACTGCGACCCTCAGCCGCTTGTGTTTTCCCGTGCCCAAGGTATCGAATAATCTAGAAACCCTAATATGAAGGTAAGATTTAAAATGTGCCATCAGAATGGGAAACCCTAATGTGAAGATATGAGAATGGGCATCAGCTAATCTAGAAAATGTTCTTGTTTATCTCTGTGAGGTTGAGTGCTAATGCTATACTCATGATTTTTTTCCCTTTTTTAGTGGATTTTATGTCCAGCTTAGTCCCCAAGACATAAACCAGCTGTGCCGAACTAGGTAACCAATTTGTGTTTCTCTTTTTTTTTTTTTTTTATTGTTTTGCATTGTGTGTGTGTTGCATGAGAGTTTGAGTAATTATTAACCCACAAATACCAGGTGGAATAAACAAAATCCTAATGAAAAACATTCTCTCTACAATTTTATTGTAGTTTATATATATAATCAAGAACTATTTATTTCACATTAACTAATAAAATAAATATGAATAAAATTATAAATTGTGCAAAGTAGTAGGCACATTCAATACATATAAAAAAAGATACTAGGTGTAGAATTCCTATTACCTCTCAAATGGACAATATAAATGGCGATTTTAGTAATTTTAAAAATTTCAGTGTTTGGGGTGATGAAAGGAGTCAAAAGTTTTCCATAAAAAAACCAAAATTTATCATGCTTAAAATGTATGATTTAAATGGCATACAATTTTGTTATATGGGTGAAAAGAATAATTGAAAAGTAAATCATCCTCGGTCAATAATGTCATCGATGGCTTACCTATTTCAATGTTTTAATAACCGGATCGGTTGTCGACCCGGTTAGGCAACCGGTTCACGGTCCAACCGGTGGTTCAATAATATTTAATATTTTTTAAATAAATAAATTTTTAAAATTTACAAAAATTAAAAAATAAGAAAAAATAATTTTAAAAAAATTAAAAAAATTAAAAAATGCACAATTACATATCGCAAAGTTATAAAGATAACAAAGTGTTAACTCTAAGTAAAATTGTATTTTTCAAAGTACAAATATACAAGGATACAACCATACAACAAATATTCAAAAATAAAGAATTAAATAAAATATAAGTTTACACTATACTACAACAACAACAATAATAAAATAGAAGCATACAACGACAACACAACCACCATCACCAACAACACCAAATCAACAAAATCATTCAAAAATGAGGAATGAAATAAAATAAGTATACTACATCAACAACAATAAATTAAAATACAAGCATACAAATAAATAAACCGGGTTTTTTTTGCTAGGTTTGTTTAATTTTAATGATTTAATTATAATCAATGTTTTCGCATACAAATAAATAAACCGAGTTTTTTTGTTAGGTTTGTTTAACTTTAATGATTAATTTTAATCAATGTTTTAATTATTTAATTTAAAAAAAAAATCTGTCCGGTCCAACCGGTTCGCCGGTTCACCGGTTGAACCGGTCGGTCCGGTTTTTCTTATTTGGTGTGACTAACCGGACCGGTTTACTACCCCGTTCCTGATTGAACCGGTTGAACCAGCCGGTCCGGTCCGGTTTTTAAAACCATGACCTATTTTATAAAAAAAATCAAAGGAACTAATAAATAATTTTTACTAAAGTAAAATTTACAATAGATTTTTCTACAAATTATATGACCATGTCGTTTCTCTCCTGAAAAGTAAATTCCCGTGTAACATGTCACACGTCGTCAGCAAATTCCGCCACGTGTGCTCACATAGGCGCCATTTCTAGACGACGAAACTCAGGTGTAACACGTCACCAGCAAACCTATGCCACGTGTGCTTTCAGAACCGCCACTACAGAGCATGAAACTCGGCACGCATCCTCAGTTGAGTCCCATAGGAAAAAAACAGTGAACAAAAAGCACCATGGTTCCTTTGCGGCGATCCTCTCACCTCTTGAAGCGCCTCTTCTCATCGCTCCAAGGCCTCGACGATGCCGGCCCCATGGCGTGCCGACTCGGCTCCCGCTCCGTCATCCGGTTCACTGGCCCGGACACGCTCAAGTTCCTCCAGGGCCTCCTCACCAACGACGTCCGGGCCCTTGCCCGGCTTGCCTCCGGAGAACACTCTGGACAGACCCTTAACGTCCCCCAGCGTTCCTCCCCGCCGGTTTATGCTGCCCTGCTTACTCCTCAGGGGAGGTTTCTTTACGATCTCTTCCTTTTCCGGCCTCCCCGCCAGGAAGAGAATCTGGACCGGACGGATTCGGGGCCTGGATCTAGTGGATCGGAGGACGTCGTGGAGCTTCTAGCTGATGTCGATGCTGCGGTCTTGGATGAGATCCTCGATTGCTTCAAAAGGTGAGCTTTGATTTAATGAAGAATGGCCTTTTGTTTGTCTTTTTGTGTTTGCTGTCCAAATGTATGTGAAAACGCCGACAAGAAGTAAGATTTGATTTTTAGCATGCACTTAGAGAGAAATATAGATTGAGTTTGGTCTTCAAGGGCTTGTCGAAGCGCCGAGTTGTTTGTGGCCATTGTTGTTCGCTCTTCAAGTGTTTGATGAAATGCCAAAATGGTGCTTGAAAGTGATTTGGCTTGTGAATGTGTTGCAGGTACAGGTTGAGATCAAAAGTTGAAATAGAGAATGCGGTAAAGGAGTTCTCTTGCTGGCAGCGCTTTGGTGGTCGTGCTGCACCATCATCTGGTCGAGACCCTGAGGCTGCATCTGTTGGCTGGGGTGGTGGGATTGATAAGGCTAGTGTATCTTCTGCACAGGCATCTGAGGTTGGTTGGCAATGGTTCGCTGATCCTAGATTGGATTGCCTTGGATTTAGGGGAATTTTCCCCTCCAGCACTCTTCGTAAGCTCTAATGTCTCTGGTTTGAAGTAAATTGCTTTTTTCTTTTGTCTTTATGCGATGAGTAGCATCGTCCACTATCACACAATATATGTATATACATATGCATATGTAGACAGATAGTCTCACGTGCATATTCCTTTCAAGATGTTAACTTGGATTGAAAATTTTGCATGAATGACCCATCAGTCTCTCCTTTCATTTAACGGATTTGTGGTTTCAATATTAAAGATTGTTATTGGCCAATTTTAATCGCAGTGA
This sequence comes from Dioscorea dumetorum, assembly GCA_902712375.1. Lineage (NCBI taxonomy): Eukaryota > Viridiplantae > Streptophyta > Magnoliopsida > Dioscoreales > Dioscoreaceae > Dioscorea > Dioscorea dumetorum. The sequence goes on from CACTHL010000245.1 coordinate 7,614,666, forward strand.
TGTAGTTTCTCAGTTCTTAATCATGGCTTCTTTTCAATTTTAATCGCAGGGATGTTTTTGGCTATTAGTTATGATCCTGTGAAAATGCTGATTTTTTAGTCCGCAATTTGATGTGATTTATGTAGGTTCTACATGTTTATTCTTGTACTTGGAGGCCCTTATTTTATGATGTTGCCTAACAAGTTTTTCTTTATCTTAACAGCACCAATGGTCGAGGCAGATACGGAAGCCATGGAAGAACACTACTTGCTATGGAGACTGGAGAGAGGAGTTGCAGAGGGTTCGACAGAAATTCCTAAAGGTGTGGTCTCTTGACCTCAAGCTGATGTCCGTTTTTCCTATTTGTTTCTCTGCATCAGTGATCTTTTTATTAGGTGGCGGCTTACCTTAGCCAGTGGCTTCTCAAATGAAGTATGTAGATGACTTCTTTTTTTTTTTTTATTAGTGTTTTTATGACCAACACTGCATTTTAATCATAAAAGAGCAAGATGACATGGAACAAAGCTAGATGTACAGTGATGATAACGACATAATATTCCTGCTTTGTAGAATATCGCATTAACCTTTGTAGCGTCCATCAACTTTTATATAGAAAATGTGACAGCTTCCTTTATTGACGATTTGGTAGTTCAGCAAGAATTCACTATATATAATTTTGATGAGTCAGCGTGCAGAGGCTGATAACATGCTTGGTTTGGGCTTTCAAGTCTCCACAAATTTATCATAGAATAAAGAGGAGAAAAAAGAAAGAAAACTCCCCTGATGTCTTCATTTGTGTCTTGGCTGGTTAAGAATCCTAACCAATAACTGGCCAGCATATTTGGCCATCTAGTATTAAGTTTTATGAATGCAAGGTGTATTATTACCTGAATTAAGAGTGGTAGATGGATTGAATGGCTTGGAATTTTATTTATTTCAAGTGTGCGATGTCACGGTGGCAAAGATGATAGCAGGCTATATTGTAATCTGAAAGGATTATGGAAACTCTGCACTACATAACTTTACATATTAAACTCCAATGCAATTCTTTTGTCCTTAACAAGACAAGTATGCCGTGTAAGACTCCAGTGCTGTTGCATGAAGGCCATTAGTGGATTAATTTCGCTGTTTGTGATGCACCCACATAGCCTTTAATTATTGTTTAAATAAGGTCTTTTTTTGAGTGTCATATCCATTCCTCATCTTGCTAGCTTCTTGTCTAGAACTCTTTAACTATGTTATGCATAACTGAGTGTAAACAAACTCAAATAATAACTTTTTCTGAATGACTCTGTTCATGAGAATGGTTATGTTAATGTTATAAATTTTTCCCTCCTTGCTACTGAATCTCACCTCGTTGCTGTAACTTGTTCACTGCATGTTTATTTTTTCCATGCGGTTGTGATTGCCATATTTAGACTATCCTCAGTTTTTATCATATTAATTGCCATGTTGCTGTAACTTGTTCGTTGCGCATCTTAAGCCTTTCACAGAGTTGTGAATCTTGTGATTGCTTTGCTATTTTTATCCTATTAATTATCATGATTTAGTCAGTGAACTTGCTCTTGTGTGAATTTGACTTGCTTATAGTAGCTGCTTCTTAACAACCTCATTAGCTCCTAATTTTAATTCAATATTTCTTCGTCAGGTGAAGCTATACCTCTTGAGTATAATCTTGTTGCGTTAAATGCCATCTCATTTGATAAAGGGTGCTATGTTGGCCAAGAGCTAGTTGCTCGAACGCACCATCGCGGTGTTATCCGCAAGCGCTTGGTTCCATTCAAGTTTGTTGATGATAGTGGAAAGGGTAAGTTCTTCTGAGAGCTGTCACCTTATCAGTAATAGATGGTTTTCATTCTCATGCATATACATATATATGTATGTATATATATATATTATTAGAACTGGAGCAAGCAGTGTCTCCGGGGTCAGAAATAGTAGAGACCAGTTCTGAAAAAAAGGTCGCCACTGTCATGACTGCCCTGGGCTGCCGTGGAATGGGCCTAGTGAAGCTGGAAGAGGTTTTTAAGCCTTCACCTGCTTTAAGTATCAGAGATAGCAATGTGAAGGTTAAGGCTATTAAACCAGATTGGTGGCCAGCTGAGTGGGTGCAGGTACATGAAGAACAAAGTGCAATTGCTTGAGATATGGATTTGTTTATCGCTTGAGATCTATGACAGGTTCAATTCTCAAACAAATAATGCAATGCTAAGTTTATCCAATGCCTAGGAGTGTTGCAGAATAAGATCACAGATCACCCCTTTGAGACGGCGATCTTCGAGAATGGCATGATGTTCTTGTTTTGTTGCATCACTCGCTGGAAGTATGTTCCACCATAAGTCCACACTATTTTTAGTAGGGTCTTATCAATTTGTTTTCCGTGTAGCTTATTCCATGCTCTCTTAAGATATTACGACAATTTATCTTCTCCATTAGATATTTAAGTTCTTACTTTTCTTCTTAATTTCTATTGTTAATTTATGATAAGATCTTTTTTTTTAATTGTCAATGATAAAAAGTATAGGGAAATCTTTTAGCTTCAAGAATAAATTTGCATAATAGATGTGCCAAACTAAAATCTATGTAGATGCAAATTTCAAAGTTAGATAAGATACAATACACTTTTATGATGAGAGAATTATTTATATGTCCCATTATAATTCAATTTAGTTCTGTATCTGTAATTTTAAAATTATGAAAATATTTTATCTTATACATAACAAAAATATTAAAGTTTTAATTTAAATTTTCTCTTCCTCTCAATTTGAAATTAATGGTGACATATCTCAAAACAACAAAATTTTCATGCTTAAGATAATTTTAAAAATATCTCATTATAAATAACTTTTCAATATTTTATTTTTTTCCATCCTAAGAGTTGTATATTTTTTTTATTAAGAAAATAATTCTAAATGCATGTTTATTTGCATTTACAACAGTATATTAAAATTGTAAAAAGCATGATTATACATTTTATTGTAAAAGAAGGGACCATAGTATCTTTGGATTAGTTATAAAATATTTTACTATAAAATTCCGTATAAATTTTATATTAAAAAAAGTTACGAGGTTTAAATAATATCTAAGAGTAATTTGTTCTAATTTAAAACAAATATATAAGAACAAAAATTTTAAACTAAAACAAGTCCATTTAGGGATGGCAAAAATATCTAAATCCGACCCGACCTGATACGAGTTTGATGGGTAAAACCCGATTTGACCGGGTTTCGGATCGGGTTCGGGTAAAACCCAATCAACATAAAAATGGGTACGGATCAGGTATGGGAATCCTGATATCCGACCCGAACCCAAAGCCTAATCTGAGCCCGACCTGAAATTTAATTAAAAGGTTACATTAAGAATTGTGGTGAATTCGCGCCCGCGCGCGCGCGGGGGCCCGGGGGGTGGGCAATTTGTAAATAACTAGCTATATGACCATCATCGAGATAGGAAAAGAGAGGGGGAGAGAGGAAGAAGCCGCCGGCCCGCTGTGATCTTGCGTTCCAAAAGAAGGTGTCTTTTTTTTTCTTTAATTCTTCCCCAATTCCTCTAATAAGTTTTTCGTCTTCTTTGCTATCCATTGATGAGTAGATGTTTGCGAGTAATCAATATAAGGGTTTCACCTCTATCCTCATTTTTTGTTTTAGGGTTTCGATAGGAAAAAAGAGAGAAAGAGACCGGGAGAAGCCGCTGTGATCTCGCGTTCCAATCGAAGGTGTGATTTTTTTTTCTTTAATTCTTCCCCAATTCTTCTGATAAGTTTTTCATCTTCTTTGCTATCAATTGATGAGTAGATGTTTGTGAGTAATCAATTTAAGGGTTTCACCTCGATCCTCATTTTTTGTTTTGATAGGAAAAAAGAGGGAGAGACAGGGAGAAGCCGTCATGATCTCGCGTTCCAATATGTGATTTTATTTCTTTAATTCTTCGCCAATTCCTATAACAAGTTTTTCATCTTCTTTGCTATCCATTGATGAGGAGATGTTTGCGAGTAATCAATATAAGGTTTCACCTCGATCCTATTTTTTGTTTTAGGGTTTCGATTTGTTTATTGATTGTGTATCCTCATTTTTTAATTTCTAATTTGTATTTTAATTTTATTTAGAATATTTTTAAATAGTGTTAATGTGGGTACAGGTAACCCGTGGGTACCTAATTATCTGTCGGGTGCGGGTGTGGGATCGTCTCAGTTAATGAGATATTAAAATTTTATCGGTTAACTGAAGGAACCTCAATTATAGAAATGCAGATAAGTTTTACTTTAATTTTTTATGGCAGCATATATACAATTCTTTTATGTTACAATTTTCTATAATAATTTCAAAAATTTTCTATACCTTGTAGGAAGGAATGACAATTATGAAACCTTGTTATTATAATTTTCTAAAAGTTCTTTCTTCTGTTCCAGCGTTTTCCATGAAAGAGAGGAAATAAATGGGAAGAAAGCTGGAATTGAAGGATGAGGTTATATTTTTTTAATTTATGAGAATAATATTATAAATTTAAAATTGTTATCAAAACATTAATGTGGATGTCTATTAATACATAACGCTTCATCTCCCCAAACTCCCAAGCTTTTTTCATCCCTAAATTCTTATAACTTTTCATTTCCTTAGCCTATAAATAGAGGCATAGTAATAGGGTGAGATATATGTGTGATAAAGATGAAAGTGAACAAGAGGTTGGTTATTTCTCTTCTCTCCACTTGAGTATTATCTTTGTTAGTTTTCTTAATTTTATAATACGTTATCAGCACGAAAGCTCTACCTTTCAAACTTTGAGGTAAATTATTTTGATCTTGTTTGTCATAGATTTTATAATAACAAGTAATATACTATACATATTTTTACAAGAATTCAATTTTTATGATATTTGATATTATTTGACTTATGTTATATTAATGTTATAGTATCAATATGTCAAATCTTGCAAAACTTGAATTTGTGGCTCTTGACATTACGGGGAAGAATTATTTATCATGGGTGTTAGATGCTGAAATTCATTTGGATGCAAATGGTCTTGGAGACACAATCAAATAAGGGAACAAAGCATCCAACCAAGATAAGGCAAAAGCCATGATCTTTCTTCGTCACCACCTCCATGAAGGATTGAAAACTGAATACCTTACCGTAAAAGACCCACTTATTCTCTGGAATAATCTAAAAGAGAGATATGACCACCAGAAAACTGTAATTCTTCCAAAAGCTCGTTATGACTGGATGCATTTGCGATTGCAAGATTTTAAAACTGTTAGTGAATATAATTCCGTAATATTTAGAATCAGTTCTCAATTGAAATTATGTGGAGAAAAAATTACCCATGAAGATATGTTAGAAAAAACATTCTCCACTTTTCATGCATCCAATGTACTCCTGCAGCAGCAATATCGGAAAAAGAGTTTCAAGAAATACTCTGAATTGATTTCTTGTCTTCTTGTAGTGGAACAAAATAATGAGCAGTTAATGAAGAATCATGAGTCTCGTCCTACCGGTTCGACTTCATTCCCTGAAGTGAATGTGATAATACACAGTAACTACAATTATGGACAAACTCGTGGACGTGGCCGTGGACGTGGCCGTGGCCATGGTCGTGGTCGTGGTAATGGACGTGGAAATAATCAAGTTTATTATCGTAGTGGTTATACAAAGAATCCATCTCCCCACTTGAAGTGGAAAAATAAGGAAGAGAAAAATGAAAAAGGAAAAAGTGGGCAAACTAGTAAACAGGTGAATAATTCATGCTATCGTTGTGGTGGCAAAGGTTATTGGTTGCGTACCTGTCGTACGCCAAAATATCTTGTTGATCTTTACCAGGAATCTCTGAAAAACAAAGAGAAAAAGATCGAGACAAATTTTTCTTATAAATATGATCTCGATCATGGCCATATTGATGATATTCATTTGGATATTGCTGACTTCTTGATCGATCCTGAAGAGAATATTGACCATTCAAATGTTGATGGGAGTATGATATAAAAAATAAATTTTTATGTCTTATTAATATCAAGTGTGTTTTTCTTTTACAAAGACAATGAATAATTTACTTATAAAATTGTTTTTTTTAATTACCATTTTCCAGTATTGATTTATTTTCTTGTGATGTTTTAATGAAGAATGGGTATCCATTTGGTTAACAACAACATCAATGATGAAGATATGTGTCTCGTTGATAGTGGAACAACTCACACCATCCTTAAAGATAAAAAATACTTCTCTTATTTAGTAATGCAAGAAGCCAATGTCAGCACTATATCAGGAAGTGTAAAGTTAATTGAAGGCTCCGGAAGAGCTAATTTGTCATTACCTGGAGGAACAAAATTTTATATCATTAATGCATTATATTCTACCAAGTGTCAAAGAAACTTGCTAAGTTTTAAGGATATCCGCTGAAATGGATATCATATTAAGACAACAAATGAGGAAAATATTGAATATCTGTATATTACAAGTTTGATCTCAGGTAAAAAATGCATATTGGAAAAATTAGCTGCATTTTCCTCTGGTTTGTATTACACATATATTAGTATAACTGAGATATATGCTATCATAAATCACGAGCTTACAAATACATTTATTATTTGGCATGATCCGGATCAATTATGATGCGAAAAATAATTGACAATTCATGTGGACATTCCTTAAAGAACCAGAAGATTCTTCAATCTAAAGATTTTTCATGTGCTGCTTGTTCTCAAGGAAAGTTGATTATTCGACCATCACAGGTAAAAATAGGAAATGAGCCTCTTGTATTTCTGGAACGTATACAAGGTGATATTTGTGGGCCTGTAGATCCACCATGTGGACCATTTAGATATTTTATGGTTTTAATTGATGCATCAACTAGATGGTCCCATGTATATTTATTATCAACACGCAACCAAGCATTTGCTAGATTGCTTGCTCAATTAATTCGATTACGAGTGCAATTTCCTGATTATCAGATTAAGAAAATACGCCTTGATAATGCTGGTGAATTTACATCTCAAACTTTTAATGATTATTGTATGCCAATTGGAATTGATGTTGAACATCCTGTAGCACATGTTCATACACAGAATGGCCTTGCGGAATCACTCATCAAGCATTTGCAATTAATTGCAAGGCCATTGCTTATGAGAACAAAGCTTTTAATTTCTTGTTGGGGACATGCTATTTTGCATGCAGCAGCTTTAATTTGCATCAGGCCAACAAGTTATATAAGTACTCCCTTTTACGATTGGTTTTTGGTTAGGAACCTAATATTTCCCATCTAAGAATTTTTGGATGTGCGGTTTATGTTCCAATTGCTCCACCACAACGCACTAAGATGGGCCCTCAAAGGAGGTTAGGAATTTATGTTGGGTATGAGTCTTCATCTATAATAAAATATCTGTAACCATTAATAGGAGACTTATTCAAAGCTCGATTTGCTAATTGTCATTTTGACGAATCACTTTTCCCAACATTAGGGGGAGAAAATAAACAACTGGCAAAAGAAATTAGTTGGAATGAATTATCATTATCTTATCTTGATCCTCATACTAAACAATGTGAACTAGAAGTTCAAAAGATAATTTATTTAAAAAGTTTAGCTGAACAACTGCCAGATGCATTTACTAACCCAAAGAAAGTGACTAAATCACATATACCAGTTGTTAATGCTCTAATCAAAATTGACGTCCCTGTAGGACAAATTAATATTGCAAATGAATTCAAAGCACGCACGAAGCGTTGCAAGCCTGTAGGTTCCAAAGATAAAAATCCTCGAAAACGAAAAGGAGCTAACAACCTAGATGGCCAAATCGAGGATATAATAACTCTGGAAGAGTCTTTAGAACAGTCCCAAAGTGCAGAAGAAGCACATGTACCTGAAATTTGTGAAAATAAAGAGATCTCAATAAATTGCGTTCTAAATGGAATAAAATGGAACCGAAATGAAGTCAACGTTGATGATAGTTTTGCATATAATATAGCGTTAAATGTGATAAATAATGAGGATCATGAACTAAAGTCTGTTGAGAAATGCAGGCAAAGAAATGATTGGCCAAAATGGAAAGATGCAATTGAGTCAGAATTAAACTCGCTTGGAAAATGAAAAAGTTTTTGGACCCGTAGTTCGTACACCTAAAAGTGTAAAGCCAGTTGGATATAAATGGGTATTTGTGCGAAAACGAAATGAGAAAGATGAAATTATGAGATATAAAGCACGACTTGTGGCTCAAGGATTTTCTCAAAGACTTGGCATTGACTATGATGAAACATACTCACCTGTGATGGATGCAACAACTTTTCGATACTTAATTAATCTGGCAGTACATGAAGGACTCGATTTGCATTTAATGGATGTCGTTACAGCTTATTTATATGGATCCCTTGATAGTGAAATATATATGAAACTCCCTGAAGGATTTAAAATTCCTGAAGCATGTGATTTAAATTCTCGAGAACATTATTAAATTAAATTAAATAAATCTTTGTATGGACTAAAACAATCTGGACGCATGTGGTATAATAGTCTTACTAAATATTTATTAAAAGAAGAATATAAAAATGATCCTATTTGTCCATGTATTTTTATAAAGAAATCCGGAAATAATGAGTTTTGTTATAATTGCAGTATATGTTGATGACTTAAATATTATTGGAACTCCAGAAGAGCTTCAAAAGGCATTAAATTATTTAAAGAAAGAATTTGAGATAAAGGATCTTGGAAGAACACAGCTTTGCCTTGGATTACAAATTGAATATTTGAAAAATGGGATTTTTGTACATCAAGAAGCTTACATTGTGAAAATATTGAAACACTTTTATATGGATAAAGCACATCCATTGATTACCTCGATGGTCGTAAGGCCATTAGATGTGTATAAAGACCCTTTTCAACCTCGAGAAAATGATGAGGAACTACTTAGTCCTGAAGTACCATATCTTAGTGCAATCAGAGCACTAATGTATCTTGTTAGTCGTACAAGACCTGATATATCATTTGCTGTTAATTTATTAGCAAGATATAGTTCTTCTCCCACACAAAGGCATTGGGATGGAGTAAAACATATACTTCGCTACCTTCAAGAAACAATGGATATGGGCTTACTTTTCCCAAATTTACATAAATCAGATTTAATTGGTTATGCAGATGCTGGGTATTTATCTGATCCGCATAATGGCCGATCACAAATAGGATATCTGTTTACATATGGTGGTACAACCATTTCATGGAGATCTATGAAATAAACTATAACAGACACATCATCTAATCATGCAGAAATTTTAGCAATACATGAGGCAAGCCGAGAATGTGTTTGGTTAAGATCTGCAATTCAACACATTCGACTGACTTGTGGTTTGTCTTCTGGAAAAATAGCCCCAACAATCCTATATGAAGATAATGCAGCATGTCTTACCCAACTGAAAGACGGGCATATTAAAGGGGATAGAACAAATCTCACCAAAATTCTTTTTCACATATGATCTTCAAAAGAATGGTGATATTAATATTCAACAAGTTCTTTCAAGTGATAATCTAGCAAATTTATTTACCAACGCACTTCCTACCGCAATATTTTAAAAGTTAGTCCATAATATTGGAGTTCGGTGACTCAAAGATCTCAACTGATATGATCATGAGGGGGAGTTAATAAGCGCTGTACTCTTTTTCCCTTAACCATGGTTTTTCCCATTGGGTTTTCCTGGTAAGGTTTTTAATAAGGCAGCAATTATAGTGTATACTAAAGATAATGTACTCTTTTTCTTTCACTAGATTTTTATCCCATTGGGTTTTTACTAGTAAGGTTTTAATGAGGCATTTCCTTGGATTATAGGCATCCAAGGGGGAGTGTTAATGTGGATGCCTATTAATACATAACACTTCATCTCCCCAAGTTCCCAAGCATTTTTCATCACTAAATTCTTATAACTTTTCATTTCCTTAGCCTATAAATAGAGGTTTTGTAATAGGGAGAGATATATGTGTGATAGAGAAGAAAGTGAATAAGAAGTTGGTTATTTCTCTTCTCTCCACTTGAGTATTATCTTTGTTAGCTTTCTTAATTTTATAATAAAAATTTTATTCTTACATTTGTTTCAATTTTTTTTTTAATTTTTTGGGGAGAATAATATCACATTAGTCTCTGTAACATTTTTTTAATTTATATGCTAAACAAGATTTTCATTATAAAATTAAAATTTATAAAATATCACTTTTATAATAAAAAAAATTAATATTTCATCAGTAAGGTTTGTTTTGGAAATAAAGAAAAATCACTTTCATTATTGCAGTGATGTTTCATTTTTTTTTTATAACCTAAAAATGAAAGATCTAGTGGCTTGTCTAGGGGTGTAAATGATACACCTCTGCTCGCAAGCTACTCGGGCTCGACTCGGTGAAAACTCGAACTCGGCTCGGTCATGGTCGAGCCGAGCTCGAGCTCGAGCGAGCCGAGTTCGAGTATCTAGATACTTGGTTTGAGAGCTCGCGAGCCTAATCAAGTAGTAACATATATATATATATATATATATATATATATATATTATTTTTTTTTATTTTATAAAAATAAGGGAAAAATTTTCGAGCTTGAGCTTGAGCTCGACATAATGTTTATGATCATTTTCAACATTTTCGAGTTTAATCGAGCGAGTTTGAGTAGCTCGAATTGTGTATCGAGTCGAGCTCGAGCTATAAAATGAATACTCGGTCGAGTTCGAGCCGAGTATTGAGTACCGAATTTTCAGTCGAGCTCGAGCTCAAGCTTGCTACTACACGGCTCGAACTCAATCGATTACACCACTAGGCTTGTCCACATTTTCAAAATAAAAATATTGTAAAATTATAAAGATTATAATTTGTTTATTTATCCATTTAACTTTTGGATTATGCAGCTGATTTGTTATACATTGTTTTTTTTACAAAGTGAACAAATAATTATGGATTAACCAGTTCGGCATCAACGTTTCGGAGTAGTCCTGTCCTCATTCATGCTTTCAGTTTTGGGGAATTGACTTTGGCTCTCTTTCAACACATTAGGGTTTTAGTCGCTTGCCATACAACATATTTTTAATAGTAATTATATAATTTAGGGACCTGAGCACACATGGGGAAACTTTATTTTGGCAAGCGCCCGAACCCAACCTTAAAAGACACACCAGCTCTTCAATGTGGGCTTCAGCATCAGCACCGCTTCGAGCTCTCCGCTGTTTCGCTGCTGGTTCTTCATCTCTTCTCTACCCTGCACTCCGCCTCTCCCAGCATCTCCTCCTCTCTGCTCTCTCTTCGAACCCTCGCCGTTGTCCCTGGATGCAGAGCTTCACTTCTCAATCTCATCCTTTCTCCTCCTCCTCCTCCTCCCCATTAGCTTCAAGGTAGCAACACGAACTTGCATTGTCTCTGTCCACCATCTTCAAACCCTTCTCTGATCGCTCTTATCTTATTACTTTATAGTTCTCGAGGACGGGACCGAGGTTCTGGCTCTAGGGATGATCGGTCTCGCGGTGGAAGAGGCGGCGTTGATCGGATCGATGCTCTTGGGAGACTCCTGTAAAAAACCCTCTTTGTCCTTGATCTCTTCCTCGGATTCATTGGGTGATTATGGAATTTGTTTCATTTCAGGACAAGGATCTTGCGCCACCAGGCTTTGGAAATGAAGTTGGACATGAGGAGCGATGGCTTTGTTAGGGTTTGTGATTTGTTAGTGTTGAATTTGACGACGCTTGCGAAGGTTCCTTTGAGATCCCATTCAGTGGATGAAGTTAGGGAGGTTAGTAGCTCTCCTGCTCTTAGTTTCTATGAGTGACGAGAATTGTGGATTATTTGTGTCTATGTGTGTGTCTGCTGTGAATTAGGCAGTGAGGAGGGACAACAAACAGCGCTTCACCCTTTTGGAAGAAAATGGGGAGCTTTTGATTCGTGCCAATCAGGGCCACACAATTTCGGTATTGTTTTCTTTTTTTTTTTTTTTTAAAAAAATCATAGTTTTGTTGGTTCTTTGTTGTTTCCGAGTAGTGGTTGAATCTTGTAAAGAGTGTCATTAATTATCAGTGGTTCTTCCAATAAGTTATAAAACCTAGTTTGCTTAAATCTGACATTCTTTACATCAAATTTACCTTGTTGGTTTTGGTATGATAGTTTCTTAATGTTTTAATAGATAGAGAATATTTTTTGGTGGAGGTTTTACTGATCCACATTTGTGTGTTTTTGCATTTGATTTAGATATTTCACCTTGAGAATTAGTTTGTACCAATTGAAGTTAAGGTTTTCTTCTTTATCATTCACTTTTATATCTTGAAAATTTTGCTACTTTTCTTTGTAGACTATCAGCTCGGAGTGCTTATTACAACCCATCTTGTCAGCTGATGAAGTACCAGGTGAAACAGTTATATTAAGTTTTCTTATGTTTCAAGTGCATTTTATGACTTGTTAAAACTTTCTATGTCCTTCACAACTCAGTCTGTGTGCATGGCACTTATAAGAAGAATTTGGAATCAATCTTGCAATCTGGGCTAAAGCGAATGGGAAGGTTGCATGTCCATTTCTCATGTGGCTTGCCTACAGATGGTCAAATAATCAGTGGTATGCCCTTGGAAGCATTCTGTGTAGTATTTATATTGTATACAATTATTATAGATGTTGCAAAAAGGTTATATGGACAGAATATTCTCGCCCAACTCTGTATTCACCTTTTGCATTGGGCATGTGATAATAACATGACTTACCTAGATCTACCATTACAATGGACAACAAAGCTTTCATTTTTCTATTAGTCATGCCTCTTTTTTTGTTTTTTGGTCTAACGAAGACACACTTTTAAATCACAATCTAATTCTTTTATTTTCTTATACTTTAAATTTAAGTAATGGATATGGGGGTGGTTGTGGGTAAGGAGGAAAGGAAAATTTGCTTGCATCCACCCAGTTGGGAAATCCCAAACATGAGGCTGGAGTGCTTTAACTGTCAATTAAATTGTAGAAAGTTTAGGGCCTATTTGGTATCATGTGTTGGCTTATCTGTTTTGTTTTTTATATTTTGTGAAGGTAAGGAAAAACCAAAACAGGATCATGAAAACCTGGTTTTTGGTTCTTTTTTTTTATTATGTTTTTGTTCCTTATACCTAGCTTTAGGTTTTATATGGCTTATGAGATTTTTGGTTGGTCACAAGTACATGGAATTATTTTTTATCATTAATTACCAAACTTAGTGGTTTAGAGATGGGATTATTTCTTAAGGACTTATGGAATCACCTGAGTGGTTCTTGTGCAAGAGTGGGTGCGGAACTTGTGAATAGGTCTATGAAGTATAGATTTCCTATTTGTTTTTTATATTGAATCATTATATTTTAAATTTATGTTGAAGATCAAATCTATGACTGTTGAATAAATCTTTGAGACATTATGTTCTTTTAAAGCATGCCTTTGGTACACAGGCTTGATGCTCGTGTAATTCTGTTAGAGATCATATCTACATTAGAATCCAGACAAGGAATGGTTGGAATATTGGATTTTATTTGTAGCATCACTCCTTGATAGCCTACACTTGATATAGAAAATTACCTTCATTACTTTGAATTGATAGCTAGCTCATCCACTGTGTATTTATTGGTTGAACTATATAGATATTCTGCTTTATCTCATTAATTTTGTCCAAGTTATTGTCATACTTGCTGGCCAAGTGGCTATGTGATTCCCTGTACCTATTTTTTCACCCTAAAACTTCAAGAGATTAGCTATTGCCATCAATGTTAATTTTAACTCAGTACATGCATTGCCGATCCCAACCAACCAATTTCTTTTACTTCATTTGCCAGCTTTTTTTTTCTTCTTTGTCCTTTCTTAGGTATGCGGAGAGATGTTAACATCTTGATCTTCTTGGATGTCCAAAAGGCATTGGAAGGTATACAGATTGTCCTGTCTCATGTCAAATGGAATTCTTTGTTCCAATTTGCATCCTAACAGGGATCAACTTCATTTATAGAGGGAATGAAGCTATATATATCAGATAACAAAGTGATCCTGACCGAGGGCTTCGATGGTGTAGTGCCTGTCAAATTCTTCGTGAAGATTGAAACATGGCCTGGGAGACAACCCATACCTTTTCAAAGCTGAAATTTTGTATGATTTTACCTTGGTGAGTGTAAAATTTTGATGTTTTACATAGGATTTCTAGTTTGGATTAATTATTTTGAAAAATGAAACCCGATACCAAGCTTTGAAGTGCATCAAGTGAAAATGATACATCTTCTACATTGCGATGTATACCTGGGTGATGAGTTTCTCATTTATCTACCAGGTTCACGGTGGATGATTGAGTATTTTCTCTATGTTAAAGCTTGGAATTGCTAATTATACACTGACTGAGCATTCAGATATGGCAATCTGTGATGCTGATCAGTGTGGAAAATAAATAAAGAAATCAAATAAACAAAGTTTGATTGTTTTAAAATTTTATTATTGATAGTGTTATGAAATTGGATACTAAGGTGGATGAAATTCTATTTTGCACAAAAATCAAGGCTGTTGACCATATTATACAGGCTCTTTGTTCTAAATTTACAATTGGTTGGTTTGTTTATGCTTCTGTGGTGTCTCTGGTACTATGTAGAGGTGTATTATTTACACCCCTACCGGTGGCCATTTCTTTTTTTGGATAATGCAAAAAAGCATCTAAACAAGTTTTCTTTTATGAAACATAAAAGAAGAAGGAAATTTTATTTAAAATCTCTCGGAAATATAGAATGATTAACATGCTTGTTTGGGTAAAAGTCATCTTTAAATATGCTATTCATTAATATCTTTCACTTTTAGTCAAGCTCCTATCCGAAAGAAGTTATATTTTTGTCACTGTATGTTGCAAGTTGGAGTCACCAACAACAATTTAAGACTGGAAACAGAGAAGGAAAGAGCGATTGGAGAAAACTATGGCCAAGATGCCATGCTTTTTGTTGTGCTTTTTCATATATACTGAATCCAAAGGAAATCTGTTACAACTCTAGCCACGATCCCTACTCTGGTATTTCAACAAACACGTCATAGGCCAGGACACCACTAACACAAATCATAACCTCCTGTAACAACCCACTAATTGTAACTACATAACATTAATTAAGTCTAATACTATAATTACTAACATTCATTTCATAATAAAGTCTTCGAATCTGTTGGCGAATAATCCTTTGTTCACCCTTGCACGCCTTGCCACCATGCCTTCATGTCCGTTGCTAACAGCCGTTACTCCTTGCGCAACACTGTACCTGTCACATTAGGCAGAGATACATCCAACCTGTTAGATAAAAATAAAATTTTCATGAATTTTCAAAATACTAAATACCAATAAAGATTTACTGTTTTAGTTTTGAGGTCAAAATATTAGTTTAAGTATTTTCTATGTATATTGCAATACTTTTATTCTTATATAAATGCAAACCATTGACTCATGCGACAATTTAAAATTTAAATAATGCTGTCTTTGATTGGCCAAATTTTTCATAGAAAAATTTTCTATGGGCTATTTTCCAGCCAAATAGGCTGTTTGTTTGCCCAACTTTTTCATGAAAAATTTTAGAGAAAATTTTTCCATGTTCAACCCTAGGAAAAATTTTTCAGGTAAAATAGAAAGGGTTATCTGAAAAATTAAAGAGCAAGAATTTTGATTAATTTGGGGGGCGATTTGTAAATAGCAAGCTATATGACCATCATCTAACGAGAGAGGGAGAGAAAGGGTGATGCCGAGAATATCCAAGATTTTTTTTTCTTTTTATTAATTCTTCCCCAATTTCCTTAATAATTCCTTAATAATTTTTTTTGATTAATCACTTTATAAAAATTATTGATTTTGGATTAAATAGCATTTTAGGTAGCCAAAAGTACAAGGCTTAGCCTTTTTATTTTTAAATTTGAGTTTATATTTAACATATAATATCTTCGTAAAAAAATAAAAAAATATGCAAGTGTAGAGTTGTAACAATGGTTCAAAGCTTCATTAGGAACCTGAATAAAAAAATAAAAATATTTTTTTTAGTATGAAAATCTCGCTCAAATTAATATATATACTACATTTTAAATTTGTTTATATTTTCAAAAATAATTAAAAAGGTTTAAGAAATTGTATAAAAATAATTATCAAATGTTTTTAAATATTTTTTTAACGATTTAATAATTTTTAGAAAAATGTAATGTAGTAATAAATTAATCAGATTTAAACACTCGAAAAAAATTTGAATCAATTTTGAGATTGAATTTTTGTGTACATAAAAAATATCTATTACAAAATCTTAAAAACTAATTTATTGGGATTAAATAGTATTTTAGGTAGGAAAAAATACAATTTCATAGAGAAAATTTTCCATGGAAAATGTGACTTTTTTCAGGGCAAATGATGCAATCAAACAACAAATGAGGTTTTTTCCATGGAAAATGTGGAAAATATAAGCAATCAAACAACAAAATCACAATTTTTCATAGAAATTTTTGATTTTCTAGCTAGAAAATAATGCCAATCAAACGTCTATTTGTTCGTTTTCCATGTAAATTTTTTTTTCCCACCCATTTTTCATGTTACTAATTAAACACAGCCTAAATGTTTTTAACAATTAAACAAATGTGAGATAATTTTTAACTAATTAGTAAATTCCACCCTTACAGTACTATTGGTGTATTTTAATCCTCAACGCAACAAAAGGTACCTTGAACTTTGCGGGCTGTGAAAATTGTTGCGCGCTCTAGATGCAGTGGTAGAATAAGAAGCCAAACTGAGGGGTGTTAACTTTAATTTGAAAAAATAAATATTGAAAAGTTTTATAGTGATTCAAACTTAATATAACGGTGAAGAAATAAATTACAGGATGAAGAAGGCATAAGGAAAAACTCAAGGAGAAGTTCCTAGAATATAGAAAGAAGACATCAAAATGTAACATAAATATGATTTGACCTATACATTTTATTAGTTACAATTTATTTAACTTGAATGTTTAATGATTATTACTCATGACATGTCATCGAATTGCCAGATGAAGTGAAATGGTAGTGTTTAATAGCTTATACGATAAATAGGTGAGTTTATTGATATAAAAGCTTCTTTATCAATGGTTGAAGGTTTACCACAAAGGATAGAGATTTACAATTGAAATTAGATAATAGTGAAACTATTATAAAAGTTGTTGTGAATATAGGCAAGTTGTATTATTTTGGTGTTTTAAGAGATGCCATATGTGGTGTCTCGGTTTTTTTGTCTGGGTGTTGTTATTGTTTAAGTTGCCTTTGATTAGTGGTGTCTTAAGTTTTGACTCATTTTTGGTCATTTTGGACTAAAAATTAGTCAAAACATAGGTTTGAGAAAGTACATGGGCTGAGTTTGAAGTACACGCTTGTGTACTTGCTCATGTAATTCTCTGGATGCGCTCAGAAGAAGTACAAGGGTCAAACTTGAAGTACACGCCCGTGTAACTCTTTGGGTGATTACAAGGGCTGGGGTTGAAATACACACCCGTGTAACTGTTTGGATGCGTGATTTTCACTCCATTCAAAGAGATACCTGGCCAGGGTTAGATTTACATGGCTGTGTACTTGGCCATTGACATGCTCTTTGCGTCACCGCAAGTGCACGGGTCGTTAAGTAATAAAGTGGACTCGGTGAAGGGTCGGGTTATCAAAACACAGGGAACAAAAATACTAGTAATAGCCGCCTCTCTGTTGTCTAGTCTATTAATAATAGGAAGTAAAATGTAAAATAACGAAAAAAACAAAAAATAATTAAAGGGATAAAAAGATATTCGGGCGATGATCCTTTTTGGCCTAGGGTTCAATAATGAATCACAGATCCTGTGAACACTTCTCACACACACAGAATGGAAGTTGACTAGAAATGGGGTATCTTAACGGGCTTTCACAGCACGCTAATTACCAAGACCTAACGGGTTTTCACCGCACACTAGTTCTCAAGAACCAACGGGGTTTCACCGCATGCACTACAAGAAAATTGCCCATTACCGACGGAATTTTTTGTCGGTAATGGTCGCCTTTTCGTCGATAAAACACATTACGGACGAATGTTCCGTCGGTATATCTCTTGTCGGTAATGCTCTTCAGTCGTAATAATAAACTCCGTCGATAATAAGTATAACATTACCAACTGACTTATTAGTCGCTGTTGGTTTTATTTCTGTCGGTAATACTTATTCTTTCTGTCGGTAAATGGATGCATATTTGTCGGTGATGATTCTTTTTCCGTCGGTAAACAATATTAAAACCACGATAATTGCGTCGGTAAAAATGATTTTCTGTCGGTAAAAAGAATATGATATTGTCAGTAAAGAATATTAATTAGTAATATTTTTTACGGTAATGATATTTTTCTGTCGGTAGATAATATTAAATTATTAAATTTCCGTCAGTAAAGCATATTAAATTATAAAGTTTCCGTCGGTAATAGTATTTAATTTCACAAAAACTTAATTTTTCCGTCGGTAAAAATTGCAATTCCGTCGGTAAATACTACTTTTTCCGTCGGTAAATAATACATTTCTGTCGAAAAAATATTACCAATATATTGTATACACAAATTCTACACATCAAAACTGTAATGTACATAATACCAACTTAACACCAAATGCATTTAGCAATCCAACAAACCATAGTTCACTTGCTTATGTCAACCATAAAAATTTAAATACGAATACAATCCAAAACATATCGTAAAGTATTACACATTATAAAGTTGCAATCACTTGACAAATAAATTAAAATAACTTTATGCATCTTCTCTTCCATCTCTTGTAGTGGCATCCATTGAATTAATTCCTGATTGACTCCCTTGAGAGAACAAAGTTGGATGACCGCTTTGTACTAATTCTAGGATTTTATCCAACTTACTTTGTAGCCCTGCTTGACCCTGCTGAATATCAAGTACTGTACTTTCTAGGTTCTCAACTTTCTCCGCAAGCTGGGTTTGCAACACCGATTCATTTGTTGCAAAAGGCTGATAGGTGGAAGGTCCACAAGCTGAATCAGACGTGTTTGGAGTGGTGGATGATGCGTTAAACAACTGTCTAGAATCTATTCTGCTGCCAAAGCCATAAACATTTGTGCGAGTTGTCTTCAATCCCCAAATTGCATCAGACCATAACTGACCATCAAAACTTGGATGAGACGATACATCATCCCCATATTTGTCGATTATTGCAGCATTATACTTTTCCTATAACACATATAAAAGTAAACATAACATTAATAGGTACAACAAAAACAATCAAAACATTTTATGGCTTATGCCAATTATGAAAAAACAATAAATGTTTGTAGTTAAAAAAACTTGTAAATGACTCAAATTTACCTACATTGACAACTTTTGACTTGTTATCCACAAACTCGCCCTCTCCGCTCTTGCGCTTATGAGTAGCCTGAAAAATTTCAAAATATCCTACCTCTCTACCTAACTTCTCAGCCTGTAGTACAATTGTAGAACACATAGATAAAATTAAGATAGCATTAACATATACTAACATGATTGTCATTTAGTTGATAACTTCCAAAGATAACTGCCCATTCTACTTGAAACGTAATAGTAAGTCAAAATTACATGCATGTTTACAATGCATAAAGTATTAAGTAGTACATCTAATACCGAGTTAGTTCCACATAAATTGCCATTAATATGTTCATGAGGTACACATGTATAGGATACTATCATACGATATTACTAAAATGTATATACATACCATTTTGATACCATGAACAGCAAAAGGGCGTGAACCTCCTGTGTGCTTTGTAACATAGATCAACTTTTGTGTCAAAACATATGAAACACAATTTAAAAGAAATGAACACCTGAATGCAGGCACCCTAAATGCAAACTCGCATGGGCAAAAGAAAAGAGATCTTACTTGAATGACAAACCAAGATCATAATCATTCGACTGGAATATGCGCCTAAAAGAATCTTTGAAAACAGAATGGCCAAAACTTTCTGTAAGAACAACAATTCCACTAGTCCTCTAAACAGCGACTTTCAGCTCAACCACTCCAACCTGAAAAAGAATAATTTCAAGCAATAAAAATTGGTTAACATTCTGTATGAACCAAAGAAACCATCAGACTACATTGTTTTAGGTATTCTACATGCAGCAATCAATCTCTAAAATCACGAGTCTGAAATATCACAAACAAAGCATGGAGAAAATTCAATTGGCGCATGATACAACTGCATGTTCTCAATCAAAAATTAATTTCATATACTATTCTATCATGCGCCAATTGAATTTTCTCCAAGCTTTATTTTAGGTATTCTACATCCAGCAATCAATCTCTAAAATCACGAGTCTGAAATATCACAAACAAAGCATGGAGAAAATTCAATTGGCGTATGATACAACTGCATGTTCTCAATCAAAAATTAATTTCATATACTACTCTATATTGCAGGCATGATACATGCTGAACACGCCAGAAGAATATGCATAGCACAATAACACATTGAAGTTACATTAATATGAGCATATACATAACTAGGCAAAAAACCATCAATTAACAATTAGGATTTTTTAAACAAAAATCCACAAACGATTGCCCAAAGACATATTGTTAGTAGTTTTATTTGTGAATTTTAGATGATACTTGCATGACCTTGTTTCTCTTTTCGGTTAGCGTTGGCATTCGGCAGCTCGACCAGTTCATTCCAACTCGATGACTTTCCTTGTTGCAGGTATTGCTAGATGAAAAAAAAATTAGGTTTTTCTTTTTATCTTAAATGTATGACATTTTGCTGATAAAATCGTTTACATTGCTGTCATGGCCGTTCTATTGCTGTTTATGATACTCAATTCGCATCAATTGTCGCCCAACTTTATGGTATTTTCTGATTTAAAGATTTCTATTGTCATGTTGGATTTGAAACTGAGATGTTTGTTCAAACTATGATTGAAGCTTTGGTTGGCATTGGGTGTGTTCTTGATGGCCACGAGCCTTCGAATGTATGCTACTTGCCAGCAACTCCAAGCGCAAGCACAAGCTCATGCTGCAGCAACTAGTGGGTTGCTGGGACAAACTGAGTTGCAGCTGCATGTGCCTCCTTCGATAGCCTTCGCCCCAAGAGGTCGATTGCAGGGACTTAGGCTGCAGCTTGCTCTTCTTGATCGGGAATTTGATGATTTGGGTATTTGTTTCTTGGTTTATTTAATTTGTTGTCTGGATATATATTGTGGCTCTGTTCTTCCTGGTTTCATACTGATGATATTTTTGTTTCTTTCAGATTATGATACTCTGAGAGCGCTAGACTCTGATAATAGCCCGGAAGTTCCTTCTATGAGTGAGGAAGAGATCAATGCTCTTCCTGTCCACAAATACAAAGCTCAATCGCATCAAGGCTCTACTTCTGTATCTAAAGGGTGAGCTAGACTATTTCATATTACATTCAGTTTCTTCTCAAAATAATTTAATCTGATTTTTTTTAATTTCCTGCAGCAATGGAACATCTGCACAACAAGGAATATCATCCTCTGGCATCTTGGCTGAGGTATTCTATTATGTACAGCCCCTCCACATGACCTTATAATAAGTGCTAATTTACATATTCTCTTTTTCAATGTCCAGAAAATAATAAGATTGTTATCTAAAGGGAATGCTAGTTTTTCATAATTCCATTTTGTGGTCAGCTTTAAGTATATCATCTGTAATCTCCTCTTAAATATTAAACAATCGTGATACAGATGTAATTTTGGCTTCCAACTGATTTTCAGTGGTATCCATTTTATCCACAATTATCTTATCTATTCAAGCATTGACCTTTACCTTTTCTAGTTTTTACACCTTCCAATAGATTGACATGCGATGTTTATGGCATTAGAAAGTAACAATTGGGAGCTTTTCTTTATTGTTGATTCATATTAAGATGCCATATTTGTCTTTTATTAAGCATCATTTATCCTGCTTCATTCCTGCTTATTTTTATTTCTGAAGTTGGCACTTCTTATTGCTATAAGATAGGAAAATCATCTTCTAATTGTTCAGCACCAAATTAAAAACCTATACTAGTTGAAAAATCATGGAAATATCAGATCTTTGCCATGTAAAACCATATACCTCTTATTTTGGATAGCACGTGAATCTTTCCCTTTTTTATAGATTCCACTTGTCCTTTGAAGCATTCAGAAGCTAATCCATTTAAACCAATTATTAAGAAACTTAAATAGAAACCCAAGTTTGAAACAAGCTTGCAGGCTGCGGGCAATCATAGCTACATATATAACCTATTATGTTTTTCATTGTAAAATAAACTACTATATATATATATATATATATATATATCCAAATGTTTCTAGAATTTTTTTGCTCTCATTGGGCTGCATTGAACTATTTGTATCTTTACTATTTTTAACAAAAATCACTCTCCAAATCACAACTTTTAACAAATCCACAATTCCCTCACTCGTCGCTACTTCTAGTGATTGTTGAACCCTAACAAACAAATCAACAAAAAAAAAAAAACAACAACAACAAATCACAAACCCATCTTTTAATCCACAACACCAAACAGAGGAAGTAAATAGATCAAAGAAGGCATTTCTATACATTCAAAAATAGAAAAGAAAGAAGAAATAGAGAACCAAATCATGAAGCACTAACCTTCAGTGACTTCACCAAATGAAGAGAAGGCATCGTGAAGGGATTTCTCGTCCACCGTCGCGTAACCATCACCAGTGAAAACAAAAGATTGAGAAAACTACAAGCAAAAAGGAAATGAATCATCAAACCTCCAACAAATAGTTTGGAATTTACCCATGCCGAGATTCACCGCAGCCACCCCGCCAAAGGAAGCTCGAGATTAGGGCTTCTTCGATAGCAAAGAGATGAAAAACTAGACCAACTTTGGAAAAATTAAATGAAAAAAACACTTTCGATTATAACAAAATACCTAGCTATTTTTCTATCTTTATGATGGGCATATAGCTCGGGAAGGCATGGGCGGCTGCTCAATTTTCTCTCCCTCTCTTTTTTCCTATCTTGAAGATGGGCATATACCTAGCCATTTACAAATCGCCCCCCCCCGGCGAAATATTCTAAATTCTTGCTTCTTGCTTCTTGCTTCTTATGTGATAGAGTTTAAAAATAAATAAACATTAGGGATATTTCTGTAATGTATCGTTTTAATCAATTATTTTTCTAGTGTTATTTACAACAATAAAAAATTTAAAATATCTATCTTATATATGGATTAATTTATTCTACTGACGGAATTCCGTCGCTATTAACCTCCAATTTCCGTCGGTCATTCTTTATGAAACTCCGTCGGTTCATCGTCGGTAATATATCAATTTTCTGTCGGTAAAAGAAAAAAAATACCTACGGATGTAATTCTGTCGGTAACCATCCTTCGGTATTGAAATTTTTTTTATACTAAATCCGTCGGTAATATTAATAAATAATACCGAAGGAAGTCCGTCGTTATTAACATCCAATATTTGTCGGTAACACTTACCGACGGAAAGCTGTCGGCACATACATCGGTAATATGGTCGGTATTATAAACTATCACCATTACGGGAATCCGTAGGTAGTTCGTCGGTAATGTATTTATATTCCGTCGGTAAAAGTATACTTTACCGACGGAAATCACTACGTCGGAAAATTTCCGTCGGTAATGAGCAGTTTTCTTATAGTGATGCTAGCATTGATAACTAACGGGTTTTTGCCGTACGTCAATAACCACATAACATGTAATAAGAATTGAATTAAACTACATATGCATTTCAATAATCAAACTTCATAAACAATTAAGAGTAAGAAGTACGATAGAATCTATTACAAAATCCCTAGTGATTCACATGCCCAAATGCCCAACAAATATCTAGCTCCTTGTGGAGTCGTATAACTCAGGATCTACAATAAATGTAGTGCAATACATCTCAAAAATGAGTAAAACTCTCTGTGAGTCCGGAGATAACGCTAGGTGTACGATTCCCCTCAAAGTTGATCGAGCAATCCTTGTGCAATTGCCGATGCTTGATCGCTGATGAGCACAGTGAGGATGGTCGTCAGTGTGCTTCCTCCTTCTCCCGAATGTCTTTGTTAAGCCCTAGGGTCCAGGATGTGCCGCCTCCCTTTGGAGCTTTTCGCCCTAATTTCCACCCTAGGGTTTTCCAAGATGGGCCTCCCTTTGATCAGAAACCCTCAATGTCTTTTATTCCCTCACCTTTACGGGCTACTTACGACCGTAAGCTTCAGGGCAGTAAGGGTGAGGTTTGTGTTGATCGCGTGCCTTACGGTCCCGATTACAGTCGTAATTTTTGCCCGTAAGGTCTTCTGTCTTCCAATTACGGTCCCACTTACGGCCGTAAGTGTGGAACCGTAAGTTTTCCCTGCTAGCTCTTATGATCACTCCTTACGGGCGTTTGTTGCCTCCGTAAGCTCCTCTGGACAGCTCTTACGATCGGACTTACAGCCGTAAGGGCTTCTGTCTGGACTCATTCCAGGTGATGATGTCGCGAGAGAACCATCTTCTTCATTTCAGCTCCTAGATGCTGCTTTTGGCTCTTTCTTATCCCTGAGTTCCACTTAGTGCCTGCAAATACAATTAAAACCTTATTTAACATCGATTACAAATAAATACTCTAATACAAGCTAGATAAGTGTACAAAATGATATATGAAATATAGTATAAATATACACTTATCAGCCATGTACTTCTAGGGGTATAAAAGTCCTGAACTCTGAGCCCTAATTCCCCTTATTTTTCTTCCCCTTCCTCTTCTTCCCTTGGTTCCCATTGCTTTGGTTGAGAAGAAGGAGCCATCCCTATACCTTTTCTTCATCCCTTGGTTGAAGATTCTTGAAGGTCTTCTCACTCTTTTCCTTTGTTTCATGTTATTTGGATGAGCATACTAGCCCTAGGTTTAGATCTTGATTCTTGATTTATTCTTGATGAAGTTGTCTAATTGTTTGGATCATTTACCTTCATTCTTCTTGGTATCTAGAAATCAATCTCTTGCTACCTTGATGAAACTTGCTTCCATTGTTTTTGAATTCTGAGTTACTATAGCACTAAGAATTTTAACGTTAAACCTTTGAATTCTTTGTTGTTGGAAAGTGTATCTCTTTGGAGTGTCCTTGGAAGTTCAGGCTATACCCAAGCTAGGGTTTTGTTATTTGTAGCATAAAAAAGTTCATGGTTGTTCTCTCTTTTGTGTTTTATGTTGGTTTGAGCCCTTGTGGCTTGTGTTGGTGTAGGTGGTGAAGCTCGGCCAAAGGCAAGGGGCTGGTGGAGGAGTAACACAGTTGAGTAGTGGTTCTACTAACTCTGTGAGTGGGACTTTTGTTTGCACAATTCTAGTTAGTTATCTCTAAATATATACATAACTTGTTTTGCTGGAAAACTTGGTATTTATCATA
The DNA here is from genome assembly GCA_902712375.1 of Dioscorea dumetorum. Classification (NCBI taxonomy): domain Eukaryota; kingdom Viridiplantae; phylum Streptophyta; class Magnoliopsida; order Dioscoreales; family Dioscoreaceae; genus Dioscorea; species Dioscorea dumetorum. The sequence continues at coordinate 7,639,987 of CACTHL010000245.1, forward strand.
ATTGAATTGATGCTTTAAATTTCTTGAAAAGTATTTTCCATGCTTCATATTCTGAAAGCAAAACGTTCATTATTTGAAGGAAATGAATAATGCTATATTATTATATGTTACTATAATGGTTTAAACTGAAAAATTTCATACAAATGTTACACTCTTCGATTTGACTATTGTTGAGATATAAACATTGGTCCTGGACAAGGACTTTGTGAAGTATTTTACTTGAATTACATTGTTGTCACTTCTCGGGATATTTTGTTGGTGATGGGGTTGGAACCCGCCTGCTGCAGTGGGAGGATCCCCATGGTTTAGCCTTCAGAGGTGGCATAGTGGACCCGTTTGATCTATCCATATCATGTTGATCTTAGAGCCCTCAATGGACAAACATCAGGAGTCCGGAGTCATCACAAAGCCCTTGTGAGTTAACGTCAAGGACATGAATGCCTTGGAGGCTCTAAACTTAGCCATGGCCATGGCTATAGTTTGGAGAGATTTTTAGACCACTTGTCGATTGCTCGAATTGGAAATCTCATACTTTGGAAAAAAATGAGTTTTCTTATATTTAGTAAAAAGGTTTTGAAGATGTACAGTGTGCATTGTGAGTATAAAGAATTTGTAACTTGCTAATCATGAGTTGTCTACAGCGACTACTTTTGGGCAAATTAGTTTTATAAAGGTAAACATGTTTTTCTTAGATGTATGTGTGTGTGTGTGTGTCTATATATATATATATATATAAGTTGTTTTAATTATACATATATATACTGAAACGTTCTATACTGCAGGTTTAAAAGCTCTTTTGTCTTTTCATAGAATATCGTACATTCCTTGGAACTGTGCTAACCCATGCACTGAGTGACTTTAGATACTCACCTCTCTCTCCCCATTTTAAGGATCTAGTTAGTAGTGGTGGTGTGGCGGACTGAGGTGCTACGCATACATCAGCTAGTTTGTTCTTAAATCATGTTCTATGTACGTTGTTTCTTGAACATGCTACATTGTATAAGGATATGGATCTACTAGTGTAATTGTTACCCTTAGGGCTTGACTTGTATGTTTATCTATTTTTTTTTGAAACCTTTGTTGCATTTATGGCATGTATGTCCTTTGAACCCTATACTCAGATTATTGTCTCGTAACTTCTGTGTATTCTTGTTCTTTATTCTGTATTTGTCCAGGATGTGTTAAGCCTTGCGGTGACTCAAGGGTTGAGTGGTGGGGGTGTCCTTCCTCCGGTTGTTGCTGCAATTGTCGCGTGCCGTTAATACGGGATGGGACGTGACATCATACAAATAAATTACCATGGGGCAAGCTGACATGAGAAACTCATAATTCTTATATTGCTATGAAATACGCAGAAACTCGTACATAAGTGTACGCTTAATCGTTGTAATACTCACACAAAGCGAGGTCGAATCCATAGAGACTTAGTATATACGTACTTACCCTTTTCCTGCTATCTAGCTAAAAATAACACTTAATTTTGAGAAAGAAAAAAACAGAGAAGAAAACAGGATTAATACTATTAACAAGAGAGTGAGAATCAATAGGAATGAATAGTGCTTAAAATTAACTTCGTTGGGAAATTACAATTAAAATACGATTGCAAATTAAGGTAAGTTAACCAAGATAAATCAGAATAGAGAGAATCAAAAGTGAATTAGGTGCTGTCTCGAGAAACCCTGATTCTATTCACTAGAAAATAGGATTCTCATGTCAAAAGACTGGAATGAACTACCGAATACTAGCTGAAAAGACGGCAATACCCCTCTATTATTTCTAGCGGAAGTTCATTAATACCTATTCATTCATGGTGTTCTAATCACATGGATCTCTCGACACCCAAGTGATAACATAATGGTAAGATCTCTCTCGATACATCAAACCAATCAATAGAACATAAATGAATCTAAAAGCACGAGGTAAGCTACATTAGAAGAACAATCAAAACATATAGAGTATTCCAAACTACATTAATTCAATCACCTAAGGAAGTTAGCCTTTCATGATTCTTATGTTCATCAAAACAGAGTTCATCTCTATCCTATAAAACATAAACATCAAATAAAAACCCCCTTATATGGCAGTGACGATCTTGGAGCAAGTGTGAGCCACTATCTCCAGCGAGCGCTCCTTTTCCTTCGATCACCTCCAGAGATATTCTACCGTTCCAGCAAACCCTAGTTCTTCTCCAGAAATCAGGACTCCGAACTCCTCTCTCTTTCTTCAAACAGGCTATTTGTACTTGGAGAGAATGAATCGGTACATGGACAGGTACAAGGACATGTACTTGCCCTTGTAACTTTTGGAAAAACCTAAACAATAACATCTGTGATATATACAGCCATGTACACAGCAGTGCAGTTTTTATGTTGCCTGTGTAAATCTCAGGTTGTTCCCTTAATTCCTACTCATGGTTTACAATGTTATGTAATTTTCCTTCTCCCGTGTAACTATCTGGGATACGCTCCACTGCTTTTCAAATATACACGGGTGTGTACTTTCATTACATGGCTGTGTAACTCCATGTTGGGAGATTAAAAATGGGGGTTGCGTTGATGACACTGATGTGTCCTTTTCCTCTGAAAATTCTCATGAAAACTACACGGGCAAGTCACGAGCGTGTACTTTAACCGCGTAACTCATTATCTTGAATTTTTGTGTTGATTTGCTTCTTATTTCATTTTTCTGGACATTATTGTGCTTTTCGTCACCTGTGGAGTATAATGGAGTAATTAAGTACAAAATATCACCACAATCTACAATTTAGAGTTTAACAAGTGCTACAAATGATCAGTAAAATATGAATAAAATAGCACTTATCAATAATATACTTGGCATTGTATAGATTTTGTGTAATTAAATTAGAATAAATTGATAAACAAATGAAGCTTATAATTAGGAGCCACTTTTCAAAACTTTTTTATAACAATAATATGATTGTCTACATACATATGATGGTTAAGTTATAAAGAAGTCTAGAATTAAAATCAAGAATTTTTTTTAGGCTCAAGGCATAATTCAACAAAGTAGTCAAATTTTCAAGAGACAAGGATATATAGGTAGGGAGAAAGAGGATCATCTTGTCTCACTCCTCTGGTGATAATAACCACATTCCAATACAATGTATTATAAGATTTTTTAATATCTACTTTAATTAATATCCTAGGGTCTCCAAACTACAAGTTCATGCAGTGAATGTCTCTTGAATAACAAAAATATTATCCATAAAGGTGCAACTAGGGATAACATCTCATTGCCCTCTTCTAATTTAGGTAAAATAATTTTTAGTTTTTTAATGTTAGAAATAACCTTGCCACACACATTACATTACAGAGAGAAATTGGAATGTAATTAGAAACTATTTTATGCTTATCCTTTTTAGGAATTGAAATCACACATAGGTGCCCAAGACCTTCTATTAAGGATAGATAGAAGTCAACAACTCATTAATTTCTATCAAGAGAGCAACCAAAGATCTAAACCAAAGAATAATTGGTACAAGAACCATGGAAACATATTTTTTGTATTCCACAATGAAAATCCTCTTAGACAAAATATTACCAACATTATTCGAAGAAAAAGGATAAAACCCAACATTAAAGCAATAAGGGTTAGGACTCTTACCAAATGGGAGATGGGAGAGACATAAGCATTTTTATACAACTTAGCCTAAGTCATCTTTCTAATAATATTGTTAATATCACTAGCGAAAAATAGTCATAGGTCAATCGATAAAGCGCAAGCATTCTTTGAGGAGGAAGTCTGATTTGGAGCATTCACTATTTAATAAAACTGCAAAGAGGTACTTTTAATTTCCTTTCTATCAAAATACACCAATTTTGATATTACAATTTTACATCCTTATTAACAAAAATCATAATGTCCATTTAAATGAATTTTGAGATGGTAGAGCATTAGTACAAGGCACTTGTGTTTGTTTCATCGGGTTTAAGGCCGAAGTGATCACTTCGGTGGGACTTCCGGGTGTTTGTTTCACGGAAGTGAGCTGCTGAAGTCTTGATTTGATACTTCCAATAATACCGACTTCCGACTTTTGACTTCGGTGAAAATTCAACCGAAGTCGGACTTCGGAGATTTTCGCTAATGTATGGGCCGTTTGTTACTGAAGTGGGCACCGAAGTGGCCGAAGTGACCATTTCCAGCCCACTTCGGTGTGTTTGTTTCACTGATTTGAATCCGGAAGTGATGATGTGACAACTTCTGAGTTCGGTCACTTCGGTGTCTGACTTTAGATGGAAAAGTCCCGAAGTCACCACTTCAGCCTCCCACTTCATCCCACTTTGCAATATTTTTCAATGATAAATAAAATAATTATTACCATGGTAATAAAATAATTAAATAACTACTCTCACTAATTAATAATTAAGCATAATATATTAACCGATCTAATTTAATTTAATAACATGGTATTAAATTAATTATGTGATTTGCAAAGTTTTTAATTTAATAAATAAATTATTTATTACCATCGTAATATAGTAATTAAATCATTTAATTAAATCATATGATTTAATTAAATAAATGTAAAAGACATAAAAGGGCAACTTTATCCCCTCACCGAAGTGGTGATCATATCCCCACTTCAACCATCCAAACACAGAAAGTGGTATCCGAAGTCCAGTTTTCAGCTTGAACCAAACACACTGAAGTGGATAGTTCCAGCTGAATTGTTCACTTTTACCGAAGTACCACTTCCAGACTTCCACCACTTCGATAATTCACTTTCGAACCAAACGGCCCGTAGCCGAAATCCGACTTTCGCTGAAAAGAGTCACGTGGTGGTGTACAACAACCCCCTTCCCCCCGTGACCCAGCAACCTTCGTTTTCTCCGTATTCTAGGGTTTTTCGCCGCCGCTTGTGGTTCCTCTTCCCCCGTATCTCCACTGACTCTTTTCTCGTCTACAGACCTTCCAGCAGCCTATCAGCTTCATGTGTTTGTGATGTGAACACCCCCCTTCCCTGTCATTCGACCAGTCGCGTGCGATCCCTTCTCTTCTTGTTTGTCTGTTTTGTAGGGTTCCGGCCACCGACATGGGCCTGAAGACTCACACTGGCCACAACCTGCTCGTATTCGTTTGAAGACCTCCAGCCGATCAGATCCGAGTGTCGAAAAGACCCCACCTCGTTCGTGCCAGATCTCTTCACTTCTTCTTGTTGTACTTCTGTTGCAGTTGTGAACCGAGAGTAGAGAGAGGTTGTTGGGGAGGGAGAGAATGAGAGTTAGAAGGTGGTAGAGAGGAGAGGAGAGTGAAAGAAAAGAGAGAAGAACGATTGTGTCAATGCCTGGTTTCTCAGGTCACTACGCTTTTCATTATAAGAAGATAGTTGTCCATACAACACCTGCCAGCTGGCCTAGCTTTTTAGGGAAAACATATTAAATTGGTTGGGTCGTGGAGCATTGCATGCATGGCATGCATGGCGTTTATCCTCTGATGAAATCGTTGAGACGTGCAGGCTGGGTTCTTTTGCGCTGGCGACGTTCCATTGGTGCATCTTTGTCAGGTGTCGCTCTCTGTGTCCCCCACTCGCCACTAGCCTCTGCAGCAGCCCCCCGTTTGTCGCTAGCGTCTGCAGCATTGGTCCCCGCTTCAGACAGCACCTTGTCCTCGAGGTGTATATGAGGAAACTCACGGCCGAATGATATTTCGTCTTCCCACATGGTTTCCGTCTCGGAGTCCGACCACTGCACCTGAAGTTGAGTGCGAGGCTGACCGTTGTGAACCAACGTGCGCCGTCCCACTACCCGGATTGGTTGTATTAACGGTTGCTGCCCTATCACGTGATCTGGGAGTGGAGTGATCTGGGAGGGTTCGCCTTTGCATTTCTTGAGGTTGGAGACGTGGACCACGTTGTGTATTTTACTATTGTCCGGCAGAGCTAGCCTGTAAGCGACCTTGCCAACCTTGGCGAGAATTTGGAAGGGCCCATAGAACCGCCTGGAAAGCTTGGTGGTGTGTCGTGCTGGACGGACTGAGACTTTCCTATGCGGTTGTAGCCGCAGAAACACCCAATCGTTGGGTTGGAATGTGACGTCGGTGCGGTGTTTGTTCGCTTGGTTCACCATGCGTGCTTGAGCCCGTTGGAGATTGTGTTTCAATTCTCCGAGCAGTTGATCGCGCTGCCGGAGAAGGTCGTCTACTGAGCTTTCCGAGGAAACACCCGCCGTGTAATCCTTAAGGGTGGGGGGAGCTCGCCCATAAACAGCTTGGAAGGGTGTCGTGCAAGTGGCAGTGTGAATGGCTGTGTTGTAATGCCATTCGGCCCAGGGCAGCAAGCGCACCCAATGTTTTGGAGTATCGGCCGTGAAGCAGCGTAAATAATCTTCGAGATATCGGTTCATGACTTCCGTTTGGCCATCCGTCTGGGGGTGGTACGCACTACTAGTGGCTAGCACTGTACCTTGTTGCCGGAAAAGTTCCCGCCAGAACCCACTCATGAACAAAGGATCACGGTCAGAGACGATGTTGGTGGGTATGCCATGGAGACGCACGATGTCTCTAATAAATATCTCGGCGACCACTAGTGCAGTGAAGTGGGGTGCTAGAGCTGAGAAATGTGCTTGTTTAGACAAGCGGTTGACGACGACCATTATGGCCGTTTTGCCGGCGGACATGGGCAGCTGGGTGATGAAATCCATGGAGATCGATTCCCATATTCTCTCAGGTATGGGCAGGGGTTGGAGAAGGCCTTGAGGGGCCGTATTGAATGCTTTCACCGTCTGGCAGTCCTGACAACGGTGGATGAAATCTCTAACGGCGCGGCGCATTCCGGGCCGGTGAAAGACTGCACTCAGACGAGAGAGGGTGCGCTGGACCCCCGCATGGCCTCCACTCGGTGAACTGTGATACTCCATGAGGAGTAGTTGTCGCAGCGCTGAATCGGACGGAACGAAGACCCATTTTTTGTACAAGACTAAGCCATCCCTGATTGAATATAATGGCAGCTCATCTGGGTGTTCACTGATTTGTGTAAATAACGCTCTTGCCTTGGGATCAGTATTGTAGCTATTCCGAAGGACGGTCCAGATTGCGGAAACCGGTTGTGACACTGTGAGGGTTTGCATGGAAATTTCATGCACCCGAGAGAGCGCGTCAGGAGGCCCATTGAGCGCGCCCGGCTTGTGAATGATCTCGAAGTCGTAGCCGAGGAGCTTGGTGACCCATCGTTGCTGCTCCGGCGTCTAAATGACCTGGTTAGTCATTGCACGCAAGCTCTGGTGGTCGGTCTCGATGATGAATCGCCGCCCCAATAAATACTGTCTCCACTTACGCACGGCCTCCGTTATTGCAAACATCTCTCTAGCGTAGGCTGAAGCAGTACTCATCCGAGACGTGAGTTGTTTGCTGAAGTATGCCAGGGGCCTGCGATTTTGAGAAAGGATAGCACCAATACCTGAGCCGGAGGCGTCCGTCTGGAGTACAAAGGGTTCCTCGAAGTTTGGTAAAGCAAGGATGGGAGCCGTAGTGAGCGCATCTTTGATGTTGTTGAAAGCTTGCGTGGCCTCCGCCTGCCATATAAAGGCATCTTTTCGCAGGAGTGCAGTCAAGGGTGCTGTTAGTTGAGCGTAGCGGTGGATGAAGCGCCGATAGTAGCCGGCGAGTCCCAGGAATGAGCGGAGACTCTTCACAAACTTGGGTTGCGGCCATGCACGGATTGTCTCTACTTTGTCCGAGTCGACGGCCAGTCCTTGGGCTGAGATCTTATGACCTAAATACAGCAATTCAGAGAAACCAAATGCACATTTGGTTAGTTTAACAGATAAATGATGGTTGTGCAAGAGCTGAAGAACCGTTTGTAGATGTTCGAGGTGTGCTTCCCACGTCGGACTATACACGAGAATATCGTCGAAGAAGACGAGGACGAACTGCCGGAGAGCGCCTCTAAAAATGGAGTTCATGAGAGCTTGGAATGACGAGGGTGCGTTCGAGAGCCCGAAGGGCATCACAACAAACTCAAAGTGCCCGTCGTGGGTCCGAAAGGCGGTCTTCTCGATGTCCGGGGGGTGAATGCGGATTTGATGGTACCCCGCCCGGAGATCTAGCTTAGAGAAGATGGTGGCGCCGCCCAGCTCGTCGAATAATTCATCGCCTGTCGGAATGGGGAACCGATCACGGACGGTGAGAGCATTAAGCGCTCTGTAATCCACGCAGAACCGCCATGACCCGTCTTTCTTCTTGACGAGGATGACCGGGGAGGAGTAGGGACTGGTACTGGGTCGGATGACGCCGTCGGCCAACATGTCACCTACCAACTTTTCGATTTCGGACTTCTGAAAGTGGGGGTAACGGTATGGCCGCACATTCACAGGTTTGCTATTGGGAAGGAGCGGTATACGGTGGTCCGTTGGCCGGGGTGGTGGCAGAGATGAGGGGGTGGCAAAGAGAGCGTGAAATGCTTGCAAGAGTCGTCGGAGTTGGAGGATAAATGGCTTGGGTGCCCCAAGGTCGATGGCTGAGCCCACCGGATCAGCACCGGAGGTTGTTATATCCCTTTTAGGTTCGATCACCAAATGGAAGTAGCTGGCGCCGTTGTCCCGGGAAGCTTGTTTGGCTAGCTCGGACGCCGTTGTGTGACGAGCCAACGGCTGCCTCACCCCATTGAGCCGTACCCGCTCTCCTTGCCAGTCGAACTCCACCCAGAGTCCTTTGTAGTCAAAGAGCACCGGCCCCAAACTCTCGAGCCACTGGACTCCGAGGACGATGTCCGCTCCATAAATGGGAAGAAGCATCATGTCCACATTAAACGTGATAGAGTCGATCGTGAGTGGAATCTGGACGCAAGACCCGTTGCTGGTGAGTGAGTCTCCATTCCCGACGGTGACGCGAAGGTTCGATGCATGGTGGATCGGCAACGCCAAGTGTTGAGCGAGTTGGGCCTGTATAAAGTTGTTGGTCGAACCCCCGTCGACCAAGACTACCACCTGGCGTCCCTTGATGGTCCCTGCTAGTTTGAGGGTCGAGGGAATCACCTGGCCTGTTAATGCATGGAAGGAGATAAGAGGTGTCTCCTCCGCTGATGCGGGATCGTCCGTGCCCACAATGGGGTCGTGCTCGATGGTGGGGTCTCCCCCCGGGTCATGCGGCTCCGCGTCGTCATCGGTGAGTAGACATAAGAATTGTGGGGAATGACAACGATGCCCTGGAGTGAAGCGGGCGTCGCAGTTGTAACAGAGCCCTTTCTCGCGTCTCGCCGCCATTTCCGCCGCCGTGAGGCGTTTGATAAGGAAGGGAGGAGTTGTCTTGGCCGTACTGGCAGTCCCCGCTGGCAGTGGAGGGGGTGGGTGTCGCGGTTGGAGCGGTGGTCGGTGCTGGAAGGTTCGCCCCGCCGCACTGGCATTGCACTTGTCCTCCATGAGTCGAGCGAGACCCGTCGCCTCATGCAAGGTTGTCGGTTTGAGCACACAGAGCTCTCTTTGAATATCTTCACGGAGTCCTGAAATGAAACAGTTCAGGAGGTTATCCGAACTTAAGCCGACAGTCCGGTTGGAAAATCTCTCAAACTCGCTTAAGTAGTCTGTCACCGTCGTCCGCTGTTTGAGTTTGTAAAGTTGAGCTTCATGGTTGACAAAACCCGAAGGTCCAAAGAGGCGTTCGGCCTGTTGGAGAAATACACTCCAAGTCGTCAGCTGCGCTGTCGTCGTTAACCAATGGAACCACTGCAGCGCCGGTCCGGTCATATAAAATGCGGCTATGCTGAGCTTCTGGTCGTCGGGAATGCGATGGTAGGTGAAGTAGTATTCCACCTGGAAAAGCCAATCTATCACTTGTTCACCGGTGAAGAGAGGGATTTCCAGCTTGGGCAGACGGCCGGGGGAATGGCCCTCGGTGGAGTAGTGTTGTAAAGAGCCCGTGGTGGTTGGTGGCGGGGTTGGGGGTGTGGGAAGCAAGGCCGGTGGTTTGTCCAGCTTCGCTAACTTGACAAGCATATCGGACATGACGGTTTGTTGGGTGGCTAGGGTTTTCTGAAGTGTCTCGAAGGTGTCGGAATGCTGTTGAACCGTAATGCCAATGGAGGACAGTTGCACCGTGATGGTCGTGAGATGTTCTTCCATCGCCCGGGAGCGCGTTACCATGCCGTCCGTCATCGTCACGAGCCAATCTCAATGAAAGCACCAGCTGTTGCAGTTGTGAACCGAGAGTAGAGAGAGAGGTTGTTGGGGAGGGAGAGAATGAGAGTTAGAAGGTGGTAGAGAGGAGAGGAGAGTGAAAGAAAAGAGAGAAGAACGATTGTGTCAATGCCTGGTTTCTCAGGTCACTACGCTTTTCATTATAAGAAGATAGTTGTCCATACAACACCTGCCAATTGGCCTAGCTTTTTAGGGAAAACATATTAAATTGGTTGGGTCGTGGAGCATTGCATGCATGGCATGCATGGCGTTTATCCTCTGATGAAATCGTTGAGACGTGCAGGCTGGGTTCTTTTGCGCTGGCGACGTTCCATTGGTGCATCTTTGTCAGGTGTCGCTCTCTGTGTCCCCCACTCGGCCACTAGCCTCTGCAGCAGCCCCCCGTTTGTCGCTAGCGTCTGCAGCAACTTCTTCTTCTTCTTCTTCTTCTTGTAGTTCCGATGGTCAGGTCTCAATTTGCTATTCCCGGCATTTCCACAACCCGCTCACACCATCACCTATCTCTTACGGCTTCAATCTCCGGAGATCTCTTGCTTGCATATAGTTTTTAGTTTTTATGTTTTATTTTTCAACATTATTTTCTGGCATGCAGTTCCTACAAAGTGTATGGAGATATACTTGGATATTAGGAGAGCAATTGATGAGCAACTTCAGTTTTGTAGGACAATAGTTGGTGATTTGCGCAAAATTTAAATATAGAACATGTTGCTATAATTTTTTTTCCGTCATTGTAGGGATTCGTAGAACCGTCATCAGGGAAGCTTCTTCCTGATTTGCATCCTTAAGAACAGCATGTCTTTACTCTAGTTCTAGATCTCAATGAGGCTCTTGTATATTCTGACTGGAAGGTAAGTATTCTTTTCCTGTTCAGATGAGGGCCTTTTTTCTACCATGCTATGCATTGTAGATTTAAGCTATCTTGCTTATATTGAAGCTATGCTTCACTAGAGAAGATGTGTTAGTGGTTGTGCCTTCCCTGCAGTCATCCTATAGTGAGCAATCCAACTCTAATTGCAGTATTAACATGTAGAATGTGTTTTCACTTGGTTGGCATTTGAAACACTCTGAATATTTTGGATGGAACTTGCTTTGATATAAATATGTAATATCTTTTGTCCAAAGAACTTCCTATGTGAAGGTTTTTGCACAAGTTTCCAGTGTGATCACATCCTCATTTCTTTTCCAGTCATTAGCTGTTAGGAAGTTTCATTTATTTGGTGCTTTAGTTTGAAATGTAATTATGACAATCAAACAAAAAAAAATTTTTTATTTAGCCTAGTTATTTGATATAGAAGTTGCATATTAAAACGGTGGTAGCAACTATATGATAGACTATTATAATTCCTATGTTCTATGCCTTCTATTGAAGTCAATGTTCAATATCACTGATGTGTGGATCATTTTGTTCAAAGCGTGACAGAGGCCGGAGGACATTCAAAAGGCTGGAGGACATTCAATATCACTGATGTGTTGAATTTGTTTTAAATTAATGTAGATTGATACTAGCTACTTCTTTTCATGTAATTGCATTCATCTCTGTCTTAATTTCCACTGATTCTGAACATTAGAGTTCATTGATGATAGTGTTTTGTGATTGCAGGTTTCAGTTTATTTGTAGCTGGGGCCTGTTCTTGATCAACATCTTCATGTAAATCCTGTTATTTTTTCCAGGTTGTGGTTGTGGGGAGTGTTAGAACCCGGAGAAAAACACAGTGGAGTCGAACACAAAAAAAAAACAAAAAATTTGTTGTGGTTGTTTTTATTTTTTTCGTTTATATAAGCTATTACAAGGAAAGAAATCAAGGCCTCTCAATCAAGCCAAAATAATCACATGCCTAATTAAGCTATCTACCAAACAATCACACGCCTAATTTAAGCTATCTACCAAACAAAGCAAATACTAAACTTAGCACCCAAGGATTATTCTCAACAGGGAGCTTGTGTAATATATGGAAGCGGCATATTTGATGACCTTGGCTCGGTTGATGAGATGATCGACGTGCATCTCACTGCAGAACCTGCCCATGAACACATTCAAAGCTGCGACACCGTGACCTTTGGCAAAATACAAACTCTGTTAAATTCTTTGTTTTAAGGGTTCCATTTTACTGTAATGTATTTCAGTGGTGATGTTATGTACAACTTTTCCATTTGTTGTAAGTGTTAAAGCTGGAACTATTTGGTCTTTGTCATGAGTCCTTGATCATCTTATCCCTATTTGTGAACGCTACTTTTGTTAACTTGGGCTTTGTCAATTTTATCTTGTTTGTCAACTTTGTAGGTAAAACTTTGTCCATGAAGCTTTGGTAAATATTACAATTGTATCAGTTTTTAATTTCGCTAAAAATATTGTGGTACAAATTGGGAAAAATAATGGCCTACTTTTCCAAGGTGGGAGGTAATTTATGTTCTTAATTGCTAAACAAATTAGTTCATGAAGCTAAGAAGTGGTGATTTAAAATGTTTATCTCCAAAAGTGAAATCATAACCGGTTCCATCTCTCCCTTCCTCTCTCTCAATTTTAGAAATTATGCCGAATTTGTACACATAATCTCCGTTATACGGAAAAAAAGGGAAAATCATGCATTTTTTATTCAATTTGCAAATACATACAAGAATGAATAAATAAATAAACACTAGTTATCTTGTAAAAAAATTATAGTTTGATTAAGAAATTTAAAATTAGTTCAAATCACGTTGAAAAAAATAAATAAGTAAAAGCTCATTATCAAATAGTTAAAATTTAATCATGAAAAAGCACCATAAATATCAAATAATATATAAAATACGATTGGTATATTTATTTATGGTTGTTAAATTATAACATAGAAATGCAAATTTGGGACACTAAAAAACACAAGAGTCTCATACATAAATTTTGTTTTTTCAAATTTCATAAATAAAATTAAACAAAATTTTCTTCACATCAAAGAAATAAATACATAAACACTTATTTTTCTAAATAATATATAAACACTTATTTCCCTAAATTTAATCATGAAAATTAAAAGGGGTAACCATACCCCCCTCCACTGAAGTGGTAACCATATACCCACTTTCCTTCTTACCAAACACCATGAACTGGTGAAATCGCCCTTCTAGATTTTAATTCAACCAACCAAACACTAGAAGTGGTTACTAACGCCAACTCTATATTAGAGCTTTCAATACTCGAATTTTAATCATAGCAGTCCTACTAATAAAAAATCAAGAGATTCATCTTCATATAGTTCTCCACGAGGTCATCACCATCCGTCTATCTGGTCCCACAAACCCGGTAACCTCGGATATGATTCGGCGCTTCCACACCCGCACGAATCCGATCCCTCCCAGCCACTGCTCCTCCCTCCACATCGAACACATGTGCGCCCCACTCCCCATCGTCTGGTCCCTCATCACCCGCTTCTCCCATCCCCAATCCTACAAACCCTTCCCTTCGTCCTCTCTTGCCATCTCTGAAGGGCGACGGCAGCATTGGCAGCGTGCGCCAGATCCATGTCGTTTCAGGACTCCCCGCCACATCTAGCACGGAATGACTCGACATCCTCGGCCACGAGCAGTGTTGGAACTTTGATTGAGGATTAAAGGGTGGCAAAGAAGTGAGGCTGAGTTGACAAGTCCAAAGAAAACAACACCATGCACGTACACTATGCTGGGCTGGCAACTAGATATTAAGACATAGGTTATGATTGTACTCTTGAAGTATTTTGCATGTCACTTTTATGTTTTGAGTAGTATATGTATCTTATATGCTTTCAATGAAATGTGTGGTTGTTATCTGTGAAAAAATAGTCCACCAAGACACACTAATCTCTTTGTCTCATCCCTTCTTTCTCAAAAGAAATCAATATAACAAGAGGAAAAACCTTCATAGGATTATACAACCAGTGATCCAAGGTTGAACGAATAATGGTATTAGAGCCTACTCAAAACCAACTTTCTCTCTGCCTCTACGTCCCTCTCCAACCAGAACTCAACATCTATGGCAAATACAAACCTTCGGCCGATTCCGATGTTCGACGGAACTGAGTATGAACATTGGTGCAAGATGATGAAGACATTGTACAGCTCCCATGATCTCTGGGATCTTGTGGAACAAGGCATACTGGAGGTTGAAGACGAAGCTCGCTTGAAGGAGTGTAAGAAAAAGGACGCCAAGGCTTTGTACATGATACAACAAGCCATGGACAAACCTTTGTTCTAGAAGGTATCCATGGCGGATATGGCCCATGAATCGTGGATGATGTTAAAGCGGCAGTATCACGGCAACCCCAAAGTGGTGGCGGTAAAGCTCCAGTCTCTCCGGCAGTCGTTCGAGTGCTTCCGAATAAAAGGAAATGAAGGAGTTCAAGACTATATCACCCGAGTCATTGAGTTGGTGAACCAGATGAGAGCCCCGGGTGATACCATCTTTGAGGCCATGGTTGTGGGAAAGGTTCTAAGAAGTTTAAGCCCCAAGTATAACCATATTGTAACAGCCATTGAGGAATCAAATGACATCACTGAGCTACTATTGATGAGCTAACGGGATCACTGCAATCCCACAAAGCTCGTCTGATAAGTTAGGAAGAGCAAGAGAAGAAAAAGTCTTGCATGTCCATTCTGATCCTCAAATCTCCAAGGAGCTTGACCATGGCTCAAACAGAGGGCGTGGAAGGAGTTTCTCAAGAGGCCCTGGTCGGGGACGAAGTAGAGGATGGGGAGTTGAATCAAGATCTCATTATGGCGAGCAAAGAGTTCAAAGGAGTAATATCCAGTGCCATGTATGCAAAAAATTCAGTCATGTGAAGACAAACTACTGGTTTAGAGACAGGTTGTCTAGAAGAGGCGCCAACTATTCAGCTGAAAAGAAGGAGAAAGAGCACAACACATCCTTTGTGAGCCAAAATGAAGATGGCCCAAGTGAAAACCTGTTCATGGTGCAAGGTGAAGCAAAGAGGTATGAAAATTCAGTTTGGATAGTTGACAGCGGGTGCTCTAATCATATGACGGGAGAGAGAAGTTTATGCCAATCTTTAGATGAGACGAAGAGGCATTCAGTCAAGCTGGGAGACAACAAGGAAATCTCAGTACTTGGCCAGGGAACCATAGCCATTAGAGGTGAAGATGGGAATATGAAAACCCTAAGTAATGTTCAGTATGTTCCTGGACTCGCTCACAATCTTCTGAGTGTCAGACAATTACTTGGACGAGGGTATGACGTGAAATTTGAAAAAGAGGACAGCAAAATATATGATCGGAGCTCCGACGAACTGATGGTCAGAATAAAGAAAACAATGAATAATATGTTTCCTTTAAGTATAGCCAAGGTCGGGCATGCTCATGTGGCTGTGAAAAAGGAGTCAAATACCATGACATGGCAAAAACAGTTGGGACACAAATTTTCAGGCTTTGAAGCTGTTGAAAACCAAGGAGATGGTGACTGGACTCACAATCGTTGACGAGCAACACACATGTGATGACTGTGTGTTTGGGAAGCAGGCTCATCAACCATTCAGCCACGACACCGGGAAATCAAGACTGGCCACTCACAAGCTTCAATGAGTCCACATGGATCTATGTGGACCAATGCATGTCCAGTCACTAGGCGACAACAGGTATTTCTTTCTATTGCTTGATGACTTTACCAGGATGACGTGGATATTTTTCCTCAGAACCAAAGATGAAGCCTTGGAGAAGTTTAAAATATTTCAAGCCTCGGTGGAACGAGAGACGGGGATGAAGATTCAACTCCTCCGGTCGGATCGTGGGGCAAATTTCTTTCAAAAGAGTTCACTAACTACTGTGAGGAGAAGGGAATATAGAGAGAGCTAACACCACCATATACACCACAGCACAATGGTGCAGTGGAACGAAAGAATAGGGTGGTTGTGGAGAAAACAAGGTGTTTGTTGAAAAGCAGTGAGATGCCGACTAGTTTCTGGGTGGAAGCTGTGGCCACGGAGGTTTACTTAATGAACCTATCTCCAACCGACGCTCAGCTAGAAAAAACTCCATATGAAGCATGGACTGGGGTGAAGCCGAGTGTGAAGCACTTAAGGGTTTTTGGATGCGTCGCAATGATGCAGGTTCCAGCTCAACATCGGCGCAAGCTTGACGATAAGTCGGAAAGGTTTGTATTTCTGGGCTATTGCTTGAGAACCAAAAGCTATAAACTCTTCAACCCCGAGACTGGGAAGGTGAAGTTTAGTAGAGACGTGATGTTTCATGAAGATGAGCACTGGGATTGGAAAGCAAATGCCAGTATGCATGAAGTGTAGATCTGGGACAATTTAATCTCAAATGATCAAACCTCTGAAGAAGAGCTCATAAGTGAGGAACAAGAGACTTCACAGGGTGTATCTGCAGAGACTGGAGTTCATTCACTTGTTGATCAAGAGGAAACTCCTCCAAGGAGAACAAGGTCAGTCACTGAAATATATGATAGCCGCTTATTTGCTTTACATGTTGCAGACCCCACAACGTTTGAAGAAGCAATCAAGAGTAAGAAATGGCAAGATGCCATGAATGAAGAGCTTCAGGCCATTCATGAAACCAAAACTTGAGAATTGGTTGATAGGCCGGAAAACACTAAAGTGATAGGTTTGAAATGGGTCTTCAAAACAAAATTCAATGTTGATGGAGCAGTGCAGAAGTATAAGGCCCGTCTGGTCGCGAAGGGTTACACCCAACAATTAGGTGTTGATGTTGAGGAAATCTTCGCACCAGTAGCGCGCATGGAAACCATCAGACTTCTATTAGCCCTGGCAGCTCAAAATGGATTGCGTTTGCATCATCTCGACATCAAGTTACCATTTTTAAATGGTGTAATCACTGAAGATGTTTATGTGGATCAACCGAGGGGATATGAAATAGAATTAGAAGAGGATAAGGTGTATAAATTAAAGAAGGCTCTTTATGGTTTGAAACAGGCCCCCCGTTCTTGGTATACAAAGATGGACTCCTATCTGTCAGCCCAAGGCTTTCAAAGAAGTGAAATAGAGCATACTTTGTACAGAAAATCTGGTTTGGCGGGGAGTATACTTCTTGTGTGTGTCTATGTGGATGACATACTGTTTACCAATTCATCCATGGAACTGATTGATAATTTCAAAGAAGAGATGCAAAAGGAATTTAGTATGATTGATTTTGGAGAAGCTATTTCCTGGGATTGGAGATAATGCAAGACAAGTTGGGGATATTTGTGAGTCAAAGAAAATATGCAGTGGACCTCTTGGAGAGGTCTAACATGTTGACATGCAAACCAGTTTCAACACCAATAAGCCCAAATGAGAAATATAGTATGCAAGACAGTGCAGGAGATGCAGATGGTCAGAGATACAGAAGTTTAGTAGGGCAGCTGATATACTTGACTCACACCCGGCCTGATTTGGCATATTCAGTCGGGGTGTTGTCAAGATTCTTGAGCAAACCCTCCAAAACTCATGCTGGTGCTGCAAAGAGGATGCTACGCTATATTGCAGGGACTGCAGATTTTGGTTTGTATTTTAAGAGAGAGGAAGGCATCAAGCTGAGAAGCTTTGCCGACAGTGACTGGGCCGAATAGACGAAGCACGACTGGAGCTGTGTTTAAGTTGGGATCATCCACCATCACGTGGATATCAAAGAAACAGGAAGTGATAGCCTTGTCCACCTCTGAAGCCGAATATGTTGCAGCTTCAGCAGCAGCATGCAAATGTCTGTGGTTGCGAAAATTATTAACAGATTGTGCATCAAACTGTAGAGAATATCATGAATTATGGTGCGACAACAAATCGGCAATAGCTATTGCCTAGGACCTGGTCTATTACGGAAGAACAAAACATATCGATATTGAATTTCACTTCATTCACAAACTGATTCAAGATGAGATTATACAGATGAATTATTGTAGTACAGAAGTTCAGCTTGCAGATATATTTACAAAACCCTTGAATTGTCAGAAGCATAGCTTGCTACGGTCACAACTGGGGGTTTGTCATCCTTAATCAAGGGGAGGATATGTTGGAACTTTGATTGAGGATTGAAGGGTGGCAGAGAAGTGAGGCTGAGTTGACAAGTCCCAAGAAAACAACACCATGCACGTACACTATGCTGGGCTGGAAACTGGATATTAAGACATAGGTTATGATTGTACTGTTGAAGTATTTTGCACGTCATTTTTATGTTTTGAGTAGTATATGTATCTTATATGCTTTCAATGAAATGTGTGGGTGTTATCTGTGAAAAAATAGTCCACCAAGATACACTAATCTCTTTGTCTCATCCCTTCTTTCTCAAAAGAAATCAATATAACAAGAGGAAAAATCTTCACAGGATTATACAACCAGTGATCCAAGGTTGAACGAATAAGCAGCACGTCTTTGGGTTCTCGATCGTCTGCTAGGATCATCATTTGTCTAAGTATAGGTCTATGACGACGGCGAACAGTGAGGATGGGCGGACGGTGGTGGTACTGGAGTCGTATGTGGTGGAGGCACCGGAAGGGAACACGGAAGAGGAGACGTGTATCTTTGCGGATATGATTTTTGGTTGTAATCTTAGGTTTGGTTCTTGCTTCTTCTTCGGTTTAGTTTAGGTTGGTTTGCTTGGCGGAATAATTTGCTGTGTTGCGGTGTTTGGATCATCATCAGTGGTGTTTTTTTTAATTTTAATTAAATTATTGGTAGGGAGTAGAGCATAATCCAGTTTGGTCTGCTGATGTTCTAGTGCGGTAGATATTTTGAAAGAGTAACCTCATAAGTTATTTAACAATTATTAAATAAAATATTTTTAAAAAATTTCAAATATAATATTTAGAACTACCAATCGGTATTAATTTAAATTTTATAAAAAAAATAGTCTTTTCTAAATGATACTTTTTCCCATTATATTTAGTTGAGTTAAAGTCCCAAAATTTGAAAATAATTATACAAATATCTTATATAAAATTAATTAAAATTTTAAATTAATTAATATTGATTATAATATATATATATATATATATATATATATATATATATATATATATATATATATATATATATATATATATATATATATATATATATATATATATATTTTTTTAAATGAATAACCCCTATTTACTAATACTATGAATTCCTTTTTATTGATACTATTATAATCGTTTAGGAATGGCAAAAAAGTGGGGAATAAGAATAAAAATGTAGGATAAATAACTTTGGTTCTCGTGATATAAATAAATTATATCAATATATAAAATAGTGAATTATATTTCACATAAATTATCACAAGTAATTTATTAAATATAAATTCATTTTAATTATTATCCTTTTTACTTATTATAATTAAGTTTTTAATTAAATATTTTACTTTATCTAATGTTTAAATTTGATTACAAACCAGATACTATCATCACATTAATTACTGTATATTTTAATGTTTATAATTGCATATTTTATTGATAATTTACACACCTTACTACTCACTTTAGTTATGGTAATAGACATTTAAGTTAGCTCATTCATGTTAATTATTATTAATCTATTGTTTGGAAACTATTAATCAATAACTATTATCATTAGATACTTAAATTAAAGAATGTATGTCAATTACTCTTCCATTTAATCAGTACAATTGAATATTTTATTTTAAAATAAATGGCAATAATTACAAATTGGCTTAAAGAAAATACAGTGCATCTTACATCCATGATGTTGAAGCATGATTTTGATAAATCAGGAAGTATGATTTTCATGGGTAAAGTTTTTGGGTGGTCACCAAACTTTTGCCGGTTTTCCTTTAGCTGTCCAAACTTTAATTTGAATCAAAATAGTTACCAAACTTTCATTCTTTTTTACCGTTAGGTCACCAGATGGATTCTGGTTATTTAATGCTAATGTGGATGGCGGAGCTTAATACTGAGCAAATCCATTGGGGGGTGTTTGCCAGGGTGGTGTGTCCACGTCACCAGAATAAGATGAGGCAGCCTTGCTTGCCACATCAGCTTCCATGTCAAGGCCGGAGAACCCCCTTTTTCTCCACTATTTTCTTTCCCCTTTCCCCTCCACTGATGAGTGAACCTTCTCCACCACGTGTCACCGAAGCCCCTTTCATCCTCTAGAGACCATCGTTGCAGCCAAGAAGGAAGACAAGTACCCGTGACCATTTCATTGTGGGGAAGGCAGGCTTGCTCTTGCCCATTGCCCATTTGAACGAGAAAGAGTGAGTGGCAGAAGGAAGGCATATGGTTTGGTGTCGCCGGTTAGTGCTTATTGGGAAATGGGACTTGATGTTCAAAGGCAATTAGTATTGTAATCCTTAGTAGTCTACTACGTTTGTATTATTTGGCAATTACCAGGAAAGTGTTTTGAATGCTTGTATTCTTTTAGTAATTAGTGTAAGATTTTTTAGTAATTAGTGACAATTAACAGTAATTAGTGATTTATTGTGTTTGTATGATGTTGTTATTACTTAATTATGCTTGTATTTTCTTAGTAATCAGTGTAAGATTTTTTTTCCCTTCTTCATTATATTCTTATATATGGCTGAAGACGGGCATATATTTTATCTCATGCTTGCAAGTTAGGTGAATTGTCGCTGGCAATGGTGAGAAATGATAAAAATGTTTTGAATGATACTGAAGTTGTTTTTTTTAAAAGAAAAATTGAAGGCATTTGTTCTTCAATGTTTTCTTAATTTATCATCTTGTTAATTGGGAACTAGCAAAATGGTGATTGGATACAATATATGTAGTGTGTCTGCACATAACAACAAATAATGGTAGAGTGTTAGTGGAGATGCTACCTAACTGACTTTTTCACTAAATTTGCAGTTACAATTGCTACCCAGCTATGAAGTAATGTTTCATTTTACCTGTTATTACTCCATAGCTAAAAACCTAACAAACTTTAGTTTGAAACATTGAATGTTTGTTTTTGATAAAATTAAACATTTAAGCTGTAATTTCAGATTAATGTTATCATTAGAGAGAGCAAACTACGTTTGGAGTTTTGATGAATCTAAATGTTCTGGCATAGTTAGTCTCACATGATTTGCAAATTCTGGTAACTTGATTCAACTGCAACAAAGTTGGTAACATGATGGCAACATAATTACTACAGTAAAGCTACAACTACAACTCTAGAGTCAATTTACATTAAACCAATACTTTGACAGGAATATAATGTTCAAGACATGCATATTCAAACAAAAACTAAACGCAAACAATGACACTACATAAATCCCAAAGGTGTACAAAATTGTTTAATGATTGCAGATTTTGTAAAGCTGTAGTTTCAGTCAATCATTGCTTAAAAAAAAAAAAACAACCCTCCAAACATTTGAGGGAGTGTCCCAAACAATTTCAAAACAGTAAAAAAATTCCCCATCAAAATTGCTCTCTTGTTTGGGTCAGATACATTAGTTGGGGCTCCAACTCCTGGGGCACCCATACTCTTCTCCTTTTGTCAGCATCTCTTGCCCTGTTACATTCTCTGTCATCCTTTATCTTTGACCTTGTTTGTCTCCCCTTCTCCCCTAGTTGATATGGTGGTTGGATTTACTCCATGCTGAGCCATTGTACCTTGTCTTTGCTTTGTATTTGACCTTCTTTGTTTCCCTTGTCCACTCTTTGATTCTTCCATCATCAAATAACTTGGATGTGTCTCTTTGTGCATTGTCTGTACATGAAATCCATGGACAAAAAAAAGACAAAATTTAGGAACTCAGCCAAAATGGTAACAAAATACATAAATAAATTACACACAAAGAAGGGTCTATGCTCTTTCAACATCATTAACCTGTGGTGAAGGGTCATCTGAAATTTGTTCTGTGCATGTTGCTTCATGGGTGCTTTGGACAGGTACTGTAACAATCTGCAAATAATAGGCACTATAGAATAATTAGAACAATGACAATGTGAAATTCAGCACAAGCACATTTGTTAGCATGTATAAGAAAAAATTTTCTAGTAAAACCTGGTGGTTGCAGCACTCACCTTTGTCACCCCCATGTTGCCTTGTTGAGTCCTCCTTATTTGAAGAGTTTGTTCCCAAAGTGTCATCCTTCCCATATTCAATTTACAGTCAAGTGGTATGGCACAAAATTAAAGTGGATAGTATTTCCAATAGCAAGGAAATCAACTTACCATTGTAGGTTGCTCAGCTGTAATAGTATGGGCAGTGTCAGTTGGTTCTTCATGTATTCCACCACTTGGATTAGCATTGTTTCTCTGTCATACAAGGAAGATAAGGCGGTGAGACAAGCAAATTAACTTCAAAACTGATAAGATTAGGTGTGCACTAACCTGAACTCCATGGTATCTTTTATTGTGTTCTGATGAAGCACACAAGCTGCATGTCATACTAACACCTTTCTTGCTGACCTTAGCACCTGTGAAGGCAACATTTTCCCCATCGTCCTTTCTCCTAAGAAAAGTTTTCTTACCCCTTCTCTTATTTATTTTTTCAGGTCGGATGATAGGACCTTCATCACATCTTGACAATGAATCTTTGTCATGGGTTGGGTTTAGTATGTGGCTATATATTTCCATGAAGGTTCTCACTTTGTAACATGCATCTACATAATTCTCAGGTTTTTCTTTGTTATAATAGAGAACTAAGATTGGATGGGCACATGGCATCCTACTTAACTACCATTTCCTACAATTGCAACTGCACACTTTTTTATCAACCACAAATTGACCATCAGGTCCAACAACATGATATCGGTCTCCAACCAATCATGTTGGTATAGAACCAGCTCATTTGTTTACATTTTTCACGTTTTTTAACTATCTTAGTGCAGTGCACTGATGAGTGCATTTCTCATATATATATATTGCATGCTTTACCCTCATCATTATTGAATATTTTGGCTTTAATTCTCCAAGTACGGTGCTATTTGAGGTATTCTTAGTTTGTCATGCAGATATCAAAGTCCTGAAGCAAGAAGAGATGTTTTGGAATAATTTTAGAAGCTAAAGGACTTAGAAGAAATCTCATCAAGCTCAACACGGCTTGAGCACGCCCGTGCTGTACCCCGTGCAGATTGCAGGAGAATTCAGCCAAATTCAACACAGTCTGAGTTCGCTGAGCACGGTCGTGCAAACCCCAACACGGCCTAAGCACGCCCGTGCTGTTCCCCGTGCAGATTACAGGAATGTGAGTTTTCTGGAGTTTTGTTTGGCCGTAATCTGCACGGTTTCAACACGCCCGTGCTCACATCGGGAAAACATTAAAACCCTAAAAACTTAGGTTTTTGTGGGACTTTTGGTGGGCGAACTAAGGGAGAAGGAAGAAGAAAGCTTTGGGGGTTCGTCCTCCTCTCCATCAAGGAAATGTCATGCGTATGGTAGGCCGATCGGGAGGAGATTCCACGGCATTGTAGATCCTTCGACAACCACAAGGATGCAAGAAATTAGGGAGTTTTCAACTTCTTGTCTTTCAATTTCTTTGGCATTGTACTTGTTGTTTG
The DNA here is from genome assembly GCA_902712375.1 of Dioscorea dumetorum. Classification (NCBI taxonomy): domain Eukaryota; kingdom Viridiplantae; phylum Streptophyta; class Magnoliopsida; order Dioscoreales; family Dioscoreaceae; genus Dioscorea; species Dioscorea dumetorum. The sequence continues at coordinate 7,663,551 of CACTHL010000245.1, forward strand.
TCATCATGAGGAGGCTAAACCCTTGAGGGATCCCCGGGGTTGTTTGTATGATGTTGTAGCTTGAACTCTTGACCTTTACTTGCGGCATTTATGAGTATCTTGTTCTTTTTATTAAATCTGAGCTATTGGTTATTTTGTGTGTTGTTTAGTGCTTGATTGCTTGAAAGTTAGGTTCTCTTATCTAGGCTTGTGAATCGCAATCGATAGTTACAAGCAGTAAGATTGCAATTTAGAGCATCGGCAGCGCTAGAAGCAACACCCTTTTAGCATAGCTAGGTTTAGAACTGAAGATACCTCGGATAAGCGCCGAGAAAAGTCGAGTTAGTGAACGTCAGAAATGCAACCCCGGGGCCCCATCTCCTCCATCGAGTCAATTCTCAAGCTTTCCCTTGGTGAACTTCCCTTTCTTTAATCTCCTTGAAGTTAACCCAGAGTCAACTCCATCATTTCTGTTTGGTTAGATATTAAGCAGGACGTTAGTATTAGAAGCTATACCAGTCCCTGTGGATTCGACTACCCGACCCTACGGGTACGCTTTACTACTTGTACGACCCGTGCACTTGCGGATACGCAAGGGGCGTATCATGCACTGAAGTCACTTTCTTCATGGCATCCCTTCTTTTTTGAATTCTTTTCATCAATTGTGTTCTAATTATCTCATTCATTGTGATGACCTTCTTGATCCTGGCTTCTAAGAGGTGACTATTGAAACACTCACAAAGATTGTTTGATAGCATATCACATTTAAACTTGGTTTGAAAGTGTTACCTACTCCAGTGTTTGGGTTCAATTTTTTCCATGTACTCATATGCTCCCAAAGACAACTCTTTTAGAATTTGTATTTCTTTCTCAAATGCAGGTATGTTGGTGGCCTTAGCACATGCCCACAATTGGTCCTTAAGAGCTTTGCCGCTAAAAATCTTCCTGAAGTTTGTGTGGATATGTTTAACAGATTACCTATGCTTACTATGGGGGAACAATTTTGCAATTGCTGGCATTAAACCCTATAATAGGAAAATTTATATGCAGTATGCACACAACAACACACATGATCATGTCAAGGAAGAAAAGGAAAGATGTTTAACCAAAACACAATTTAGATCAAGATGTAATAAAAATATAAAGAATTATCTGCCCTAGGAATTGACTCACCTTCTATCTGTCTATCATGAATGCTCATTGTTTATCATTAGAGATGTTGAGATCTTATGCTAAAACCTGCAAAATTACATACACTTGTATTATTTTCTCTACACATACCACTAGATGTATATTAAAGTAGATGGATTCTAAATCAGAACCTGTATAAAACTCTTCCAGTTAGCCTTATTTTCCTTGTTCACCACAGCCCAAGAAATGGGATGGATGCAATCATTTGAATCTATCTCAACAGCATATAGTAATTGACCTCCATATAGGTCTTTTAAGAGTCACCACTCCAGTGAAATTAACTTCCTACAACCTGCTAAGAAACTGATCTTAGTACAGAAAGGCACACATATAGCCAATTGAATTTTCTTTCATCATCACATCCCACAATTATGGTTGAGCCAAGGTGGGTCTTCATGAACTCCATCCGGTAATCAAATAACCTTATCATTTGGGACTCTTTATCACCATCTATGAGCCTTTTGATCATAAGAATTACCCATTGAAAGGAAAAAAAATAAATAAATCAAACTAAGTGACGTTTGTGCAATACACTTAGCCCTGTAGGTTTTAAGTCTACTAATGTCAATTTAGTGGTTGCTCTTGACTACTTGTATAATGCTAGCAATTTTCCAAGTAAGGTATGCTCTGAATTGCTTCAAGTAAGCCCTAGCAATCCATTCCCCATTGACATGTCTGTTCACATGGTCTCTTGCACACTTATGATCTAAAACCTCGGCCTTGATCTGAATTGTGTTCCGATCCTTAACCATGGGTGAAGCCCAAAAGTAGAAAGGACAACCTTTCTTATAGTAAGCTTTGCATTTGTTTTGGTTGTTTGGCTTGAAATTCATTACATACCTATTCTTTATACTATAATTCCTCACAACCTCTTAAAATGGGGGTTTATCATATCAATTTCATTATTAAATTCAGAATATTTAGGGCCACTAGGAATTAATGCCTCCTCATCTGTAGATGAACAGGATTCCAACTCTTTAGACCTACCATCATCTGACTCTACATCACCATCATTCCTTTTCGTCATCTGTCTGATGAGTGCATTATATATATATATTTCATATGCATTACACCCAATATTTACTTGTCCTTTTGTTATTACTTGTTTAGTTTGGTGTTATTTAAGATATTTTGAGTTTATTTTGCAGATATTTAGGTCCTGGAGTAAGTAGAAGGGATTTAGAGGAGAATTCACATCAAAAGGACATAAAAGGAAGTTCGTGAAGCCAAGCACGGCCTCAACACGGGCGTGCTCTTGGCCGTGCAGTTCACAGGAATTGGAAAGCACGAGGAAACACGGTCAGAATGCCCTAAGCACGGTCGTGCAATGCCAACACGGCCTCAACATGGGCGTGTTCTACCCTGTGCAAATTACAGGCTGGCGAATTTTCGGGGAAATCACTGTGGCATAAGTACTGTAGTGCGGACACTGTAGCATAAGTCTGTAGCACCGAGAACTCAGAAACCCGCAATCTACATGGGCTGAAGCACGGCCTCAACACGGGCATGCTGAATTAAGGATGGCCGTGCTTGCATCGGGAATGACTTTTTAATGCCGAATTTAGGGTTTCTAGAGAGGCTTTTTGTGGGGATTTTCTTCTCCCCTTTGGGGGAGGCGGTGGAGTAGTAGAGAGGCACTTTCAAGGGCTAGATCTAGACCAAGAGATCGTTGTATGAGTGGAGGAACGTTGGCAAGATTATCATTGGACACTCTCCGACGAAGATTGTGAAGCAAGAAGGGAGTTGATGAATTTCATCTCATTCTCTTGCTATTTACCTTGTGTTTCTTGTAGAATCATGAGGGGCTAATCGTTCTTCGGTGCCCCGATTTAAGAACTTGGTAGTTGTTGTATTTGAATGCTTTTATTGCAATGTTTATGGAGTCTCTAATTCTCTCTGTTAGATCTTTGGTTGTTTACTTGAATGTTGGTTATTGAGTGGCATTGATTGCTTAATTTCTTTATTTCCTCTTAGCTTTTATATCTCATTGATTGATACAGGAAGTGGAATTGGGCTCTTACTCTCAATCCCACTAAAACCACATTAGGGCAACAAGACTCAAGAACATAGGGATCATGAGACGCACCTGATAAACATTGCGAGAATTTGAGTATAATTGACACCAAGTGACTACTCCGGGACCCTACTCTTTTATTTGGATCTCTTGTCACCTTAACCCTGTCTCTCTTCTGTTTATCCTCACTTTCTTATTTTTATTTATAATTAAATCTCAAACCAACTAGTGAGCCAGCTAGATATTAGAAATCTAACGAGTATCGTAAGTTACACCAGTCCCTGTGGATTCGACTACACGACCCTACGGGTACACTTTACTACTTGTACGACCCGTGCACTTGTGGATATGCAAGGGGCGTATCACTGTCCACATTCTCCTCATTTGACTTTCCTTTCAGACTATAGTTAGAATCATGGAACTCTTCATTATCCTTTCAGACTGTATCTGGTGTCTCTTCACCATTCTTTCTAAGTAAAATACTTTCTAAATTAGCATCTTCTCATTTTCTTCATCATTCATCCATGCACCCTCATCAATGGGACCAATATGTCCAGCTCCTTGAGCATTGGCATCATTTGCAAGTTTGACATACACATAGACCTCCTTGGTAGCACCAACAGACACTGCCATGTGCAGCGCATCTAGGTCACTTTTTATTTCTTTGAGCCCTCCTACTTCACTACCTACATCTAACCACTAGAGACTACATCTGTCCGCATTTAGTCCAAACTCGGTTGCCATAGACATAATCTCTAACCTTGACATCCTTGACATTTGGTCTGTACAACAATAGTCTATGTACCTTGCCATTCCTTCAACCTCACCCACCATGTAATGCAGCCTTATTGTGAATAATTCTGAATTGGGTACTGTAAATAAATGTGTGACAATAAGTTAGGGAACCCTAACTGATGGAGTTATAATATTTCTACCTATTAATCCTAAGTATTGTAGTTAGCCAGAATACACTTGCAAGTCAGAATACCCTTCACATAGAATTTAAACATGTTCAAATGTAAACCATCAATGGGAAATACTTGAAGTACATAGTAGTAAAATAATTCAAACTAGAACAACATATGTACTGTGTAATGGAAATGTGATGCACTTTCTCTGTGTGTGTGTGTTAGGGCCTGGTAATCATCTAATATAATGCTTGGGCCTGACAATTGTGTCTTCCAAAGCTGAATATTAGAAAGAAATATACTTTGTTCAGTCTACCCACTCATGTTCAACATGTAAGTATCTCAACTTTGAAATCGACTATTTGATAATAAGTACACTTGTAGACAAGAAAAAACAAGTATTTTTGCTTCCATTTTTTTGTTATCATTCTTTCAATGTGGTCCCTAGGGTAGTCCCTTATCTGAGCATTAGACCTAAAAACAAGTACACATATTTCATAGCATGTTCAACATGAAACAAACCAGGACAATTAATTTTTTTTATGGCTCTACAGTGTGAGCAACATGAAACATTACACTTACCGATGGACATCCACCAATGCTTGTGAGTCTCATGCCGATCAAGCAAAATCAGAGATTAATTTGAACAAATGCTAACTCTACTTCAAACTTTATTTAAAATCGCAAAATGATTGCAGAATTAGGGTTTAGGGTTATGGGAAAGTGCATTTATAGTAAACCGGAATTCTTTCCTTTCTCGCCGTATCCCTAATTGAGGACCATTTTCACCAGTGTTTATTTCTTTTCTTGGTTTTGATCGCAGCCTCACTTTCTTTTGCTCAATTGAAGAAGCAGCATACTCTTAATCTCTCTAGGTCGCTGGTATTTGTCTTGCTTCTCAACTACAACGATGGTCTCTGAAGGATGATAGGAACTTTGGTGACATGTGGTGGAGAAGGTTCACTAACCGGCGGGGAGGAAGGGGGAAAGAAACAGGTGGGGAAAAGGGGATTCTTCTAGCCTTGATTTGGAGGTTGATGTGGTAAGCAAAGCTGCCTCATCTTACTCTAGTGACGTGGACACGCTACCCTAGCAAACACCCTGCAGTGCATTTGCTGAGTAATATGCTCTGCTATCCACATCAACATGAAATAACCGGAATCCATCGGGTGACCTGTTAGTGAAAAAGAATCAAAGTTGGGTAACCGTGTTGATTCAAATTAAAGTTTGGACACGGGAAGGAAAACCGGCCAAAATTTGGTGACCACCCAAAAACTTTACCCTGATTTTCACATATGCGCACATTGCTTTCATGTCTACATTAACATTCTTGATATAATCACCACGAATTGATCCCTATTGATGCTTCATCTTGCTATACTGAATCAAAGGAAAAAGTGTAGCTGAAAAAAAATAAATTGCTTTTATCTTTGGTTTACGAGCACCACAAAAGACCCCAAAAACTAAATTGCTTTGATCTTTGATCTACAAGCACCACAATAGACTGAACAAAGCAATATGTAACAAGAATACAAAACCAACAGATTTTTGGAATATTTTTAAATGATTTAATTTAAGTATTACATTTGTTGATGAAAATAAAATATAGGTTCTTTACCAAAAAAAATAAAATAAAATTTATGTTAGGGATTGTGACAATAAATGATGGGGTTAGACGGTAAATCAAATGCATTTTAAAAAACAATATTTATTTATCTGTTTTCTTAAGTTTGAGAATATTTATAGCAAATAGAAAATATATTATTAAAAGATAATATATTAGATATATTTATATAGTAAAAGATAATTAATAGATAATTAAAACAAATGTGGGACATGGACTCCACAACCTAGATAACCTCCTCTAAATGAGGATAGGGAAAATTTTTACCCATGCCTTCAGGGATGGGATGAGGAATGGGCTTGGCCTATCCAGGTTAAGACTGAGGAATGCATCCTCGATGAATTCCCACCCATCCTTAGTTTCCTAGACCACAAAAGCATTAAAAAAAGAAAGATACATGTAACAAAATAAAGGATCATACAAGACAACGTAAGAATGTCCATAAACCATTCACAAAATGCTGCTTGACACAACCTAAAAATCATGTAACACAACAAACAATGCAAATAGAAACAAAACAATTAATTAAACATGTTTGTGTTTCTTGAACTAGTAGCATAAATAACAACACATTGAAATAATCCAAAACACATTACATATAACAAGAGAGTGCAATTAGCTTCTCAAAAGTAAGAGGGTCATTATTTCTTGAACATACAAACTATAACATGGTACATATAATACGAATGTATAAGGAAGTCCTTGAATGCCCTAGGTTGGTAATATCACATCCTTCTTAGAATTAAATGACAGAAATACAAGTTTTTATCATCATGCAAATCCCAAATCATGTTTAGCTACTCCTTTTTTCTTACAAGCCCTTTAACGCCTCGTCCTCAGAATGTTTATCAACATTGAACATTACATTCACTTCTTCCTTTCTTGAAGTTCTCTATGAGTTTCTTCCTTGAGCGCATTAATCTCCTTATGTGAACTGCATATCGGAGATAGTCTTAAATCTAGTCTAACTATTTCCACAAATTGCCAAAAATTTGTAGAAATTGTCTTGATACTTCGATCCTTAGGACAAATTTTCCCCTTTCACCCTTCAGAACTTGAGGTATTGAGATTCAATCTATTGTGCTTTGTATGCCTTAAGCTACATATGGAGACCTCCGTAGCTCATTCTTGAATTGTACTTGTTGACGCGGGATGCGCGCTTGTACTAGATCATTCATAGGTTGAAAAGGAATATATGTACCGATACCCTGAACGATTTAGGTGTCGGTATCTCTCCAACATTAGGTTTATTCCTATTTAGAGATCTTTTGGAGCATAATACAATCATAAGAGGAGTTGATCCGGAAGGGATTCCAATTAAAACTAGTTTGGGATTAGGGCATAACTGCTAAGGGATTTGGGTTTAATCTTTTCAAGAGATCTTTAGGTCTAAACTACAGTCAATATATCTTTAGGCCATCCTATTTTAGGTCTTAATCACAACCTTAGGGAAATTCCTTGTCCGAACACTCCCTTCTCATGCTTAACTCTCCCTTGTTTGCCAAATTGAGCATGCTAGTATACTGGCCTTAGGCTAGTTAGTTTGTTTTCTTTACTCCCCCTCATTTGGAATTGTAGGCTAAAACGTTTATGAAGAGTGGGTAATAGTACTTTCTTGATCTCATGAAATACGACCCCTGTGTCACTCATAAGGTATTACTTGACGACCCCGTACACTTGCAAGTGAACAATCAATGATCTCAATCTTCTTCCTATGTTTAGGATTAGATGGTGGGATTGAAATCTACACATCAACAGCATTAGTAAGAAAGAGATTGAAACTAGATTAGATGGTGGGATTGAAATCTACACATCAACAACATTAGTAAGAAAAAGATTGAAACTAGATGCAACTGCCAGAGGAATACGAGGGTATCTATCATCTACTCATGTTCTGGTAGGTAGGTCATTTTGTTGTTTTGCTGAAAGGGTTATAGGTGGATAAGGTTCTTCACTAACTTTGTTATAATTCTAGATACTAACTTCCTATATGGAGTACTTGCAGGTATTTATGATATCCTTTAGTGTGTCAGTTTTTCAATCTTTGTCTTGCAGTGTGTTAGTGATCATCTGCATAAACTAATCTGTTGATTTGACATCGTATCATCCTTCTGACTAAGTTTATTCTTCTGTTATGCTTAGGAAGTAATACCCTCAAGATGTTTTGGACTGGTGGAGAAGTTCTAGAAGGCTTTTTATTAAGAATTAAGCATGATGGTTCAACCAAAGCATTTTTACACCAAAAATATTGTGCTGGGGGCATGAACACCCATTCCAGCACAGTTATCTCTCCGTCATGGGTATTACAAATGGTTGGAATTATGTTTTAAAACAAAAGAATGGCTAAGTAAGATTAGAATTTGAATTAATGGGTTGTATGATAAAATAGTTAGAAGTATTACTCTCTTACTCTCAAATGTTTTCGTCACTGTAGTAGTTACACTAAACTTAGTAAATGTGATCATGGTAGTTGAGGATCTTAAAGAAGCAATCATGTTGATGAGGACATCACGCATATGGCAACTACACCACATGCGGATACTAATACTTTAGTTGGTATAGAAAAGGAAACAGATCAAGGACTTAACCTTATTCTTAAATTATATTGATATGATGGTGTTCTCAATTTCTTCTACCTTAATTGTACTTAGATGTATTGGAAGTGAGGACATAATTCCAGAGGATAGTAAAAGAGAAGCATTTGGAGATACACCCTATATGGGCCTCACACTCACTTGCATGTCCAAGAAGGAGATTATATTTTTCTTTGCTGACCCCACGCAAATAGAGGAAAATATGATTTCCTTTTATGACAAATCATCCCAAAATATCTCTTTCCAAAATCAACCCAATTTCTGAAAGTAAACAAAATCAAATCCTAATCAACCAGGAAATCAAGCATGAAGAGATTGTACTTGTCATATTCACGTGCTACAGTAACCAAGGGATGCTATTCCTATATTTAGATTGATTTTTTAGGGAATTTTGTTATCATATTTTTAAATTGTTTTCGTAGCAAATTTTAATTTACTATTTTTCAATTTTAACCAGAAACTCAAAACCAAGTGTCCCAGGAATCGTTTGACGAAATTTGGCGTGGAAAACTAGAGATTGCATTTTAAGAGCTTAGATCGGCAAAGTTTCAAACCCCAAAATATGGAAGAAGATGGAGGGGAAGGAGGGATATGTGCCGCCCAAAAGAGAAAACGGGTTGCGGCTGGATCCGTGCGCACATCCTGTGCGGGCTGTGCACAGGCCGCACGCTAGGCCGCACGGCCTTCTGGCCGTGGTGTGCGGCCGCACACCTTGCCGCACAGGGCTGCCAGAGCCCTGTGCGGGGGCTGTGCGGCCGCACATGGGCCAGCCCAGCCCTCTGGCAAGTCTGTGCGGGCTGTAGCATGCCCGCACAGCCTCCAGAAGTGCCGAGGTAAGATTTTTCTCCTTAGTTTTTCATCCAAAAATGATTACACCAATCGATGAGTAACTTTTCAAAACATGTAACCTTCGCCGATAACAGTGAAAATTGCATAAAATCAACTGACAATACACCGACAATTTAAAATGAGATTCAAGTCGTCTAATCACAAAAATTAAATAAGACAAGCACGTACATAGAAAAACAAAACATAACCAATAACACCAAAAAGTACACAATGCAAAACCAAAGAACATACTAGAAAGGTAAACTTGGGTTGCCTCCCAAGAGCGCTTGTTTAGAGTCACGAGCCTGACATTCCTGTTCACATTCTTAGGGTGGTTCAAAGGAGAGGTTCATACCTTTCTTCAAGAAGAATGAGGGAGATGAGCTAGGGAGGTTTAGTGAGATCATACTTTCCACATTATGGGCTCCCAAGTCAATAGTGAAGGTGGGTTTTGGGTCTTTCTCTTCAGTTGACGAACTCGATTTGGTCACTTTCTTAAAAGCTTTTTTCCAAGGTGGCTCATCACGGCTCCCGTCCCCTTTGGCTTTCGTTTTCTTCTTTTTGGGACTGAGTGGTTGCTGATAGTTTTGTTCTCCAATGTCCTCAGCTTTGATTTCCTCATGCCCTTCGCGTAAGTACTCGTCAAGAGGATTAATCGACAGAACCTCCTGGACACAATCAGACACAATTAGTTCGACCTCATCAAAAGCATAGGAGGTGTCATCTCGCTCCTTGGGGTGTTTCATGGCATCTGGGAGTTTAAATACGGCTTCTTCATCCCCAGCTCTAAGTGTCATCTTGCCATCTTGGATGTCAAGCAGGGTGCGAGAGGTTGCCAAAAATGGTCTTCCAAGGATTATAGGCACCTCAGTAGTTTCATTGATGTCCAAGATAACAAAGTCAGTCGGGAACACAAGCCCCCCCACGCTCACTAATACATCGCTCACAACACCCCGAGGTCGGCGTACGGACCGGTCTGCAATTTGTAGAGTCATCCGAGTGGGGTCGAGTTCCTGCTGTCCCAATTTTAAAAATAGATTGTATGGCATAACATTGATACTCGCTCCCGAATCTGCCAAGGCCTTCTCTACCACATTCTCTCCGATCTTACATTCAATTACAAGGCCCCCAGGATCTCGAACTTTTGGTGGGAGTGCGCTTTGTAATATGGCGGAACAATTTTCATTCAAAGCTACACTGGATGCCTCCTCTAGCTTCCGCCTGTTCGTCAATAAGCCCTTCATGAACTTTGCATACTTAGGCATTTGTGCGAATGCCTCAACGAGCGGAAGGTTGATATGGAGTTGCTTCAGCAAAATTAAGAACTTCTTAAACTGATCATCCTCTTTATGTTGTTTCAATCTTGCCGGGTAGGGGACTTTGGGTTGATACTCCGGCACGGGTGAAGCTTGTTTCGGTTTAGGTTCGGAGGTGGGGTTGTTGCTGTCCTCAATGTCAACCCTCGCTCTTGAGGTTGCATCTCTCACAACATTCTTCCCTTTCCCACTCTCATTCCCACTTGGGGGTCGAACCTCGATCTCTCGGCCACTCCTCAGAGTGATAGCTTTCAGCTGTTCACGAGGGTTCTCTTCAGTGTTACTCGGTAAACTACCTTGCTGCCGATCTGATCCTGCTTTTGCTAGCTGCCCAATCTGTTTCTCCAAATTCTGAATTTTGACTCTGTAGCAATCATGAATTTCGCTAATGCTTCTTCAACTGATACTCTATTTTCCTTCTGTTGGGGTGGAGCATGCTGGAATCCTGGTCGGTGTTGAGGCCTCTGTTGGTTCTTATTACCCCACTGGAAATTTGGGTGATTTTGCCACTCGGGATTATAAGTAGCTGCATATGGGTTCCCTTGGGGCCTTGAATTTTGGTTTACAAAATCAACTTGTTCTGTGGTTTTGCCTGTCGTAACTGCAATAGGACAAAGGGTGGCCGAATGTCCACCTCCACAAACCTCACAGGACATGACGGGCGCGGAACTGGAGCTCGCCCGTTCAGCCATCAATAGGTCAAATCTTCTTGTCAGAGCGTCCATCTTGGCCTCAAGTGCAGTGTGGGCACTCACCTCATGAACACCGGCCCCTCGTGATACCTTGGTTCTTGAGCCCCAGTGAGACTCATTCCTTGCCATGTCTTCTATTAATTTCTCAGCCTCTTTAGGGTACTTATTACTGAGAGAGCCCCCTGCTGCTGCATCAAGAAGTTGGCGAGTCTGGTAATTCAAACCATTGTAAAAAATTTCTATTCTCATCCATGACCGATACCCGTGATGCGGGCATCACCTCAATAGATCCTTGAAACGCTCATGCGTCTCAAATAGTATTTCCGCGTCCCTTTGGCTAAATGCTGAGATCTCTTGTCGTAGTCGGGCGGCCTTACTAGGGGGAAAGTACCTCCCCAAGAATTTCTCCACCATATCCTCCCAGGCCTAAATGGAGCCTGGTGTCAATCCCTGGAATCATCTATAGGCTGCACCTCGAAGACTGAAAGGAAACAACCTCAACTTGGCTGCATCCTCTGACAGACCATTAATCTTGAAGGTCGAGCAAATTTGAAAGAAGCGTGATAGATGTTCATTCGGATCTTCATCTGCCAACCCATCGAACTGCACGGAATTCTGTATCATGCCGATGGGTCTTGCCAAGTCAAAGTTGTTTGCGGCTGCAGCGGGCATCTGTATACATGATTCCTCCCCCGTAAATTGTGGTCGCTCATAATCCGAAAGTGTCCTCCTCTGTTCTGCCATACTGTTTGATGCTCCTTCTTCAGTAGGCAGAGAATCAACTTATGCGTCCACGGGGCGGTTAGAGGAGCTTAATGCTTCCCTCAACCTCCTGCGCAAAGTTCTCTCGATCTCTCCGTCAACTTCGATATAATCGGTGGGGTTGTCTCGGGTCATAAAAGCCCCCAAAGCTGCAAAGAGATAACAATAGTGAGTGGGGAAGTTAAGTAAATAAATATCTAATGTAAGCCCAAATTCCACTGAGAAAACAAATAAAAACTAAGAAAAGGAAGAAAAACTAAAAGTAAAACGCAAAAAAAATAGTAAAGGCGCAAAAGAAAAAGAAATTGACTAACCCAATGTCTATGAGTTTTCCTAATGTTCTCGGAAGTCCCCGGCAACGGCACCAAAAACTTGATGGTCGCCGCGCGCGTCGCTAAAAAGCGGACACACGGCTCCCCGGCCGCAAGTGCACGGGTCGTCAAGTAATACCTATTGTGCGGGCACAAGAGGGTCGTATTCCCTGGGGTCCCGAGATCCACTATTACTTCCTCTTCGACAATTGTTTAGCCAAGTCAAAACAGAGGTTGTTGTAATGAATTGAAATTTAAACTAACGATAGAAACTTTAATCAATGACAGGTTGCGCACAATGACGAGAAATCAAATAGAGAAGACAAGGCTCCGGGCGAGGATTCCCCCGGGAGAAATACAAGCAAGAATGCTATAAAAACAGGTAATGCATGCATGGAGTATTGCTTTGGTCCGTCTAGGCTCGGAAGTCGACTACCCCAAAACCTCCGTAGTGTAGCCCTAATCCAGTACGAGTTCTTTTATTCCAAAGGATACTCACACGATGTCATTGGGACTAAGGAGCCTTGGTTGGAGTTATCTATAAGCAATTTCGCTAAGATGAACTCTACAACCTACGGGAGGCTACCGGCACCCGGAACCTCCGGTGTACCGGTACAATGAGTCCCTCTTCATACTATGTGGATCTAATTCAAGAGCGCACCTCGCACAACCAAGCACATTCGATAAAATGAAATGCAGAGTTCTCATGCAAATCACTACAATTAAGAACACAATGTATGAAACCAAATTCCACACCATCCATTCATTGAATTAAAAGCATAGCATCCAATACAAGTATTCCTCCCAAGGTTCACCGGTTGCTTGGCGGCCTTGGGAGGTTTAGTTCGACATGAATAACAAGGGAAGTTTGCACAGATAAGAATACATCAACAAGAAAACTCAAAACGCCCTCTTGACAGTGTCGACTAGAGTTGATGGAGACACTTGCCAAATCCACGTCGGCAAGCTCTAGGATGATGATCCTCAAGTCCCACCATCTTCTCTCCCTTGATTTCACTCCAAACCGACTACCTTTGATGAAGCTTTGAGCGTCGGGGTGTTCGGAGGCATCGGTGGCAAAAGTCCCCCTAGAAAAAGCCCTAACTTGGCTTAAATACCCGACCGGTGTGCGGCCTTGTGTGCGGCCACACACCAGGCCGCACACCCTTCTGCCAACGGTGTGCGGGCTGTGCACAGCCCGCACACAGGCCCAAAAATGGGCCTGGTTGTGTATGAACGCTTGGGTGCCCTTCGGAGCTCGTTTAACCTTCGTTTCTTTGCTCCTAGGCCTTGATTTTCTCGTTGTAAACGTTCCTCTCAACGTAAATGGTCCGTGGATGTCCTGAAGTAAGAAAAACAAGAAAAACACATCAAAGGCACCTGTTTTATTCAATTAATGCATGAAAGTGTAAGTAGTTCACCGTTATAAAAAGGTGTATTTAGACACTTATCACGGATCGGAGTTCTTGAAGCTTTGGATCGTTTCTCCCCAACGTACCGGTCGCATCCATCCCCGGCTAGGGATCTTTGACCTGGAGGCAGGGTTAGATCTACTTTTAGGAATTGACTATATCTTTGGGATCCCTAGAGTTTTAAGCAGTCATATGTGGTGTGAGGCGTCGAGAGAATTCTCCGCCGGGACCTCGTAGGGGACTAGTTATCGGCGACCTGGAGGGAGGGGCCGTTAAACCTTAGGATACCCACGACTCATTGTTTTCGTTTAGAAACACTTGTAATCTACATCCAACACCAGAATCCTAGGGGGAGCATTGTCCAGATACCTCACTTTTATTGATTGAGAACTCTTTTCTTTTTTATTCCCTGCGCACTTGTAGTGACACTCTCAGTTTGGCCATTAGATCATCACACACTACACTCATTAGGCTAGATAAGAAGAGAGGGGCTATTACTAGTACTTATGTTCCCTGTGGTTCGATAACCCGACCCTTTGGGTCCACTTTTATTATTTGACAACCCGTTCACTTGCGGTAACGCAAGGGGTTGACACACATCACCGTGTTGTGTTGTTGCGGAGACACATCGACAACTATGAATGGATTCATAGCACCCTATTGAGGCGTTAGATATCATCTAAAGGAGCATTCTGGAAGGCCCCCGACAAACCCAAAAGAACTGTTTAATCTTAGGCACTCAATGTTGAGATCGAAGGTCGAGCGCGCATTTGCCGTATTGAAGAATAGGTTCAAGATCCTAACATCACATCCTTTTTTCCCATTCCAAACTCAGGTAAGGTTAGTGCTTGTGTGTTGCATTCTCCATAACTACATAGCTAGCGTCGACCCGGCCGATACGATATTGACCGAAGAGGACACACTACAAGAACAATTGATATCTACGCAAACTCGTTCACAATGGGAACAACGTGAGGAAAACAGACAATGGGCGGAACTAAGGGACACAATAGCGAATGATATGTGGGCTTCTTACAACAGTTTTCGGTGACTGTTGTAGCACATGGTTTCCTATCTGGCATATGTAACACCTATGTTGTGTTTTTTTAGATTTTCTGTTTTCCTTTCCAGTGTATGAACATCCACGTTGGTAATTGCTGATTTTTATGTTTTAATCCTTTCAAATTGTGCACTTACCCACTTGTTGTACTTTTAAGCAAAATGGATGGCTACGAGCGTGTGAATGATAGTGGTTGTTCGAGTCTCGCGGGCAACAAGCGTGGCACACCAAACAAGCGATGGAAGCCGGAACATGATAATTTCCTGATTCCACTGCTTGTTGACCAAGCAAGGAAAGGCCTCAAATGCGATAAATCTTTCAAATGCGCTGTGTTTTCTTTTGCATCGGTGGCAGTCAACACTAGATTCAAGACGAATTAATCAAGCGAAAATGTAGAGAACCACTCTAGGACATTTAAGGCACGCTACGCCGAAATAAAGAAGGCAAAAGAACTCAGTGGCACTGGCTGGGACGACACCATGAAAACGATCCTCCTTGATCCGGTTGTAGCGGCGACCTACATCGAGGTAATGTTTCAGTCGTCATTAACTTCTACACGCTTAATTTTCATATGGAATGTTCTAAATTGTTTTTGGGTTTTAGTCGCACCTAGGTGCGAGGCCTTTTATAAATAAGCCAATAGAAAACTATGAGGGACTGAAGATAATATGCGGCGAAGACAGGGCGACGGGGTCGTACGCAACATCACTATTCTCAAATTTTGGGGAGCGTATTGAGAATGACGATATCAACAGCAACAACATTGATTCAGCTGCAACGTTGAATCTTAGTGATGACGAGGAGGACAACACTCCTACCCCACTGAATGTTAACAGCCCGGCGACATCATCAACGCAGAGCCCTCAGCGAGCGACCAAAACATCTAAAAACTCCGCAATGATGGGTGACCTCATCACCGTTGTCGGGCAAATAACAGAAGCAATAAAAAACCCAACCCATTGGACTGAGCTCTTGTATCGTAAGGTGATGGAAGTTGATGGATTCGGAAAAACTAACCTTGCTGAAGTATTTGACTATCTGCAGCTGCACGAGAATGAAGGCCGGGGATTCATCATGAAAGACATGGACCTCAGGCGCGTTTGGATTGAGAGGTTCCTATCTCGGATGGTGTGAATTCCCGGTTTAAGTGGTCGCACAGTGTTGGGTTTGATGTGGGATACAAGATTTTCCTGCCGTTATTATATTATCATGCTGTTTTTCTTTATGTTTGCACCATGCATTTCTCAGTTATGTTCAGACACTAGACACTTGACACTCTGCTGCATTTGCATTTCTCCTGCATGTTGCATCTATGACCTGCTACGGACGTGTGAGGTTTATGTCGCAGTGTTCATTCTAGCTACTGTTTTCCTTACATATGTTTATATGTTTAATTTTCTGATATGCGTTGTCAATGCTTTGATGGTTTTCAGGTGGGATGAGATGGTGATGATGAGTACAAAAACACTGTCAAAACAAACGCACTGAGGCACGGTCCAATGCGTTTTAATTTAGGCAAAGGCATGATTTTGGCGGGGCAATGAGAGGGTGGGCAACCACCGTGTCATTGCAGCCATAGGACGCCCCTTTGTGTGTTAGTTTCATTTATCTCATGTGTTGTTGTGTTACTTAAATTACTTTCAGTATATATGCATGTGTAACCAGGTTTTATACTGTTTCTTGTTTGGTTTTTCTGAGTTTTTTTTTTAATTTTGCTGATCGGGGTTTCTCCGAGCCGTCAGTTTACTAGTGTGGTGAGGCGATTAGGACGGCATTTAATGCCACCATCGCAGCCCACTTGTCGCATTTGTTTGAGTTTCTCGGTCCATACATGCTGCTTGCTTTGTTTGCGTCATTTGGTTGGAATTGGGTAACGGTGAAACCATGGGACCGGTGCCAATAATGTTGCTGAAATCATACTGTTCTTGTCACCTGACCCATAGAAGCTATCTGCGCAGGCCAGCAAGATGGGAGTGTATTCAGGGTTTCTCTAATCAGGTATAATGAGTTTGTTGTTTGAATGTCTGTCACAAAGCTTTCGTGGATTCCGGCTGCGATCGGACTGCGCGTGAATAAGTTAATTGTGCGAAGTGTTTCTTGTTCTTGCCTATTGTTTTGTTGTGAATTGGCTGTTTGTTGGTTGGCAGGCTTGCTTATCTACAAACGTTGGAAGTGCCATTCAGCTTGGGGATCAGTGTTCCTGGAGAAGCCTCATTGTTCTCTTCCATATGATGCAATTTGGTTGTAATTTACTTTTTAGCAAGATGAACAATATTGATGTTGTTTTTATTAAGGTGACATTGCAATGTGAACGGTATGTGAACACTATTCATGATGTTTTAGAGCAGGATGAACACTTTTAGTTGTAATTTACTTTGATGAACACTATTGATTTTGTTTACAATACAAGTATTTATTTGTTTGATTGGCAAAAAGCAGCACAGCTTGGGTAATTTGTAGCATATTTATCAATTAAACACCGTCGAATTATTAAAAAAATACACTGTTGATAGCATTGATTTTAATTCTCAGATTAATTATATGTAGTTTAATCGAAATATGTAGGTATTTGCGCACAACATTTGCGTGTACATATCATTTATTCAGAAATATGCATTTTTTTTTTAATAAGAATGAATCCAAACATAAACACTTGTCTTAAGATTTTTTATAATTCATGAATCCAAAAATACTTCTCAGTGTATGAGATTTTTGTTTTCTATTCTATTGGACGTATTTTTTTTTTGGCATGTCAAGTGCATTTTTTAGAAAATAATTCATGATGCCAGTCAATTGATTGCGGTTGCAAATGATAAATTAATTCAATTTTTTTTTTTTTGGCTGGACACACTTAAAACAAATATATTCATTTATGTAGACATTTTAAACAAATTTTAAATTAATTTTTGCTTGCATTTTTGGGTATGTATGTAGACATCTCAAGCAATAAAATATGAAATGTATATTCATGTATATAAAATTTGCAAGTGTGTAATATTTCGGTGGTGGGGGTTCGGGTTGCTGTCTAGTCCAGGCGTCATTCACATGGGGCGTATATATGTGGAAAATCATGTCCGGAAGATTAAGAAAATATATTTCATTATTACAAGTAAAAGACCATAATAGTGAACAAATTTTAAACTTATAAACAAAATTATAAGAAATTTATATTATATTATAAATACTAAAAATAAATTTCACATATTTTCTTAAAATAAAACAATAATTAAAAAAATTATAAAGGGGGTAACCATACCCCCCTCCCGAAGTGGTAACCATAAACCCACTTCATCTCTTACCAAACACCATGAAGTGATTAAAGTGGCAACTTCCAGATTTCACCTCAACCAACCAAATACTGGAAGTGGTTACTGACATGATATTTCCAGCAATAATCAAACACACAGAAGTCCACACTTCCAACTGAATTTCACACTTCCACTAAAGTGGTGAGTTCCAGGAACTCATCACTTCAAAAACTCACTTACCTACCAAACACCCCCTAAACATTCTTCACACATGTTGAAAATGTAGTAAAAATATAATGAAGACTATTAAAACTTGTCGCATATTCACCCTTTTCTTAGAAATTCACTTTCATTTTATTTTCATAATTGATCAAATAAAATGGTTGGAAGATCAATGGATATTGAGATAAGGAGATTGGATATTTAGCTAATGAGTAAAATATATTAATAAAATATTCACTTATTCTATTTCCATCACTTGCCAATCAATTTATTTTGTTTCTTTCAATTTTCTTTCATTTTCAATTGTTCTTTTTCCTTTAAAAAGAAAAAGGGAAAGTGAGTGGATCAATCAGTTGTCATGTCTTAGAAGAAGTTGGGAGCTGTTTTTGAAGATTATCTCGTTGAAATAACATGAGATTTGTTTTAATAATAAAAATAAATACTCGCTCTAAAGTAAAGTTATATATATATTAAAATATTAACTCTATGTATATTTTTTGATATTATGTACCTATTTTACTAAAAAACTTATATTCAACTTTATCAAACTTAAAAAAACTCTATGTATTTTGAGCAATTAAAGGTGATGCCGCGGAAGTTTGTTATACATCTTTCTCTTAATAAAAAAAAATAAAAAATGATTAAAATGTTTCGGAGTAGTTAATTTTCATCTTCACTAGATATTTTTGTAACTTTTCCACTTACTTTTAAGTATTTTTTTTTTTCCAACTTTTCTTAATTTTGTTAATCAAAAGGTCCCTTCTTTTGGTAAGATTATTTCCAAAGATT